>CAUJNA010003808.1:0-330000 GCA_963377175.1 Effrenium voratum
TGTTCCAGGCGAAGGCGCTCACATTCATGGCGTAGCCCTCCAGCTGGAAGCCTCCCACAGTGAAGCTGGCCGAGGCCACGGAGCTCTGGCTGTTGGAGCGCACCAGGAAATTTCCTAGCGTGGTGAGCGTGGGTTCCAGCAGCACCTCGCCCAGGGTGGCCAGCGTGACGTCGTCGGCTCCCCCGCGAGGAACTCGTGCTTCAGCAGCAGCGCCGAGGCCGCCGTGTCCTCCTCCTCCGCTGTGCCGGTCTCCAGGGTTGCGTCCAGGATCTGGAGGCCGTAGACGTCCACCGTTCCTGCCGTTTGGTTGGGCAGGCCCGGCGCCTGGAAGTGCGCGCCGAAGTGCAGCTTCGCAACTCCGTTTGGCGGCACGGTGAAGTACATCTTGGCCGTGCTCCAGGCGCCCTGGTCGCCCACGAAGCTGCCGTACAACGGGTCGTAGACGTTGTCTGCCTCTGACACGTACACCACGAAGTTGGAGGCCGTGCCGAGCCGGTAGCGGCAGGCGAAGAGGAGCTCTCTGCCGGGCGTCAAGTTGTAGGTGCGCACGATGTTCCACGGGTTCACCGCCAGGGTCAGGGTGTAGCCGTCCACGCTCACTGCGCCCGCGGTGTGCGTGGCCCAGACCACGCTGCAGCCGCTGCTGGGGCGAACCGTCCAGTTTGACAGCGAGACGTCCGTGGGGGCCAGGATCTGCTCTCCTATGGCGGCCACCACCTCGTCGGCCCCGCCGTCGTCCGGAAAGCGCACTGCTATCTGCAGCGCAGAGGCCGCCTCCGCGACTCCGAGCTTGCCGGCGAGGAGGCCGTCTACTTGCGCGATGGTGTAGTAGCTGAGCAGCGCGGCGGCGATGCTCGAGGCCGTCGCCGTGTCCTGGTCTGCGGCTGAGCGGTACGCCACCAGCGCCGAGGGGATTTGGTTGGTTGTGAACACGTCCTGGTCCGGGCCCGTCCGGTAGGCCAGCAGCGCGCCCGCGATGGCGGCTTGCGTCTGCGTGTCCTGCGCGCTCGCCGTGCGGTAGTCTCCCAACAGCGCGTCTACCTGCGCCGCGGTGTAGTAGGCCAGCAGCGCGGCAGTGATGGCGCTGGTCGTCTCCGTGTCCTGCGCCGTTCCGGTTCGGTAGTCGGCCAACAGAGTGTCCACTTGTGAGGAGGTGTAGTAGGCCAGCAGCGCAGCCGCGAGGGCCGCGTCCGCTGCTGCGACGGAGTAGCAGTCTGCCGTGATGCTCAGCGTGTCGTCGCCGTTGGCCAGCGCAGCAGAGAGAGGAGCCACGAAATGCAGGTTGCGAACGACGTTGCTTCCGCGAAGGAGCTCCCAAGTTGTGAAGCCCGCCCAGGCCGGCGCGTTAACAACTCCGCCGCCGGAAAGCTGCAGGGCGGCGAGCTCCGCGAGGATTGCGTCGAGGGCGCTCTGGAGCGCGGTCTCGCTGGCGGAGAGCGCGGCGTTCGTGGCGTATGAGGCCAGCAGCGTCGCGTCGGCCTTGGAGGCTTGGAGCGCCGTGATGCCGGCGTCCCGGCTAGCAAGCTGCGCTGCGACGAAGGCCTCGGTGGCGAGGCCCAGCAGGGCATTTGCTATCTTGGTGTCTACCTCCAGCGGCGTGTCCAACCGTCCACCGTGGAGAGCAGGGCGGCCAGCGCGCTGGCGTCTGCCTTGCCGAGGAGGGCGGCGTCCAGGGCTGCCGTGGTGACGGCGCCCAGGAGAGCGGCCGCTATCTTAGAGTCCACCTCGGAGGAAGTGTCGACGGCCGACTGCAGCGCGTACGCGGTCAGCGCGCTGGCGTCCGCCTTGGAGGCCTGCAGCCCCGAGATGGTGGCGTCTCTGCTCGCGAGCTCGGAGGCCAGCGCCGCGGCGGTGACGGCCCCCAGGAGAGCGTTGGCCACCTTGGTGTCCACCTCCAGCGGCGTGATCCTCGCCGCTATGTCCAGGGAGTGCTGGTCCACCACCGTCTTGAGGCCGTAGTTGGCGGCCACCGTGGCCAGCGTGGCGTTGTTGGCCGAGGCGATGGAGCCGTTCATGGCCGCCGTGGTGCTGTAGTTGGACAGCTTCAGGTCCACGCCGTCGGGGGTGCTCTTCGTCGCCACCACGCCCTCCAGCACGTCGAATGCCGACTGGTCTGCCTTGTTGGAGAGACCCGTGGTCAGCGAGCTCTGCAGCGCGGCGATGCTGCTTCCGTGCGCGGCCACCTGGCCGTCCGTGGTGGCCAGGGCCGCCGCCGTGGCCAGGGGCGCAATTGCCGGCGCCAGCGCGCTGCTGTCCAGCTTTGAGGCCAGCTCCGCGGTGACTCTGTCGTCCAGGGACTGGATGGCGGCCGCGTTGTTGCCGGCGGCTGCCGTGTTCACCGCCAGGTCCGTTACTTGAGCGTACGGCGTGAGAGCCAGGGCAAGCTGCCCTGCGGTGACGTGCGTGCCGTCAGTTACCTCTCCGTTGTCCAGGACCTCCGGGATGTTGCCGGTAACAGGTCCTTCAAACATGTTTTCTTAGGAGTAGGTGTTATTATACGAATTCATAACATAGGGGTGTTGTACTTTCGCAGCGCGCCCTCACAGGTCCTTCGTGGCGTTCCGGCCGTTCGGAGAAGTTTCCTCGTGATTCGGGGGTTGGTGTGTTTGACACACCTCACAGGCGTCACCGCTTGTTGGTGTGTCAAACACACCAACCCCTCTTCGGCACAAGTTTCCGCAAGTCCTCCCCTGGGGGAGGACTGGGGGAGGACTGGATTTTTTTCCTGGGAAGAATTCCGACCTTGGAAGCCTCCACATCGGCGGGCTGGCGTGGGTAGTGCGTTTGACGCACCACCCCTCGGTCTTGGAGCCCGCACCAGGCCCGCACCAGGCCCGCACCAGGCCCGCACCAGGCACGCGCCAGGGTTTTTTCGGATGTGACTCAATTTTTGATTTGACCGATTTCGCCGGTCAATTGCGGGACCTGCGCACGACGGCCGAAATTTTCGGTAAACTGTCGGTAAACTGTCGAAAATTTCGACAGCTCGAAAGCACAAGTGGCACTTGTGCTTTTCGAAGTGGGTTCGTTCCAGGCGAGAGTTGCGGCAGGCTGGAGGCTTCTATGCCGGGCAGGTGGCGCGGCCGGGGTGGCGCGCTAGGTGTGAAGCAGTGTCCCACATAATCGGACACTGCTTCGTAGTTGGTGCGAGACATCAGCTGCGTGCCTCCATGTCGGCGGGCTGGCGCGGCTCTGCCGGGCAGGTTCGCCGAAACTTTAGACAGTTGTCCCCCCACAGGACCACAGGATTTTTTTTTTCACAGTTGTTGGCTTAGACGACAACCTCGACATTTTTTGCTGGGAAGAATCCCGACCTTGGCGCGGGCTCGGCAGGAGGCTTCTATGCCGGGCAGGCGCGGCCGGGCTCCGATGCCGGGCAGGAGTATGTCGTAAGCCTTTCGGCCTGGAACTCGCAGCAGGGCATGTCCGATTTTTTCGGACATGCCCTTGTAGGAGTCCGAAACCGTATTCAGATCATCGGCCGCGTGTTTGTGCGACTTCCCGGTCAGGGCTCGACCCACGTCCACCAGACTGTACAGAGCATTGCCAGGAACCTTGCGGACTTTGGGCAGCTCAGTCTGACCCAGCAGTTCCGCCAGACCGCAGGGCAGTACAACCAATTCGAAATCCACTGCGGGAATTTTCGGCTCGGAGCCGACGACGCCGAAGACCTCTGCGAGGAGGAGCTGTCGGCGCTCTCGGATGGCCTTGTTGGTCCGAGCTGCTCGTGATGCACCGGGGCATTCCTGCTGTCAGCACAGGATTGGGGAGAGCAATCCTGTTGCCACAGCAGGATTGACAAGGGCAATCCTGCGCCCAGCCCAGGATTGACAAGGGCAATCCTGTTGCCACGCCAGGATTGACGGCAGGGCGTGTGAGTGGTGAAAAAACACTCCGTCAGCGGTATGGCGAGGACAGCAGCGCTGACAGACCTCCGGCGCTGGCCCGGTGATGGGTTTTTCGGCAAAAAAGCGAAGTCGTAATTCCGACTTGGTGGGAGAGCGAAGTCGGAATCCCGACCTCGGTGTGCAGGCTGGACGCTTCTATGCCGGGCAGGTGGTGCGGCCGGGGTGGAGGCTTCAATACCGGGCAGGTTCGCCGAAACTGTCGGGTTAGACGACAGTTTCGAATTTTCTTTTCCTGGGAAGAATCCGACATTGGCGCGGGCTTGGCAGGGCTCCGATGCCGGGCAGGTGGCGCGGCCGGGGAGGCTTCTATGCCAGGCAGGTGGCGCGGCTGGAAACAGGCACCAACCATTTTTTGGTTGCTGCCCGCGTGGAGTTCCACAGACTGCGCCGCGCGAAAGAGCAGGGAATCCTGCATTCCCGGCATTGAAACTTTTCGCTTCCCGGGCCAGCGCGGTCGCCCGAGCGAAGTACTCAGTTGGGCGAGCCAGTACTAAGGGGACCGTTGGGCGAGCCAGTACTCATTGGGCGAACCCGTACTTGGGCGAGCCAGTACTAAGGGGCCGTTGGGCGAGCCACTCAACCACTTTCACAGTGGCCTCCACTTTCAGTGTCCCACAACGCCTGCGCCTTGGCGCTCCTACGGTGCCCGCTCGGCACGTGCCCGCTCGGCACTGTGCCTGCTCGGCGCGTTTACCTAGGTGCCCGCTCGGCACGTGCCCGCTCGGCACTGTGCCTGCTCGGCACGTTTAGTTAAGTGCCCGCTCGGCACGTTTAGTTAAGTGCCCGCTCGGCACTGTGCCCGCTCGGCACTGCCTGTGCCCGCTCGGCACGTGCCCGCTCGGCACTGCCTAGGTGCCCGCTCGGCACGTTTAGTTAAGTGCCCGCTCGGCACTGCCTAGGTGCCCGCTCGGCACCGCCCTGCCTCCCGCCCACCGCCAAGTTGTCCAGGATGTGCGCCTGACAGGAAAAAAAGTGGGGGGGGGTAAAGGGGAGGGGCAGGGCTTGAACCACATGCACATGACATGCAAAACCGTGCAAAACATGTCAAAATCATGTCATGCAAAAACAAGATGTCATGCAAACATGCAAAACCGTGCAAAAAAACATGTCAAAATCATGTCATGCAAAAACAAGATGTCATGTCATGCAAACATGCAAAACCCATGCAAAAACCATGTCAAAAACCATGCAAAATCGTGCGAAACAATGCGCGCGGCGCGTACGCTGGCGTCTATGCCGGGCAGGCGCGGCAGGGTGGCGCACCCGGAGTGCCAAGCCTGAACATGTTAATCCGACATGTAATCCGACATGTTGAAGCAATTAGGCTCCGATGCCGGGCAGGCGGCGCGGCCGGGCTTCTATGCCGGGCAGGCGCGGCAGGGTGGCGCGCTAGGTATCGAAGCCTCCACGTCGGCGGGCTGGTGCGGCAGGGTGGCGCGCTAGGTATCGAAGCCTCCACGTCGGCAGGCTGGCGCGGCTCCGATGCCGGGCAGGTGGCGCGGCCAGGTGGCTCGGTTTTTCGGGCCCTTATAGGAACCTATAGGAACCTATAGGAATCTTATAGGAAAGCTATAGGAAACCCATAGGAAACTCATAGGAAAAGAAGAAGAGGCATTGTTGAGGCAATAATGAACCGCCTTGAAGCAACAATGGCGCAACATTGGATCAATAATGCGCAGCCCGGAGCAGCGAACTACGCGAACTGCGCAGCGACTGCAGCGACAGCTGCAGACTGCGCCGCGCGAAAGCGCGAACACAGAACATAGCACCTCTCTCTTTAGAGGGGGTTTCCCAAATGGATTCTATTCTACCTGAGAGGCTCCTGGCACTCGTCCGTCCAGCATTTGACCTCGTCCTGCGAAGGATTCGAAGTCTAAAACGCTGCGTGCAGGCGTGTGGCTGCAAAATAATGACCCCTAGATATGCGGTTTGGCAAAATGCCCAGCAGCTGCCTTTGTTTCTGCAAGGCGAGCCCCCTCAAAAGGAAACCCTGGCTGGCTTTTTGGCTGGCTTCTGGCTGGCTTGGCTTGGCTTCTGGCTGGCTTTCTGGCTGGTTTGGCTTGGCTTCTGGCTGGCTTTCTGGTGGTTTGGCTTGGCTCCTGGCTGGTTTGGCTTGGCTTCTG
This sequence comes from Effrenium voratum, assembly GCA_963377175.1. Taxonomy (NCBI): domain Eukaryota; class Dinophyceae; order Suessiales; family Symbiodiniaceae; genus Effrenium; species Effrenium voratum. The sequence goes on from CAUJNA010003808.1 coordinate 6,032, forward strand.
GCTGGCTTTCTGGCTGGTTTGGTTTGGCTCCTGGCTGGCTTTCTGGCTTGGCTCCTGCTCCTGGCTGGCTTTCTGGCTGGCTTGGCTTGGCTCCTGGCTGGTTTGGTTCGGCCCGCCGCGTTGCCGCTGCCCTGCGGCCGGCCCTCCGTACGGACGGTCATGGAGTCCACGCCGTACTGAGGGTTGAAGCTTCTCGCCGCGTTCGTCGGCGCTCGGAAGGCGTCCTCCACCGCCTTCACTCGGCGTTGTCTTAAGGACTCTGAACTCTGTGGTCCAGGAGCTGGAGGCCAAATCGCAAAGAGATCGGGTGGACGGTCGCCGTCTTGACGGACTCGGCCGCGGTGGGGTCGTTGGCCGCCGCGCGCGTGGTCAGGTTGGCGCACTCCACCGCGCCGCGGCAGACGCCGCGGGCGTAGCAGTCGGTGGTCAACCGCTTGGCCACCCTCGCCCCCACATAGCCGGCGGGCTTGTCCTTCAACTCCTCGCCCAGCTCCCGCTGGCCCTTCTGCCACTCCTTGAGCTCGTGCACGGCAATGGGCAGCCGCTTGTTCATGTAGTCGCAGCCGTAGCCGGCTTGGGCGGCCTGCAACGCGAGAGCAAACAGAGCCGGGCTAAACCGCGGCCGCGGTTCTTGCCCGGCCTGATTCCGCTGGGCTTCCCGAACGAGCAGCTTGACGTCGCCGTCGCCGACGCAGGCCTCCTTCTGGCAGAGCGCGTCGTCGTGGGTCTCCTTCGTCACGGGGAACCAGGAAGGCAGCTGGAGGTCGCCGTTGCAGCGCAGCGCCGCCAGCAGCGCCGGGTGGTTGCCGTTGAGGTTCGAGTCGTTGACCGGGCCCCACTGCAAGCCCAAAGAGCTCCGCTTGCCCTTGACAGGCAGGTCCAGCTGCTCAGCTAAGCCACGGCAGACCAGAGCCGTTCGGCCCAGAATCAACTGGCTATGCAATTTTGAACTTTTCACTTCAGCTTCAGCAGGGATCAATCTGGGCAACCAAACTGAGACCAGCAGGGATCAATCTGGGCACTTTCTCCACCAAACTGGAACCAGCAGGGGATCAATTTGACCAAAATGAAAAAGGTGGCTTTCTGGCTGGTTTGGCTTGGCTTTCTTTTCGTTTCCCTGTTTTTTTTGCTCGCCTTGCAGAAACGCAGCTGCTGGGCATTTTGCAAGCATATCTAGGGGTTATTATTTTGCAGCCACACGCCTGCACGCAGCGTTTTAGACTTCGAAGAGTCTAGAAGCCTTACTTTCGGTGACAGTGGGCCTTCCACTCCACCTACTAGCTTCTTGGGCTTGTCGAGCAACTTGAGCCGATACGGCCTTAAGCCAAAATGGCTACGGACGTCTTCAAGCCGCTAGGCAAAGAGAATGCGCATCCTTGTGTCCGGCAGCTTATGCTGGATCGCTTGGCCCAGCCGCAATTCTGGAACGCGGCTCTTACCATAGTTACCAGACAGCACGCTTAGCTTCTTCAAATGCATCATGACACCCTTAAGAAGCTGGAGGGTACTGAGTCCCTTGCCACGGGGGAACAGGTTCCAGGCTTCCAGAAGCATCGGTTTGTCATGGCAGGCGGACTAAAGCCGCAGGGCACGCCCGTGCTTGATGCCGATACCGAGATAATACTTCCGTCGGTTGATGCCTTTCAAGTTCAGGCCTTGGGCATGACATGTATTGGGCATTGTCCAATCTTGTGGTTCTCCCTGTCGTTCTTCGTGCCAGCGGCACTGCACACTTGCATTATTGCCTGGTGAAGTGTTCGGTGTTTCACACTTGGCCCACTTTGCGCTGCCACAATCCGGTAAGACATGCATGTAGTGTGCTGTCTCCTGAGCCCATCAGAACCCGTTGATCACGGGCGCTGAGTTGGCAGCCGAGGCGGACTTCACCTTCCTTCCTAAGCGCAGCTCTCTTTGGCCCACCAGGCACGGAGTTAGCATGTGGGCCACGCTCGGCGCCTACTGACCGTCGCGTTGCGCAGCCCGCAGAAAGTCGAGTGGCTGAGCTTTACGCACTTGGTGCAGCATCCGCCTAAGCCGGCTGAGTGGGCTAAATTGTCGCTGCATTATGCGCTCCTGAAGGCCTTGTGGCAGGGCAACAACGCTAAGGGTTGGTGTCGCCTTTTGCAGTGCGGCCCGACATTTCTGCTTAGAGTGCGTCGTAGCGTTGGGCCGGACGGCCACTTCATCAGTTGCCCTGCACGGCCTGGCTGATTTGTTTGTTCCTCATGACTTCTTAGCATTGGCCACTGAGCAACTCACCGGGACCAGGCCGGAGGCTGAGCACCCCGCCCTTCTTGGTCTTGGTTACCTTGCGCAGGCAGGAACGCGCTTGCCTTCCACAGCGGCCTTCGTTCGCACTCCCAACGGCCTTTCCAGCCGAGGGGTCCCAGGGCTCAATCTTGTCTTGCCAAGCAGCCTGCGTGTCTCGCCCACTGCCTATTTTATAAGTGTTGCTGTTTGGTACCCTCATCTGTTGTGCATTGATGAGACAGGCGGTTTGGTTGTAGGGCGCATGGTTTGCCAGGCAGCCGATGTTGTGGCCACTCGCACTGGCTGTGTGGGGGGGAGGCCGTGCGCGGTGTCAGGCCTTCGGGCTGTGGAGTGGCATCCCAGGATTACGTGGCAAAGAGGTCGCCCTTGGCCTTGCGCCTGAATCGCTTCAGGCCATTGATCTATGTCGAAAGCCTGTTGAACCTAGCATGGCTCTTTCAGCCGGGCATCCCAAGCCCCAAAACTCCTTCTCATGACCCCGCGGCCAAGGCTATTGACGAGCGCTAATTTGACAGGTGTCTCGAGCAATTGCGGACCATGGATGCTGACGCCAGGGAGCAGCTTCTACCAATGAGCACCCCTGCCAAAGTAGGTGATCGCGGCCCACCCTGTTTCATCAGTTTCTGAGTGCACAAACACTGTCAAGGCCACGGGCATGACTGGCACTGTGTCTATTGTTGTCATCGGCAAGGACACTAGGTTTCTGTACTTCGGGGCTGAGGCTGAGGCCAGGTTCAACGTGTCCTTGACGCGTGCCAAAGCGATCACAGTGGTAGTGGCCCCGCCCAGCTCCACCGGTCCCCTTGGCATGCTCCAGACCGCCTCGGCGCGACTGTTTGGCCGACTCTCCATGTCTGACTTGCGGCGGTCCACGGACCATTCCGCCCGCCTGCTGCTGGGCCTTGGCTCCGGCTTTGAGGACCTTGATGAAGCCACCTGGCACGGAGCCCATCACATTGGAAGCGCGGCCTGCTGGCAGGACCTGCCCCTGGCTCTTTCCATGTGCAGGGGAAACGTGACCGACCGCTCGATGTATGTCCTACGCTTGGCTGGTCTGTCCCCCAGAACCGGTCGTGATCTCTCGGTTTTTTGTTACCAAGAAGTCGGCGGGGATTCTGTGCTTTCATTTAAGTCCGATCAGGCGGGCTCGTGCTTTCCGGTCAGGCAGGTGCTGCCTGGAGCACGCCTGATCCTGTCGAGTGCGGAGATGCTTCCTGGTATGGTCTTCTTTGGTGCGGCCACCTCGCTTGCCCATAGCGAGGATCTTCGTGAGGGCACCCCGTGGCCTGCCGTCCCTGGCCTTGCTTGCAGTCCTGAATGCACGAGTGTGGGGCTTGTGGAGGCGCCGCCCAGGGCGCGACCCGTGGCAGACATGCAAACCGCTGATCCTTCTCCCAAACGGCCACGCGGCCAGCCTCCGGTGCCACCCCCCAGCAGGCGTGCGGGCGGCGAGTGGATGCCCCGTCTTCCCTCGTCGTCCTACCCTGAGAAATCTGTGTGGCCTCGTGTGGATGCGCCGGCCGGCCCCGTCGCCGGTTCATATCAAGCTGAGTGGCCGTCAATCGAGCAAGGAAGGCACTCTGACACCCGCAGCAACAAGCCAGTCATCACTGTGGATGACATTGATGAGTTGCCACCTACGTGGCCCTCACAGCGGCCTGTGTCGGGTAGCTTTTTGCTGGAGCGGGTGAGTAAGTACCTGACTTTTGTTGCTAGACATGATGCTTGGACCCCTGCTACCGCTGATGGGTTTATCATGCTTAGGGATGTGTGCCGTCGGGCTCCGGTTGTTCGTGCGCTCAAGGATCTTGAGCAGAGCGGGGTGCCTGCAAGCGCAGAGGTGGTAGCATCCATTGCCACACACCTAAGTGAGACCAGCAAAGTGCGGTTTGAGCTCAAATTCTCACCCACCCGGGGATTGTGCCTTCGGGCCATTGCGGGGCACAGCACTGTCCTTGACCCTTGCCGCAACAGGCATGACGAAGCTCGGCGCATAGTCACGGCTATGCACTGCACCACCTGGGACAACCTGGATAGCATCCTCGCAACGGGCATCCTCCCGGGCAACCTTGTGGGAAGCGCCCGCACGCATATCCACCTCACCACTTTCTTCATGGGCGTGTTGCTGGCGGGGAGACTCTCCTCACTAGTGGGGCATCTTTCTCTAGTCCAGCTGGCCTTGAAGTGGTAGGCGTTCACCCGGCTTGCATCTCGGCAGTGTATGACGCGGCTACGGCCAAAGACATCACTGATGCAGTCACGCGTGGGAAGCCTACGTGGAGCAACATGCCTGTGGATGTCTCCGCATCTGACACCGAGCCCACGTCAGTTGCCCAACAGAACCTGCACTCTGCTGCGGAATTGCAGGAGGCGTTGGTATTTCTGACCAGCCAAGTCGAGGCTTCCCAAACAATGTTCGATGCCCAGGGTGGCCCTATCACGGCCAGTGCTCCCTCTGATCCTGCTGCTAGCAAGCCGGCCAGGCACGTCCCTCACCCTGGTGGTACCCCCCGAGAAATTCTGGGTGAGGAGCCGTTGCCGGTCGCCATGGAGGTCGATCAGGGCGGCCCCACATCTCAGTCCATCGCCCCGGATGAGGTTGCTGAGGCGTTGACCGAGATTCAGCTAGCACGGCATGCCCAGCCGGATACGCCCCCGGACACGATGGCCTCTGATGAGGAAGGGGAGCCGCACCTCGCTGAGGTGGACAAAATCAGCGTGACCAGTTCTGAGTACCATGACTGCCTGCCCGCTACGGCGGAAGAGGCCCGCCGGCAAGGGTATGCCACTGAGTTTGTCCCAGGGCCTGGTGACTGCCCGGTGGGCCGGGGGCAGCAGGACGATGCAGAAGTTGAGGACGACCTCGACCCTGCGACACTTGCTGCCTTGGATGAATTCGCCTGGGCGCTTGCCAGGCTCCCGGATCGGGTACAGGCTAAAGAGGTACTCACCCTGCCTCAACTCGGCCTCTTCGCCCAGCTTCCCACTAGCTACCCTTGGGGGCGATGTGATGTTCAACACCAGCCCGGCCGGATTGCATGCAGTGCGGAATACTCTTGCCCTGCGGCGTATGGCAGCCGACGCGCCTCCGCGATGAAAAGCTCCGCTTCCTCAGAGCATGGCTAACAAGCCTTGCCACGTGCTTTGCCCGTGTGTTCGAGCCTCTGGCCAGTGGAGACGCTCCGCCACGTTTGCAGCAGCTGATGCTGGACCGCCTTGCTCAGCCGCAGTTCTGGGTGGCCGCGCTCACCATTGCCACGCGGCAGCATGCTCAGCTGCTGCGCCTATCGACCAACACGGTTGAGCTTGAGGCAGGTGCTGAGTCCCTTGCCACTGGTGAGCAGGTCATTCAATGGGGCCGGTCCGTGTGACTGGCCCTTACACCGCCTCAAAGTGCATATCCCGGTTGCTGCCATGGCCTACCTTTGCGCAAACGCGCCGACCTCCGAGCAAGGCGGCGGGATCGCGCTAAAAGGTGATGTGCAAACTGTGCGTGGGATGCGCTTTGTCAACGCAGGCGGCCTTCGGCCAGAGCCGGCAAGGTCTGACACATGATGTCCAGGAGTACTGCGGCCTGATTGGGCCAATGGCGGCTGGGTCTGTACGCACTGATCTTTGGCTTCCCCCTCCTGCCGAAGGGCAGGCCTTTGCTGACTTCGCAAGGGAGTCTAGTGTGTCATCCCAGCGTTTGTCATCCTTCCTTCTGTTGACAGTTTTCATGTGGCGCCCGCTGGTATCACTTTGCAGGAGCTCGTTGGGCGCAGTGCGAACGGACGCGCCCAGACAGCGGCTCTTTTTCGTAACCCCACTCTCCCGACCTTTAATGCTGTCACCAATGTTGTCCGTTCCCTCCAGTCCATGTAGTATCGGGCCCCGCCTGATCTCATGGGCAACTCTTTGTGTTGCACTCGCCTGCCCATCACCGAAACTGTCTACATTTCTCGCGTGAAACTCCCATCCCCGTAGCCCTTGGCTCAAGGCCGGGATCATACCAACTAGGACGCCCTCGCATCCGGTGACCAAGTGTGAGCCCCGCTCACCTTGGTTTACCTTTGATACTGGTTTGGGTTCGCTGTTGCAGAAAAGCTCATTGCGGAGTACTCATCTCCTGTGAGGTGGTTGCGCTGCTTCCCTGTGTAAGTGACCAGTGCCTGAGCTTTTGGTACTTGCTGGGAGGAAATCCCGCATGTGACCTGTGTGCTCTTAAGCTACACTGCAATATGGAAGCTCTGCAGCTTAGCCAATCCTCCATAAGCAGGAGCATTAGTGTCCTCCGTAACCAGGCCACTGTGATCATCCAGCACAGGCTCAGCAGACCCAACATTGGAGGGCCACTTGAGCAGGTTCTGCGCCACAGCCAAGCAAGTGGATCAAAACATTCGCTCAGAGGTTTTAAACCATCAGGGACCCCTATGGGGGGATGACGAGATTTGGTTCCACTTGGACACCGTCATACCTATGGACCCACTCGTCTCGAGCTCTTTCTCCCAACATGGAGGGGTACTGACTTGTCGATCTTGGTTTTATGACCAAGTCAATCTGGACAGTGATTGCTCCATCATCACTGTCGTGAGAATTCGACTTGCTGACCACTACCATTGGGTCCCTGTTGTGTGGGAACTACAAGGTGGTTACCTAAATGCATCCTCTTGCGACCAGTCGCTGGATACTGCGCAACATATCCATTCCGTTACAGAGGTTCTCACTGCCGCTACAGGACTCCAGTCGGGGTACAGAGAGTGCCGCATTCGACAGGTTCCGGACCCTGCGTATCAGGGAGCTTGCGGTGCCGAAGCGATTGCTTGGTTGTGGCTGGCTATTGGTCCGACTGACAGATTTCGTGTTATGAGGCATGATTTCTTCAGAAGGCAATTTGCTCTTGGCCTTCAATCGAATTCTGTGGTACGCCAACTGCATTACCTTGCAGGTGGCAAGGGCAACCCAGACATACCAGGGCATTGACCATTTCAACACTCTTCATTCTCACGTCAGCAGGATAATATATGTGAAGACCTGTCCACCCCGGTGTGGGTGAAGGACTCTTTGCGTTGCTTCCCTGCATTCTCCTGCTGACAATTCCGCATTGCAGTGTGCCTCCCTTGGAGCGGGGTGGTACTGGGCGCTGCCCATTCCCCCTGCTTCTTTGTTTTGTGGTTCACTCAACCTATTCCCTAAGCCTATCCTCGGTCTACGCGGTCTACCCCAGTGCCAGCCCCGCTGTGCCTGAGTACTCCGTGGCAACTTCCAAAGCTTGGGCTGCTGCATTTCGTAGGGCGTGCTGGGTCCGTGCGGCTGATCGGCATGCCCCCCACTCGGCATCTCTAATATGCTGCATTAAGTAAGGTACTTCTTGACTCTGAGTTGGGTGGCTACCACAAATTGGCTACTGCATAGTCACTTTTTGGCTGTGGTCGATGAGTCTAGTAGTATCGAGCCCCGCTTGATCTCTTGGTTCTCGATATGCCATGCCAAGTGCAGAGTTCTTGTACCGTCACTATGTGCGGCCGTGATGGCCAAGCAGGAAGTGCATCGGCAAACTCCCGTTTGTGTTGTTGACCTGGGTATCATCTCTGTCGTTTCTTGCCTTGAGACATGGAGATGTGTGTGCTCTTTTGAGTACTCTTTGCCCTTCTAGTGTCACGCATTACGTGAGTGGTTGCAGCAATTGTGGAGCCTTGTAGTATCGAGCCCCGCTTGATCTCTTGGCTCTCATTGCTGTGACTTCGCCTACCGAGGCGGGCGCATTTCCAAATAGCTATTTCCGAGTGTGTGCTCTCGCCTGAGAGCGGTGGCATGCGCGACGGCTGACGCTGTTGCGCTTATGCTGCCTTTATTCGTGCATGCCGTTTTTGCTCAATTTGTCCAGTGCTTTTCAGGTGATGCCTGTGCGCTGCAATCTCAGCTGCATGTCGTAACACAATTGGTTCCCAACTGTGTAAATTTACTTTGAGTGATTGTTTGAATCCTCATGCCCTTGGATATTGGGCTCGTCTTTGACTTAGTTCTTGCGGTTCCACTTTCTCCGTATGGCCATTCATGGGGGTTAACGATGCGCAAATGTGCCCCCGGCGGATTAAGTACGTTTAAGTCCGCTATGATTCGATGATGCGGCTGACTTGATGAAACTCAGGTCATGCCCGCCCATCTCTTTTTTGCCTTTGCTATTTGGATGATTCCACTTGAGCGCGAGGTTTTGCTTTTGTTTGTGTTGTTTGGGCTGTTGGGTGTGGTCGGTTGTTTGCTCGCTGTCTGCGTTTCGTTGTTTCGCTCATTTGGCTCCTGTTGTCTCACCTGTCTCACTTCACCAGTATATCCGATGTACATTTGGTTTCGTGACCGATGGCAATTGCCCCAAGGCGCGCAGGTGACAAAAAAAAATGTTGCCCAGGTCTGTCGTGACCACAAAGTTCTTGTCGTCCCCCGTCAGCTCCCGCGCGGCGCGCTTGGTGGCGCGGCCCACCGTCTCGGCGTTCTTGTCCACGGCGGCCTCCCGCTTCCCCCGCGTGTTCTGGCTGAAGTCGATGAGGTCGCCTGCAGCCGGTCGTTCGGCCCCTCGGCGGCCGACTTGCCCAGCGCGCGCGGCCGGGGCGCCTGCGCCTGCCGGCCCACGTCGGCCTTCAGCGCCTCGAAGGCCATTGGCCTGCGTCACGTCGAGGTCGCGCTGCCTCGCGAGTCGGTACAGCTTCCGCGGGTCCCTCACGTTGAAGTCGTCGGCCAGGTCCCTCAGCGCCTCCATTTTAAAAAACAGCATTGTTGCCCCAAAAAGGAGCTTGAGCAAGGCTCCGCTACGAGGAGGCTTGCGCAGCTACTTGTTCTTCGGCCCCCGTTGGGCCTGCCAGGCTTCCACCTCGTCCAGCCGGGCCTGGAAGCCCTTGCACGCCCCCCACGGCACGCTGGTGAGGTGAGAGTAGTCGAGGGTGATCATCTCGGTGCCGTCGCTCACCGGCGGTGCCCGTCAGGTTCTTCCACTTCGCTCCTGCGAAGTCGTTTGAGGCGAAGCCCAGCCTCAGGTCGCCGTTCATGTCCGGGCGCTTGTACTTGGCCTCCACGGAGTCAAAGAGCTGCTTGAGCTCCGCCACGTCGGCCTTGGCCATCTCCGTCTTCACCCGGCTGTCCGACAAATTCGTGAAGCTCGTGTTGCAGCCACGTTGCCCGTGTTGCCCGCGATCGCGAGGCAGCCGGGGTTCCTCTGGTTCGTGGTCAGGGACAGCTGCGTGGAGAGGCTCTTCGTCTGCACCAGCACCTCGTCGTTGATCATGATGAGCTCGCACTGGTGCGCCCCGCCGTCCCTTGCTCCAGCCCGCCCAGTTCTTCGTCAAGAAGAGATCGTCCGAGAAGTCGGAGGTGTTGGTCACGGTGAGCGTGTTGGACGCGAAGAGCTGCGGCGCGGAGACCGTGCCCGAGCTCGTCACGTCGCCGCACACCACGCTGCCCGTCGACACTCCGCCGCTCGTGGCCGTGAAGGTGCAGTCCAGGCTCTCGCAGTCCAGCGGGCCCGCGGAGGCCGCACCGGTGATCGTCAGCGTGGCGCCCGTGAGCGCCCCGGTGGCTGCGAAGCTTGCCGCGGTTGCTGCGCCCGAGGCCGTCAGCGTGCCCGTGGACACGTCGCCCACCGTGGTGAAGTTCCCGGCGTTGGCCGTGTTGTTGATGGTGAGTGTGCTGCCGGTGATTCCGGTGGCGGAGCTCAACAGGCCCACGCTGGCCGCGCCGCTGATGCTCAGCGAGCTGCCTGGGCACGGTGCCGGTGGCTGTGAGCGCTGCGCAGGAGACTGCGCCCGAGGCGTCCACGCCCGTGGTGAACACGTCGGTGCAGTTCACGTCGTTGCACAGCAGCTGGTCGCAGCCCACGTTGCCCTGCGCGGTGAGCCCGTCCAGCGTGGCCGAGCCCGTGAGGGCCAGCGAGTCCGCCAGCAGGTCCGTTACTGAGACAGACTCTCCCTCGAAGGCGCTGGCCCTGATCTGCATGCTGTACAGGTCCAGCGTGCCCGCCGACTGCTGCACCAGCCCGGGGATAGACCAAGGCTCCGAAGTGCAGCTTCGCGATTCCGCCCGGCGGCACCGAGAAGTCCAGGCGCGCCGTGCTCCAGACGCCCTGCGAGGGCGTGCCGAGGAAGGTGCCGGTGACGCCCACGTAGTCGTCGGCCGCGCTGACGTACATCACCAAGTTGGAGGCCGTGCCCAGCCGGTACCGGCAGCCGAAGGAGTAGCGTCTCCCCGGCGTCAGCGTGTAGGTGCGCACAATGTTCCAGGCGAAGGCGCTCAGGGTCATGGCGTAGCCCTCCAGCTGGAAGCCTCCCACAGTGAAGCTGGCCGAGGCCACGGAGCTCTGGGTGTTGGAGCGCGCCAGAAAATTTCCTACCGTGGTGAGCGTGGGCTCCAGCAGCACCTTGCCCAGGGTGGCCAGCGTGACGTCGTCGGCCCCCCCGTCGAGGAACTCGTGCTTCAGCAGCAGCGCCGAGGCCGCCGCGTCCTCCTCCGCCGTGTTGCCGGTCTCCAGGGTTGCGTCCAGGATCTGGAGACCGTAGACGTCCACCGTTCCTGCCGTTTGGTTGGGCAGGCCCGAAGTGCAGCTTCGCAACTCCGTTGGGCGGCACGGTGAAGTACATCTTGGCCGTGCTCCAGGCAGCCTGGTCGCCCACGAAGCTGCCGCACAATGGGTCGTAGACGTTGTCTGCCTCGGACATGTGCACCACGAAGTTGGAGGCCGTGCCGAGCCGGTAGCGGCAGGCGAAGAGGAGCTCTCGGCCCGGGGTCACGCACGATGTTCCAGGGGTTCGCCACGCTCACTCCCGCGGTGTGCGTGGCCAGGACCACGCTGCAGCCGCTGCTGGGGCGAACCGTCCAGTTTGACAGGGAGACGTCCGTGGGGGCCAGGATCTGCTCTCCTATGGCGGCCACCACCTCGTCGGCCCCTCCGTCGTCCGGAAAGCGCACTGCTATCTGCAGCGCCGAGGCCGCCTCCGTGACTCCGAGCTTGCCGGCAAGGAGGCCGTCTACTTGTGCGATGGTGTAGCAGCTGAGCAGCGCGGCTGCGATGCTCGAGGCCGTCGCCGTGTCCTGGTCTGCGGCTGAGCGGTACGCCACCAGCGCCGAGGTGATTTGGTTGAAGACGTCCTGGTCCGGGCCCGTCCGGTAGGCCAGCAGCGCGCCCGCAATGGCGGCCTGCGTCTGCGTGTCCTGCGCCGCGCCCGCGCGGTAGTCTCCCAACAGGGCGTCCACTTGTGAGGCCAACAGCGTGTCCACTTGTGAGGAGGTGTAGTAGGCCAGCAAGGCTGCTGTTATGGCAGCGTCAGTGCCCGCCGTGGAGTAGCAGTCTGCCGTGATGCTCAGCGTGTCGTCGCCGTTGGCCAGCGCAGCAGAGAGAGGAGCCATGAAGTGCAGGTTGCGAACGACGTTGCTTCCGCGAAGGAGCTCCCAAGTCGTGAAGCCCGCCCAGGCCGGCGCGTTAACAACTCCGCTGCCGGAAAGCTGCAGGGCGGCGAGCTCCGCGAGGATTGCGTCGAGGGCGCTCTGGAGCGCGGTCTCGCTGGCGGAGAGCGCGGCGTTCGTGGCGTACGAGGCCAGCAGCGCCGCGTCGGCCTTGGAGGCCTGGAGCGCCGTGATGCTGGCGTCCCGGCTAGCAAGCTGCGCTGCGACGAAGGCCTCGGTGGCGAGGCCCAGCAGCGCATTTGCTATCTTGTGTCTACCTCCAGTGGCGTGTCCAGTCCGTCCACCGTGGAGAGCAGGGCGGCCAGCGCGCTGGCGTCCGCCTTGCCGAGGAGGGCGGCGTCCAGGGCTGCCGTGGTGACGCGTCCAGGAGGGCCGCTGCTATCTTAGAGTCCACCACCGAGGAAGTGTCGACGGTAGACTGCAGGGCGTAAGCAGTCAGGGCGCTGGCGTCCGCCTTGGAGGCCTGCAGCCCCGAGATGGAGGCGTCTCTGCTCGCGAGCTCGGAGGCCAGCGCCGCGGCGGTGACGGCCCCCAGGAGAGCGTTGGCCACCTTGGTGTCCACCTCCAGCGGCGTGATCCTCGCCGCTATGTCCAGGGAGTGCTGGTCCACCACCGTCTTGAGGCCGTAGTTGGCGGCCACCGTGGCCAGCGTGGCGTTGTTGGCCGAGGCGATGGAGCCGTTCATGGCCGCCGTGGTGCTGTAGTTGGACAGCTTCAGGTCCACGCCGTCCGGGGTGCTCTTCGTGGCCACCACGCCCTCCAGCACGTCGAAGGCCGACTGGTCTGCCTTGTTGGAGAGACCCGTGGTCAGCGAGCTCTGCAGCGCGGCGATGCTGCTTCCGTGCGCGGCCACCTGGCCGTCCGTGGTGGCCAGGGCCGCCGCCGTGGCCAGGGGCGCAATTGCCGGCGCCAGCGCGCTGCTGTCCAGCTTTGAGGCCAGCTCTGCGGTGACTCTGTCGTCCAGGGACTGGATGGCCGCCGCGTTGTTGCCGGCGGCTGCCGTGTTCACCGCCAGGCGTACGGCGTGAGAGCCAGGGCAAGCTGCCCTGCGGTGACGTGCGTGCCGTCAGTTACCTCTCCGTTGTCCAGGACCTCCGGGATTTGCCGGTACAGGTCCTTCAAACATGTTTACATCGCCGCCTTAGTCCAGTGGCTATTCCGCAAAGCGAGGCCGGCTCCGCGGCTTCGGTCTTGGAGCGAGGCCGGCTCCGCGGCTTCGGTCTTGGAGTGGCATTCCGGCCGTTCGGAGAAGTTTCCTTGTCCTCGTGATTCGGGGGTATTGTGTTTGACACACCACCCCCTCACAGGCGTCACCGCTTGTTGGTGCGTCAAACGCACCAACCCCTCTTCGGCGCAAGTTTCCGCACGTGTCGCAGTCCGTGGGTGACCTTGAAAGCACAAGCAACACTTGTTGGTTTTGGAGCGAGGCCGGCTCCGCGGCTTCGGTCTTGGAGCAAGGCCGGCTCCGCGGCTTCGGTCTTGGAGCCCGCACCAGGCCCGCACCAGGCCCGCACCAGGCCCGCACCAGGGTTTTTTTTCGGATGTGACTCAATTTGATTTGGCCGGTGGCGCCGGTCAAAAGCGAGACCTGCGCACGATGGAGCCAGTCTCCGACATAATCGGACACTGCTTCGTAGTTGGTGATACGAGGCATCAGCTGCGTGCCTCCATGCCGGCGGGCTGGTGCGGCTCTGCCGGGCAGGTTCGCCGAAACTGTCGGGTTAGACGACCGTTTCGATTTTTTTTCCTGGGAAGAATCCCGACCTTGGCGCGGGCTTGGCAGGGCTCCGATGCCGGGCAGGTGGCGGTGCGTTCATCCTGCTAGCCTCCGGTGGTCTCTGCCGCGGCGGGCGGGCTGGCGCCTGTGGGTTTTAAACACAGCTGCCTCTACTCTCATCTTGAGACCATGGCCTCTCCGTCGCGCCCGCAAGCCTGTATGGTTTCGCATCAAGACCTGCTCGAGATGTGGGAGGCCGACGTTGCTGTCTGGGACTGCTGGTTCGCAAACCAGAAAAGGCTGTACGACGCCCAGAGCCAGGAGCCCGATGAGACGCGCCGGCTGCACCTTGCAAACCAGCAGTGGGTGCAAGAAGAGGAAGAGCGACGAGAGGAGGAGTCGCAGCGCAAGCGCCGGCGCACAGATGCCGGGATGGCAGAACATGCGACGCGGACCAACGCAGCGTGGCTCAAAGACAGGATTGACGCCCTCCAGCGTCTGCTCAAAGTCCAGACCGACGGCATTCAGGGGGTGCTCAAAATGCAGACCGACGCCGCCTTGAGCCGGTTTGCGATCGAAACCGACGATCTCCGTGAGTGGCTCCCAGACGAAACCGACGTCCGTCGTGATCAGCTCTTGACCGACACCATCAACCTCGAGGCGCGGTTCAAATTCAAAACCGACGCCCTGCATGAGTGGCTCGCAGTCAAAACCGACGCCCTCTATGACCGCATCGTAGGCGAAGAAGTCATCACCTTCCATGAGCAGCTCAAAATCGAAACCGACCGCCTGCGCGAGCAGATTAACATCGATGTCGGTCGCCTTGATGAGATGACCCAATTCGACGTCGACGCCCACTGCGAGCGGCTTGTGAGCAGAATCGACACCCTTCAGGGGCTCCGGTGGGGCCAAACGGGAACGCCGGTCTGAGGAACTTCGGAGCAATCCTGTTGCGAGCCCAGGATTGAAGGGGGGCAATCCTGGGGTGACAACAGGATTGAAGGAGGCAATCCTGGGGTGACAACAGGATTGAAGGAGGCAATCCTGGGGCTTCTATGCCGGGCAGGTGGTGCGGCGGTGCGTTCATCCTGCTGGCCTCCGGTGGTCTCTGCCGCGGCGGGCGGGCTGGCGCCTGTGGGTTTTAAACACAGCTGCCTCTACTCTCATCTTGAAAACTCGACTCCTGTCGGCGTGTCCGTTTGCGTCGCCGCTTGCCGGGGGCGTGTGAGAAAACACCAAGAGTGTTCAGCGATGACGCGTGTGCGCCGGCCTGAGAAGAAGTGTCCGCACGGGCGACAGCTGCCGTGACTGTGGCGGGTCGTCCTTCTGCGAGCACGGGCGGAGGCGGGTGCACTGCCGCGACTGCGGCGGCGCGGCGATCTGTCAGCACTCCGCGACGCGCAGATCACCTTTGAGTACCAACACTACGCCTTCGCGGACTTTGCCCTGCCAGCCCCGTGGGGCTACGTCCTGCTGGAGGTTGATACGGAGCAGCACAAGGCTACGACCCCAGCTGCGACGTGCGCAGGAACTTCGACATGGCCGCCAGCGTGGCGCTCGGCAGCGGCCACAAGCTGCTGGTGCTGCGCTACAACCCGGACGCCTTCAAGATCGCCGGCGTGACGCAGCGGACCACCAAGAAGGAGCGCCGCGCGCAGCTGATCCGCCTGCTGGGGGAGACACTGGGGCAATCCTGGGCTGGGCGCAGGATTGAGTGGAGCAATACTGTGCCCAATACAGGATTGAGGGGGGCAACGCGGGGCTGGGCGCAGGACCATTGATGAATCACCCGGTTCCATTATTGACTCAAACTTGCAAAGAACCGAGAGCGGTGACGAAGCGGTGACAAACGGTGACAACCTCGGCGGGATGGAATTCGCCTGTTTTCCGGGCCGAAAGCCGGACGGAGCGGTGACATCAGTGGTGACAAGTTCGGCGGGCTGACGTGTCACAAGCCGAAACCTCAGCGGGCTGCCGCGCTCCGAGCCAGGTCCTCGGCGGGCTGTCGGGCCGCGGAAAACCCTGCGAAGAACTAAGTCCTCCGGAACTCGGGAACTGGGCCGCTTTTGCGCACTTTTTCGCCCCAAAAGCGAGCGGTGACAAAGCGGTGACAAGCGGTGACAAGCTTGGCGGGCTGGAATTTGCATGCTTTTCAGGGCAGAAAACGGAATTCTGAGCACGGCAAATGTCGGAGGCGGTTTTCGGCGGAAACCGAGCGAATTTGGAGGCTCAGGCACCATTTTTGACGTCTGACACGAAAAAACGAACCTTTTCGGGTTTTCGGAAAGTTTGCCGATTTGCGCACTTTTTCGACCAAAACGGGGCCAAACAGTAGTGGTGACATCAGTGGTGACAAAGGATTTTTGGCCGAAAAAAGGGCATTTTGGCAGCTTTTTTGGCAAAAAAACACAAATAATTAGGGTAGTACAAGCTGCCTTTCCTTGCTACTCCAGCCTCTGGCTAAGAATTTCTCTGACTTTGGCTTTCATCCTGATGTCGCACCTTTCCCTTCTGTCAGGAAGTTTTCGTGGCCATGGTGCCACGTGGACTGCCCCTACTCCTTTTTGCAGAAGGAGTCCGTCCTACCCAAGTGACCACAAGGGAAAGCCAAGGACTTGGTGGAGCGCAACAAGACTCCCCCCTGTTGGAATGCAATGGATGGTCTCCGAGACGCGGTCATGTGAGTGTGTGTGCTTTTTAGATAGTGTTGAATTTATTGGATTTTCGAGGTGCTTCCGCCTTTGTGTGCTGGTTCAGGCTTGGCTTGCTTTTCTCTAGTTTGCTTGCTGGGACTTTTCATTGTCACACCTTCCGGGTGGGCTGCTTGTCCGCGAGACATCATTCACCTTTTGGCACCGTTTACGGGACTTCACGGCGGCCGCCTTCTTGCTTCGGCGCGTGGCCGGTCTGTGGTGGGCACATCGCCTTTGAACCGCCAATTGCAGCGTTGGGAGTAATGGTCGTTTGCAGTGAGGGTGTGGGGGGAAGTACTGCAAGCCGCGAATTATGAAAACGTAGAATCATCGCGCAATGTTGGTGGATCTGATGGCTGCGGCGGCGCGCAGGGCTTCGGAGCGGAAGAAGGCTGCGCTGCGCAATTCATAGCTTAAAACTGGGGATGCTGCGCAGGCGGACGGTTCGACATGAACAGTTGTCTGGAAGATTCTGCGGTGGACAGAGAAGAGTAGCGCAGACATCCTGCATAAAGGTGATCCAACACGCCAACAGCCTGCGTTCCAGGCCTTTCTTGTATTAGCTGAGTCTGTCCACCTCGCTGGTCAGGGCTGCGTTTGCGAGTTTTGGTGGCAGGCGGAGCGACACCCCGGACGCCCAACGATACCCTGGCAATGAGCGCATGTGTGCCAGCGTCGTGTGTGCGTATGTGCATATGTGCGCGTGTGCGCGTGTGCGTGTGCGCGTGCGCGCGCGCGCGCGTGTGTGTGTGTGTGTGTGTGTGTGTTTGCGGGTGCGGGTGTGGGTGTGGGTGTGGGTGTGGGTGTGCGTGTGCGTGTGCGTGTGCGTGTGCGTGTGCGTGTGCGCGTGTGACAAGCTGATTGCAAAGCGATGCTGGTGGTCTTCCCTTTCTTGTGGTTGCGGACCCGTGCCCCTTCTGATGCCAAATGTTAAACCAGGGGTTTCTTTTCCAGATTTGGCGCCACTGAAGAGTATGCAGTTTGGCCTTTTTGGTCAAAAGCGACAAAGCCGAGCTGATCGGTTACCGGAAAAGAAACAAAAGAAGAAGAAGAAGAAGAAGAAGAAGAAGAAGAAGAAGAAGAAGAAGAAAAACACGTTCTTTCATACAAGGAAGGAGCCAAAATTCCGTAGGGAGAGCACTGATCTCAATGGCTGACGAACTGGAGGCCGACGCTCAGTCTAGAGTTTGGTATGAGCGAGTGGCGTTGGAAAGCAACATATTGCCGATGGGCCTTCTCGAGGCAACGTCACTGAGCTTGCGGGTGCTCAAAGAGACGCTTGCCTGGAAGCGGTCCTCACTGAACTCTTTGAGACGTTGGACTCCGGTGGCATGGGGTGATAAGGGAGTCTACGGCTAACGAGTGTTTGCGGCGAGTGCCGTGGCGAGTGCCATCGTCGCTTATGCAGGACTGCCGTTTCCCCCACGACGCCTTGAGAAAAGAGTGGTATCAGAGTGCTCAAATTTTTGAATGATATTCATATGTAATCAGTTTACATATGATATTTAAAAGTCGTTTACGGATGTTTGGCTCAAACGGTGACAAACAGTTTAGCGGCAAATAAGAGCTATGTCATGAGCTTGAGTTTGGTTTCAATTTGAATAAAGACGTGTCGCACTCCCATTCGGCTCAGGGTAGAGGTGGGTTGGAGCCCCTTCGTTTGTGTGACCGGGTATTTTTGCCCGCCCGCCCACCCTGGGTGATAAGGGAGTCTACGGCTAACGAGTGTTAGCGGCGAGTGCCGTGGCGAGTGCCATCGTTGCTTTTGCAGGACTGCCGTTTCCCCCACGACGCCTTGAGAAAAGAGTGGTGTCAGAGTGCTCAAATTTTTGAATGATATTCATATGTAATAAGTTTACATATGATATTTAAATGTCGTTTACGGATGTTTGGCTCAAACGGTGACAAACAGTTTAGCAAGCGCGCGCTCGTGGCTGAGGATGAGGCACACAACACACAACACGCAACACACAACACGCAACACACAACACACAACACACAACACACAACACACAACACGCAACACACAACACACTACGCAACACGCAACACACAACACACAACACACAACACACAACACACAACGCGCAACACACAACACGCAACACGCGACACGCAACACGCAACACACAACACACAACACACAACACACAACACACAACACACAACACACAACGCGCAACACGCAACACGCAACACACAACACGCAACACGCAACTTGCAACACGCAACACGCAACACGCAACACACAACACACAACACGCAACACACAACGCGCAACGTGCAACACACAACACACAACACACAACACACAACACACAACACACAACACGCAACACACAACACGCAACACGCAACACACAACACACAACACGCAACACACAACACACAACACACAACACACAACGCGCCACACACCACACACCACACACCACACACCACACACCACACACCACACACCACACACCACACACCACACACCACACACCACGCGCCACGCACCACACACCACGCGCCACACACCACGCGCCACACACCACGCGCCACACACCACACACCACGCGCAACGCGCAACACGCAACACACAACACGCAACACGCAACACACAACACACAACACACAACACACAACGCACAACACGCAACACACAACACACAACACACAACACACAACACGCAACACACAACACACAACACGCAACACACCACACACCACACACCGCACACCACACACCACACACCACACACCGCGCACCACACACCACACACCACACACCGCACACCACGCGCCACGCGCCACACACAACGCACCACACACCACACACCACACCCCGCACCACACACCACACACCACACACAACACACAACGCGCAACACACACACAACACACACAACACACACAACACACACAACGCGCAACACACGCAACACACACAACACACACAACACACGCAACACACACAACACACACAACACACACACAACACACACAACACACACGCAACACACACACAACACACACACAACACACACGCAACACACACGCAACACACACACAACACACACACACAACACACACACAACACACACGCAACACACACGCAACACACACACACAACACACACACAACACACACACAACACACACAACACACACAACACACACAACACACACACATTGACGACACCCCGGCAAAGGTGAAGTGCTTGTCCTGGCAGCCCTGAAGAGACACGAGCATGCGGCTCTCTGCTCTGGAAAGGAGCGCCTCGTAGATCTGGCTGCGCTGCCGGCGGCCTGCAACGTGCCCGAGCGTCGCGGACTGTGCGGGAGAAGCAGCTGGCAGACGTCCTTTGTTTTTGATGCCTGAAACGCGCCTGAGAACCGTAAAAGTGGGCCCTGACACGTCGGCTTGATTTGCTTGCGAGCGACAGCCAACCAGCGCATGATTTTCAATGACCAAACCAACAACAGCAACATGATCTTGTGTGATATTTTGCTTGTGGAGGCCACCTTTCTGTGTAATTAGCTTGGTCCCTTTTTGCGCTCAGATGGCGAGCCCTGCTTGGAACTGGCAAGCTGACGAAGGCGCGCAAGAGTTCACTGAGAACATGAAGCTTCTCGTCCAGCACTCTTGGAAATCGGGATGGTGGACAGAAACTGATTGGATTACTGACGCCTTCCACTTCCCCTCGACACCGTCAAAGTGTTTGAGCAGCAGTCGTGTGCCTGGGGAGCTTGAAGGCGGCTTGCAAACCAGAGGAGTCACCGTGGTGTTGTCCATGCTTGGACGACATGTCAATGAAGGGAGCGCCGCCAGACTGGACGGCGTACTTTGAAAGCGGTGTCTCCCACATCGGCGTCTCTTTGGAGGACGTCAGGTCTGCGCCTGCCTGCAATCCCGCAGACTTCGAGCACAGGGCGATCGCCCTCGTGACTGCCTGCAGCAGGCTGCGCAAGCTTCGACAAGAACTCTCTCAAGCTTGCACTGTCTTGATGCGCTGCGTTGGGGGCATCAATCGAAGCCCATGACCGCGAAGGCCGCCGTCGCGCAGCTTCTTCAGGCGACACCTTCCTTGCGGCCGTGGAGCTGACCGGAGGTCGGATCCCGAGCCCGCTCGCCATCCGAAATGAGGACGCTTTGTCTGCCTCAACTGCGTTCGGGCCAATGTGCCTGCCTCGCATACAAAATGTGCGCATCACACACAGTACCGCATTCGGTTGTCCCTCACCAGGTGGTCGGGACCTCAACAGCCTTCGTACCCATGCGTTCGCATGACCAGAACGCATTTGCACCGCTGCTTCCGCTGCTGTCACCGCAGCCTATCTATTGCCATCTATCTCTTTCGCCTCGGTGCAGCACTCTCCATGGAGCGCCAAGATATCCTGGAGGCTATGCGCGTCACTATCGCACGGAGTTACATGGGCGTGGAACTCGTCCTGGAGGACCTAGTCCTCGTATTGCTGAGCCTACGCTTCTACATTCGCATCGTGGCATTCTGCATGGTTTTTACGGCATTCATCGCACTGGCCGCATATCTTCAGACCCTGCCCTCCGTGTTTCAGACAAGTGACTGTGTGCGTGCCGCATTGCTTAGAGTTAATCAGCATGCAGCACACCTGCGCAGTTGTTAGCAGCCGCCTAACGCATGCCTGACTCAAAAAAGAAAGCTCTTCTTTTGCATGCGCTCTCATTTAGACAGCCACGCCCATTCACTGTGCATGCGTGACGCCGAGGTGGCAATGGCAACATGCCCCCCCTCAGCTGCGTGTGCCACGACGCCGTCCAAAGCAGCCTGAAGATTCCTCCGCATGCCCGCGAGCTTCAAGCACTGGTCACTTCCCCGTCCGTCTTTGCAAATTGTCACTGGTTAGTGATGCCGATGCTTGCTTCGACGCATTCGAAGACGCCGACACTCCCGCACCCCAATGCCATCGCATTGATGCATCACCCTCCCGCAATGCACAGGACGGCTTCGCATCCCTCCTCAATGAGTGGCTACGTCGCATGGATCGCACTGATCGTTTGGCTTGCATGAACCGCATGGGACATCTGGGCAACTTCTTGCTCGACATCCTTAGTGTCCTCGGGGTGCATGGCATGACTTTTTGCATCGCACGCGTGCACTCGCTCATTGCGTACTTCATCGACTACTTGCGCATTGATCCACAGATCAATGTGGATGGCATGCTTCCGCATGGCAGGGAAATACCTGGCTATCATCCAGCCCTTCTCCGCATTGCTTGCCAATCCCAAATTCCGTTCTGAGCACAGCGTGCATGCACACATGCAGCCCAGCTTGGACTTGCTGCGTGAGTGGGAATCACGCCTCGGCGTGGAGGACGTCGCATTGGTCATCCGGTCTTGCATAGCATTGCTTGAGAGCATCAAGTCATACGTTGCTTCCTCAGCCACGCAGCGCACATTTCCTGCACTGGACGGATAGGCGTCACGAACTCGCAGAGCTTGCCGACAAGTGGACGCCGGCGCCTGGTAGCCCTCCAGGCCTGCCTCGCACCGCAACGCGCCCTACTGCCTCAGATTCCAGGCCAACAACTGCCAATCCAAGGCATGCAAGTTGGCGCACGTATGCATCGTTCCGGATTGCCCGGACAGCCAGGCAAAAAGCTCTAACCCTGAGCCTTGATGTTTTTCAGCACGCGTCGCATTTCGTCAGTAAAAAGCGGCTGCGCATGAGGGTATGCTTCTGGCAAGACGCTCCTTTAATTTCGCTTGACGTTGAATCGGTTGTTTGTGATTTGTTTGGGCTCGAGCACACTCGGCGTTACTTGAGAAGCACTCACAACATGTGCTTCCCCTTCATGTGCAACAAACATTTTATTTTTGACAGGTTCTCATTTTCTATTTCCGCTTTGCGCGCGATTTGCCCGGGCGGATGTCGCTCCCTCTTAGCCGGGAGCCAGCTTAGCTCTTTGCCTCTGCCCTTGCGCTGTTCTGAACCTTTCCCGCAGCTTTTTGTGCCTTCAGTTTATCTAACAGCATGGATTGGCAAAACTTTGCCTCCATAATGGCGACCGAGCTTCAGGCTGACAGATTGTTTCAGCAGCGAATCAATCTAGCCCACGGTCCTGTTGAGAACCTTCGGAACACGATGATCTACTTTATGGGCAATGACGCCTCTTTGCGAACACGTTCTAAACTTGCCAAGCTCCGAGAGTGCCTCTTCACAGCTCGAACCCTGCTTCAAAGCATTGAGATTGGCCACGTCTTCACAGGAGATCCAAGCAGCTCATGATTTCATGCTCCGTGAACGTGCTGCTCCCGGTCTTGTTCGCCCTTCTGGCTTGGGAATCCACTTTGAAAGACTGCAATGTATTTTTCCACTTGGATTCTGAAGCTGCACGTCATTGCCTTATCAAAGCTACATGCGCCCAGAAGCAGGCGCAAGAAATCATGAATGCTTTTATGATATTTGAATCGCGAGCCGCATTTGCTCCTTGGTTCTCCAGATAATGCAGCGAGTCAAACCCTGCCGATGCCCCCAGTAGACTGGATTTTTCCACCAGCTCTACCCAGTGTCCACAAGTTGTCGTTTCAGATGACGCACTCTCAGAACTTTTGCACGCGGTTCACTCCACTGAACCCCTGGCCTCCTAGTGATGATGGGGAGACACCTTCGGCCCCGGGGTTCTTGTAACAATGGGAACAAACAACCCCTGGTCCTCGTTACCTTTCGCTCGTTTCACTTGCCCCCATTTTGTTCTTCACGCAAAACACGGGTCCCCTGCTGTGGACCCCCCTTTTACATCTTTTGTACCCAACAATTTTGGGGCTTTCATGTGACTCCTGTTCGGAGGGGCTTGAGAAGGACAGTGTCTCCCTGTGCTTTTGGTAGGTCAGCGCGAAAAAGGAGCTTCGAGCGATGGCCTTGATTCGCAACACTTTCCATGTTGCCCTTGTGACCTATCTGTCTGAGATTCGAACCCGGTTCCAAAATCATGTGCTCGGTTTCCCTTTCTCTTGCAGTTGTAGCTCTTAGGAAACAAATACTGATTCTTCATAGGTGTGGCTCAAGAACGAATCACAAAAGAGAAATTAAGGTATGCTCCTGGCAAGACGCTCCTTTAATTTCGCTTGACGTTGAGTCGGTTGTTTGTGATTAGTTTGGGCTCGAGCACACTCGGCATTACTTGAGAAGCACTCACAACATGTGCTTCCCCTTCATGTGCAACAAACATTTTATTTTTGACCCACCCATCCCGCCCTTTTTCTGCAGGTTCCTGCTCTTGTCTTTCGAGTTTCGGTCTGATGCCCGACACAGGTCGCCCCGCATGTTTGTCACCGGGCTCTTTTTCGGCAGAGTCCGGCGCCTGTCTTCAGCAGAACTCCTGCGCACTGGGCGATTTCTGGCGATGTGCCCATTTCCCATTTTCTGCGTCATGTCCGTAGCAGCCAGACATCTCCGCCTGTCAGGTACCTCGTGAGACTTCCGTTCTCACCAACGCATGCGGAACCAGGTACTGCGGGACCTCTACTTGGAATTACCGAGAGGAATACACAACCCCTGGTCCTCGTGACCTTTCGCTCGTTTCACTTGCCCCCCATTTTGTTCTTCATGCAAAACACGGGCCCCCTGCTGTGGACCCCCCTTTTACATCTTTTGTGCCCAACGATTTTGGGGCTTTCATGTGACTCCTGTTCGGAGGGGCTTGAGAAGGACAGTGTCTCCCTGTCTGATTAGAGGACAACTCCCCGTGCTTTTGGTAGGTCAGCGCGAAAAAGGAGCTTCGAGCGATGGCCTTGATTCGCAACACTTTCCATGTTGCCCTTGTGACCTATCTGTCTGAGATTCGAACCCGGTTCCAAAATCATGTGCTCGGTTTCCCTTTCTCTTGCAGTTGTAGCTCTTAGGAAACAAATACTGATTCTTCATAGGTGTGGCTCGAGAACGAACGAATCACAAAAGAGAAACTAAGACCAACTTGCTCCTTAACAGGGACATACCCCACCTACCCGCGCCTGACACTGACTCAGGTGCCCGGACATCGTGACGCGCACGCCTGAGCTCACATTCCGGGCTTCATTTCTGGAGCCCGCGCCTGGAAGCAATTCCGTTGCTTTGCATCGCCTTTTGCATCCTTACGTTTCTGTGGGCGCTTCAGATCGACATTGCCTGGCCTGTCCCCAGCCATTTGTGCTATACAGCAGCAATTTCCGCACGTCCTCCGCAATGGACGCCAGCTTGCAAAAACTCCTCGAAGAGAATCGGGAGAACCCAGCAGTCTTGCGTGAGGTGATCAACGCCCTGACGACACAAAACTCCTCGCCAGCATCAGCATCGACACCAGCACCCGCACTCAACATCAACGAGCAGGCCGCGCCGCAAGCCGCGCCGCATGCCGACTTGCTGGGGATGGATTCCGCACCTGCGCCAGAACCAGCATCCGCATGCTTCACCAACGTGCCGGCCAGAGCAAGGCGCCCCCCGCACAGTTCTTGAAACCGGAACCGCCTGCCTTGCCGGAAGACGCAACACCCACGATCGAGGAGGTGGAAACAGAGGCCACTCAGCATGCATCAGAACCCCCGCTCATCAGGGCCCCACGCATGCGCGGGACCACCAGCCGCATCACCCGTGGAGCGATCGCATTCACTACGCCGCACCGTGCTTCCGACACCGGAAGACACGCGTGCACCATCAGGCCAGGATCTGGATCCCCCGCAACCACTGGCGCACAAGGCACCGCCTGCAGAACCCAAGTTCCTGCCCTGCATGCCCTCGCATGCGCCGCGCCACTGGCCTCCGCATGAAAACAACCCCCAACGCACGGGTTCCCGTGGCCGCATGACGGGTCCTACTGGGCATGCTACTGGCAGTGGGGCGGGGTTTCAGATGTGGCAATGCGTTGGGACACCACCACGCCTGCCTATAGCCGCATTCACCCTGGCCCAGGCTTGCGGCCGACGCCCTTGCCAGAAGTGCCACAACGCCAGCAGCGGGCCACCTTCGTTTCACAGCTGGCCGCACGCATCCGCCTCCCATCCGTCCGCCTGCCTCGCACGATGAGGCACATGCAGAATGATGGGAGAAACCTCCGCATGCGCTACTACGACGACAACCGCCAGGCCAGCTGCGCACTGCCGCGCGCCAACCCGGATTGCCCTTACTCGGCTGTATGCGGGCAGTATGTTGATGGCGCAAACGACATGCGTGATCGCCACCGCTGCAGCGGCTGCGTGGCGGATGCGCGCGACAAGGCATACTAATCAGCCTAGCAGGCCTAGCGCCACGCCCTCCGTTGCAGCATTTGCTTCCCAGCGGGCTGTACAGGACTGCGTTACGCACGACGGCGTACGCATCACATTGGCAAAAATCGGGACTAGTATTCCGACATCGGCGTGCGCGCCGCAGTCCTGGATTTTTTCTTGCATTTGTGCGTGCGTTGGACGTTTCCGTGGGGGACTCGATGCATGCTTGTGAAGGCTCGCAAGCCGAAGACCATGGTGCTAGACCAAGGCGAGCGAAGCGAGCGTTTTGCGACGCCGGATTTGCTCTTTGCGCCACAAGCTCTGTCTCAACAGCCAGTTGCGACGGCTCAGGCTATCACGAGTGTTGACGAGCCCTGCTCGTCGGGGGTCCGAACAGTGTCCATGGCCATGGGCAGTCTAGCACGACACGCCCACCCACCCACCCTTTCATTGCTCAGGTGGATCCTCTAAGTACCAGGCCGGCGAGCTGGAACCCAACAGTTAGGAGCCTTGCAGTGCTCTGGCAAAAAATTGCACAGCATGCCCTTGCATGCAGTGACCGCTTTGACAGGTTTAAACCCTGCACCGTGTGCCGCGCTGCACAGCACACCAGCTGGATGCACGCATTGCATCCTGCTGCAACCAATGCCTTCGATTGTTTCACGCCTCACAGGTAAAACACCTGGCGTCTGGTCCTTTGTTGACCACGGGGGCATTTGAGCGGGCTCCGCATGGGGGTGCTGGCGCAGGGAAAGGACACGCGTTGTTTTTCATAAAGAAAAAGAGCGGAGCGCACCTTTTGTCGGTCGTGCTCTTTTGTCTTTTAATGCATGTTCCTTTTCGGCTTGAAGCAGTGGTCAAGATTCTAACTCCAATGTTGTGCTGTGGACTGTGCGGATGCATGTGTGCCAATTTGATTAAGGACGTGCAATGTGCAAACATGTGTTCTTGTGCGCCAACGGCAAGATCAGTCTTGACGCACCGATGATCGAGCTGCGTGGCGTCAGTATCAGGGTGTGTTCATGATATCGTTGCATTTTGCCAACCATGTAGAACAACACCATTCCTCAACGTGTTGTCACAAAGTTCTGTATAGTATTGCGTTGTGTTGGATCAAGAGCCCGTCAACTTTGCTTTGTTGCTGATCGTGTTACAGCACGTTCTATTTACTTGTTGTGTTTGCTGGCTGGCTCCAGACTCAAGTTGGTTTAGACTCAAATCTGGTCAGCAATAAATGAAGCTACAGAGCCTGCTGATTTGCGGGCTTGCCCAGTGGGCAGCTGCTGCCAAATTCTGGACTGCCTCTAACGGCAGCGTCTTCGCCAATGCCAGTGTCTCCAAAAACGATGTGATTCAATTCACGGAAGATGGCAAGTGGACGGCTGATTTCACCGGCTGTGTGGAGGTCCTGGTGGTTGGCGGCGGTGGAGGCGGCGGCGGCCGCTCAGGAGGTGGTGGTGCTGGGGGCGGCATGATTCATGTGCCCTGCTACGCAGTGACCAAGGGCCAAGAGTACACCGTGAACGTGGGTGCAGGCGGTGCGGGCGGAGTTGGAACGGGTCAAGTTGGCAAAACTGGCAGCGACTCCAAGTTCGGCGAGCTGGTGGCCAAGGGAGGTGGTGGAGGTGGCAGCGACGGGGGCAACGGTGGCACTTCCGGTGGATGCGGCGGCGGCGGCCGGTATGGTGCTGATGGTGGGGGCGCGACCCAGTCGTCGCAGGGGGGCGACTCCGGCAAGTTCGGCTTCGGCTTCGCCGGGGGCTCCGGTACCTCTGGCACTTGGAACGCCGGCGGCGGAGGTGGCGCTGGCGGCGTGGGAGTCTCAGGTACTGACAGCACCTGTGGCAACGGCGGGCCTGGCAAGGAGGTGTGCATTACAGGCACATGCGCTTTGTATGCTGGCGGTGGCGGCGGTGGTTCACACAACCCGGCCTGCAGCTCTGGTGGTGAGGGCGGATCCGGTGGCGGTGGTGCCTGCGGCACGCCAGGGGGAAGAAACCCAGGTGCGGCCGGGAGGAACGGCATGGGTGGCGGTGGAGGTGGTGGGTCCACAACTTCTTCCAGCGGAGGTGGTGGAGGCGCTGGTGGTTCTGGCATCGTGATCATAAAGAAGCAGCAAAGAGGTCCCCCCACGTCCACCTTCCTTGAGAGTACAACCTGGGTATCCACCTTCAGTGGATGTGCCAAGGTCCTTGTGGTGGCTGGAGGCGGAGGTGGCGGTGGCCGCTCCGGCGGCGGTGGCGCAGGGGGCGGCGTGGTGGAAGTGGACTGCGTGCAGGTCACCGAAGGCACCAGCTACGAGGTCGTAGTGGGCGGGGGTGGAGCTGGAGGCGGTGGCGGCGGCGCCAAGGGCACCAACGGCCAGGACTCCAAGTTCGGCGAACTCTTGGCCAAGGGAGGCGGTGGGGGTGGCAGCGATGGCAGTGATGCCGGCAGCGCCGGTGGCAGTGGCGGTGGCGGCAGGCCGAGGGCCCTTGCATTTGCCAAGTTTTTCGGCGGTATAGGCAATGGCCGTTCCGGCTTCCCCTTGTCCATCTTGATGCACAACATCAATTGCATTTCCGTTTCCCGCCCACTGTTTAACAGCTGCATGCCACAGATTGCCGCAAGCTACCAGCAGTGCCGATAATTTGTTATTTGATTAGTGCCTTGAGCTTTGTAGCCGAATTTGTATCCTTTTGTCAATGCCTTGGCCCTCGAGGCTCCCTTGTCCGAATTCGGCCAGGTACGGCAAAGACGGCGGTGGCGCGACACAGTCGTCGCAGGAGGGCGACTCCGGCAAGTTCGGCTTCGGCTTCGCCGGGGGCTCCGGCACCTCCGGCACTTGGAACGCCGGCGGCGGAGGTGGCGCTGGCGGGCTGGGGGTCTCAGGTACTGACAGTACCTGTGGCAACGGCGGGCCTGGCCACAAGAGCTGCATCTCCGGGAACTGCGAGTACTACGGCGCAGGCGGTGGAGGTGGCTCCCACGATCCCGGGTGCAGCTCGGGCGGTGAGGGTGGCGAAGGTGGCGGTGGTGCTGCAGGTGGGA
Source organism: Effrenium voratum (assembly GCA_963377175.1). Taxonomy (NCBI): domain Eukaryota; class Dinophyceae; order Suessiales; family Symbiodiniaceae; genus Effrenium; species Effrenium voratum. Next base: position 34,379 of record CAUJNA010003808.1, read on the forward strand.
CATGTGTGCGAGAGCCAATTTAAGGGATGGGACTTCTGTGGTTGAACCACGACATGGAATCCAATGTTGAGCGCAGCATTTCACTGAAGCGTTGGAGAGCTCACGTCCACATGTTCTGTCTTCCAGGCAAGCGAGAAGCGAGTCGCGCAGTGCATGTGCGACATGGATCATGAGTCAGCGTGCACTTTGTTTGTTGCCAGGCGCTGCCGGAGGCAAGAACCCTGGGAAGAAGGGCGCCGCTGGCAAAGGGGCCGGAGGGGGCGGAGGGTCCACGAACGGCAGCAGTGGCGGGGCCGGCGGAGAGGGCAGTGGCGGCGTTGTCATCGTGTCCCCAGCCACCACCGCGGACGGACTGCCCTTCTGCGCGGGCTTCAAGGTGTCCACCTCTTTTGGTTGTGACGAGGTCACGGACCTGGACAAGTGCCCCAAGAGCTACACCGACTCAGCTGGGCGCCACCTGCAGTGTGGCGTCTCTGGCAAGAACTGCCTGGCGATTGGCCCCTTCTGTGGAGAATGAGCGGGTTTCACAGAGTCGCCAGATGCAGCGAGCCGAGAAACAAGTTGCGACATGCATTTGCCAGCTGGAATGCAGAGAAGGCACATGAGAGTCCAAGCAGTTGGAATCAAGTGTCAATTTGGTACGGTTTGTCCGAAGTTTGTTTTCCGCAGAAAGCACAAGCTTGAAGCAACCCACCCAAACCAATTCCTGGATCCACCCTAAACGAACTCAACCCAACCCTAGACTTGCCTTAAATAGCTAAGGCTCTAGCCCTGAACTCAGCCCCAAAGCAATCCCCAAACCCGCCTTACACCAACCCTCATCCCATCCTAAAACCAACCACATCCTTACCCCGCCCATGCAGACTCGAAACCCATGACCAACCCGTCTACAAATCAACACTTGTCCATCCAACAGCTTGTGGCAAACATACCTTAACCAGCAGCAAATGACAGTCCGAAACCCACCCTAATTCAAATCCGAAAGAAATGCCAAAGAGCCCTGGCTAGCTACCACCCTGGGCCAACCACAAACCCAGCCGAAACCAACCAAGCCACCCCTAAGCCCACCTTTGAACCAGCCCATCAACCGCCAAAACCCATTGCCGCATCCACCCTCAAGGAAAACACGCGCGCCTCTTTCATGTTTCCAACTCGAATCTCGAGTCAGCTACAGAACGCGGTGTTGCTCGCCGACTTGCAGCTGTTCTGGAGCAGTGCGGCAGTGTGGGGTAGTGTGCGACGGTGTCATGGGGGCCTCCCAGTCTGAGCCATTGTCTGTGCCGTGGCAGCGCTTGCTTCGGCTTGCTTCGGCTTTGCGAGGTTCGCGAGTGCATGCCAAGGACACCGCGAAGGACATTGGCCACTATGTGCCAAAAGCCTTCCAGGCTCGGGTTTATGGGCATCGGGCTGAGCCATGCACCAGCGACCCAAGGAGCACTCGCTGAAAGGGCATGACCAATCATGCTTTACTTGCACTTCTCGACCAAAGACATATGTGAAGAGTCGCAGCGGCATCGAGGTAGGGTGCAGGGAGTGATTAGGGGGCAACCGTGTTTTCCGATGATGCCGGTTTGTATGTTTTTGCTCGATATTAAGGAGCGTCACTATCTTCGAGAGGGATGCGGACAAGAATCGATATGCAACCACAGTTGACCTTTTGCAAGAGAAGGACGCACGCTCGGTCCTTATTTTTTTGTACATAGTCAGCTTGTGCTTGCAACGTGATGCGACTCAGGCTACAATTACATTTGGTATCCCACGCAGCAAGAGTGCTGCGGTTGTTTGTGGTGCTGCTGGGGCCCTAGTGCGCGGATGTGGAGAGAGACCAGTGGAAGCAGAACAGGGAAGACAAGGCAAAGCAAGGCAGTTGAAGCCAGACCTTGGCGCTGCTTGCCAGCTGAGGAGATTGCGATGTCGACAGCTCCAGAGGCTTCGGAGCCAGCAAAGAAGCAAGTGAATTAGTGCATGGCCCATGGCTCTTGAAGAGCGTGAGGTCTGACGGAAAGTTTCGGACCTGTAGGAAACCGCCTCGTTGCGTTTTAGCATGCTGCAAAGCAGCTCATCAAGGGCGCCCTGTGACCCTTCTCACGTGCACTGGAAGACGGAAAGCGGTGTGACCTGGCCCCAAGGTGGAGTGCCGGCTTTGTCGTTTTTTCACTGTGGTAAATGCGCGAGCTCGCCTCCGCCAAGCCAATAGCGCTGTCATGCACAGTCCTTCAGCCGAGTGTCAGGCGTTGAGAACCACACGAGCCACATGAGTGATGAACATATTATGAGTAGTCAGAGCAGTCTACTGTTGGTTTGGGGGGTCAACCTAGATTTGAAACAAAAACCAGGGTTTGCTTGTGTAGTGGAATCGGCTCTCAAGCATGGGAGATCGCATCAACCACGAAAGGGATGCACTCAGAAAGCATGGATGTGTCACCTCATGGGGTTCGCGCACTCTGGAGAAAGGCGCATTTTGCCGGCGTGATACATCTTGATACTCTGATTGACTGACCAGGCCCGAGGCTATCCAATGTCAGATTCGGCCAGGCGCGCGGCAAGCGCATGATCCGCAAAGCGCTCGGGGCTGTGACAGGCACAGCCTGGCCGTCCAGTTGGGCGACCAGTTGCTGGAACCTGCTGATGTGGCTTTGTGGGAGGAGGCATGTACAGCATGTGAGTCGGACAGTTTGGAGCACGAGCGTTGAATGCGCAGGTCGCGGATGATGACTCGGTCCCTTTAGAGACCCTTGGCCTAAGTTCAGCAAAGCAGCTAGATGGTGAGAGTTCCCAGACTGGCGCTTCGCTAGTCCCATGCACTCTTCCGTGTCTTGCTTGGTCTTCCATTTGTCAGATTTCTGTTCGCCGGCGCCAACGATGGCGATCAGCTGGCAGAAGTTTTGCAGAGGGTGGTCGAAGACAGACTGCAGGCGCCTTCGCTTGTCTGCAACGGGCTCTCGGTTTCGGTCCGATCGAAGCGATAGGACGAGAGGCGCGCAGAGTTTCGCCGGCACCTGAAGCAGCGCCCGGGGCTCAGCGCCAAGCTGAGGGCCGCGTCTCTGGCGAGCGAAGGCCAGGAGTCAGCGCTCCGGCGGCGCAAGGCCAGTGCGGCCGAGGAGGGCGATGCCAAGGAGGACAGCGATGCCCGATGGCTACGACCGCGCCATGTTCTTGTTTTGGCTTTTGCATGACATAGGAGAAGTGGCGGAGCTACTTGCAGAAGCCCGCTGTGGAGGCAAACTTCCAAGTTCACGCGGCGCCTCGGCAACCCGCATCTAGCGGCGCTGAGAGCCGTTGGCTCATCTTGAGGTCTTTGATGCAGGGACACGGATGAGGAAGGTGCTCGGGTGCCGGGTCTCCATGTCCGCGGAGGCGCTTTTGACAGGGTTGGCAGTGGGTGGATTTTGGTTGTATGGTCCATGTATATGGCAGCTTGCATTTGCCATGCTTCGGCATCGAGCTGCCAGGCAGCCCGTGACTTGGGGAAGATCTGCTTCCGCCATGTCTTCGAGAGTGACGACGAGGAACGACGTCCGGCCAAGTGCTCTTACGTTGGCGTTTCGCAATCCGGTTTCAGATTGGAGCACCTCAGGAGAAAGACAGGCTTCAAGCTCTCAAGTGGTACGAGGAGTGCGATCTGTCAAGTGGCTCTTGCAACTTTCCGGCCGACCCTGGCAGGATCCTTTCCTTTCCTGCTTCTATGGCTGTTCCTGCGTCACGCCCTCAGTTTTTGAGGCGAAGTCCGGGAGGGCAGAAGTGCGAGGTGCTGACGGTGGTGGTGGTTCTCTGGCTTTGCATGCTGCTGCCAGCTGTGGTGCGGCGCTTCTGAGCCACCTCCGAACTGGTTAATGTGACCCGACCGCGAAATCGCGGGCTTGCTTCAGGATTTTCGGCATTTTCCGGCTATATGTGGCCGCCCCCTATGTATATTCTCGGTGGACTCGCGGAGTTCCCTATATTCCTCTTCTTCAACTCAACATCGCGGCACTGGCCACTTTGACTTGAATGCTTGCGAACCATGTTGAATGCTCCATATGCTTGGTGCGCATTGGCTTGGACAGTTCGGGCACCATGGAGAGTCTTGCTTGCCAAATTCGCACATATTTCTACCAACAATTTGACGCCCGAAACGAAACGGTGTGGTTTGCACATTCGGAAGTTGGTAATGGTCAGCTGGCCAGCTGCCTGCGCCGTTTTCTAGCTTAAACAGTCGTTGCAGGAGCTCGCGTCATGATTACAGAAGGCTCAATATGTAGTGGAAAAAAAGGGGGCGCGCGCATGTTGCTGTTGTGAAATCAACAAACTGTGCCAGACACGGATGGCAAAGCCCTTTGAGCAAGATCAACTCTGAAAAGTTTTCCACTGCAAGCCACCAAAGAGACGGCTTCGTGTCAGCCTGCTTCGGCCCATGTGGACCGATGTGCGCGTGAACCAATTTGGGGCACAAGTGTTGCAATTTGTCCAACTTGCCACATAGGCTCGGACGCTGACAGGATGCTGGCCTCCGTAGTGTCTCCGGACATTTTGTAAGGGGCAGCGCAGTCTAAAGGATTATGCTTGTGATGATTGTAATGATTTATGGGTGTGATGCTATGTTTTTTTTCTTCTTTTTGCTCGACGCAATCTGCTTGGGTTGAGATTCGTCATGCACTTTTCGGGTGCGTTTTCTAGCAAATTCAGCCGCCTCCGTGTTGATTTTCGATGTTAGAATTGGGCCATGGCTTTCAAGGAGGACATGAATCTCCGCCTGAATGATGTTTACCAAAGGGTCCCTCACTAAAACTCATTCCCTTGTGCGTTGCGGGTGATGTACACACCGCTTGAGAATTTGGCTTGAAACGAAGACATGTGCGCTTCTAGTGTGGCACGTTCTCCATGAAAGTAGCAATGGCAAGTAGTTTCCGTGCATTTCCTTGTTGAACTACAGCCAGTGTTGGTTGGCGGGATGCTTGGTTGCTTGGTTGCTTGGCTGCTTGGTTGCTTGGTTCCTTGGCTGCTTGGCTGCTTGGCTGCTTGGCTGCTTGGCTGCTTGGCTGCTTGGATGCTTGGCTGCTTGGCTGTTTGGATGCTTGGATGCTTGGCGCTTGGATGCTTGGTTGCTTGGTTCCTTGGCTGCTTGGCGGCTTGGATGCCTGGATGCTTGGATTCTTAGATGCTTGGCCTGTTGGTTGCTTGCTAGGTTGCTTGGTTGTGGTTGTTTCGCTTTTGTTTGTTTGTTTGTTTGTTTGTTTGTTTGTTTGTTTGCTAGCTTGTTCGTTTGTATTGGGCGTGTTGTGAATTTCTTGCTTGTCACTTTCTTGCCGTAGTTTGTCCTTTGCTTGCTTTGTTCGTTCTGCACAATTGCTGGTTTCGCTTCGTTTTGCTGCTTGTTTCTATTCTTTGTTTGTTTGCTCTTGATGTGAGTGCAAGCGCGCGAGCAGGGTTGCATGTGTGCTGGTTCGTTTGCTGTTTGCCCCTATCCCTATTTGGCTAGCGGTTTATCAGTCTGAGTCTTCTGCCTGCCTGCTTGCCTGCCTGCTTGCCTGCCTTCTTGCCTGCCTTCTTGCCTGCCTGCTTGCCTGCCTTCTTGCTTGCCTGCCTGCTTGCCTGCTTGCCTGCCTTCTTGCCTGCCTGCTTGCCTGCCTGCTTGCCTGCCTGCTTGTGAATTCGTGTGCCGGCTTTTTGTCCTGCGGATATAGATCGCTAGACGCTTCAAAAGACTTCATAAAGGCAGCAACTTATTGCGAATCTGCCTGTTCGGAGTTACATTCTCGCATGCGCAGGCTCCAATCATCAGCCATTTTCAAACTATTACTCGCTGATTACTTGACATACAACTTAAAGTGTGAAGTCTTTTCCGAGGAGTAGAATGCACAAGGTGAGTGAACAGGCTTGCAGGGTAGGAAATGACCTTTGCTCAGCCCTGCTGCAGGTTTACTGAGCTCCAGCCGTGAAGCCTTTCAAGCGATCCTAATTCCGAAGGTTCAGCAGTAACCTATGCGGCCCGCCTTTCTTCATGACCTCTTTGCAGCCTTCCGCACAATGAGGTGGCAAGCAACGAAGCCGCCCGCGCGTGCAAAGAGCAAGCGCAGATACCACGCGCTTGGGCTCTCGCTTGTCATGTGCGCGATTTGTCAAGGCGTGGTGTGTCTAGGACAGTCCGAGCCTGGCTTGTTTCGCCATTTTGTGGCTTGGGGGTGTTTGTCAACATGAGATGCATTCGCAACAGAAGGGATGGCTTGAGATACGCATAGGCAGAGCACTGGTAGGGAACTCGATGAATGTGCAGTGCACGATCCTTCTTCAATGAATGGTGTAGCAGCGAGCGGGTGATATCTGCCGATTGCCCCTCTGCTTCCCGTCCCTTAAGCCTTCTTTGCTGAGCCCGAAGAGGAGAAGCCATGGGCAACTGACCGTGCTGATTAACCTGAACCACCCCAGCCAGACACACCCCTAAACCAACCCAGCACCCTAAGGAAGGTCATGCGTGCCAGCCGTCCCAAAACTCAAAACCGACCTCAAATACGTCTACGTGCCGGGCGGGCGCTCGCAAGACACCGTGTGCTTCATGCAGTTTTGCCATCAAGTGCTTGTCATTTGGTGTATGGCCCTGTGTGCTGCAGCCATTGTGGTTGTACTCCTTTAAGCATTCGACCTATCCAGCCTACCCATTCTCTTGACGCTGTTGTGACCCTCCGAGATGCTCCGAGCATGCCTGGTGATCTCCATGGTTTGGGCGAAGCTTTCCAACTCGTCCTGCGACACGAAAGCCTCCTCCAGCTACGCAGGAGCACCAATGTAGACCAGTGCGACTCTGCGGACACGGACACCACCATCGATCCCAACGTGTTCGAAGATGCGCTGGGATGGGACACACCCTTCGGGCGGGGCTTGTTGGAGGGTGCCCTTGCGGACTTTGCCTTGACAAAGCGATTGGGACAGGACATCCGCGAGACAGGTGATGGCAGCAGGGAAAGGACAATCTGCGAACGCCTTCCGTTGAGCAACAACACTTGCTTCTCGACATCTTATATTTTGGAGACAAGGATTGGTTTGTTTAACAAACTTTCCCTCACGACTTCCTTTCCAGCCCTTTGCCAGCCAGGCTACCATGTCAGCCAGCAGAAGCCCGTCAAGCAGAGTGAGCTCGGACAGCTCTTCCCTTTTGTCGATACTGTGCGTGAGTCGGCAAAAGAGACAATAAATCTCATTGACGAATCAAGAGACACTGTGGATGATTACGTTTCGCAAGCTGGCAGCAATTGGCAGCTGTGTTAGACAACCGCTGGGCAAAGATTTTGTTCAGGGAGTGCAGGTTTGGGTGCTTTGTCAGTGACAGTCGGCCTCACGTCTGGGCTGTAGCATTGCTGGGGATTCCCGAAACGAGTCACAAGACAGCGTGCTCGAGTCGAATGCAAAGCAACAAGGCGTGAAACTTGAGGTTCCTCTTGGACTCTTGGGAGACGTACCAGCGCGTGGCGAATGCTTCGTCAACAACGAGAAAATGTACGGCTATGTGGAGTCGGAGGGGTTCCCGCCAACATGGCTCTACAACGCTTGCAATTGCATTTCTCTCAAGACGAAGGGGGTTCCTGCATGTCCAGTTCAGCTCTACTTCAGGGGCCTCGCACTTACCACAGCAGATGACTACCTTGAATGGAGCTTCCAGGACAGGTCTTTGACGCACGGATTCGTTCTTTTACATTTAGCGCTTCCGTGTTTTCTCCAGTCGTCAGAATGCCTGTTAGGGGATACATGGTTGGTAGTCATGTGCTTCTGCGCGTTTCTTGCAAGCTTGCGCTTTGCCAGGAGAGGCTGAAGATTGGCAATGGCAGCAGACTGCCTTTGTATGATGGCGTTACTCGGCAGAACTTGGATCCCAAAGGCGATGCGTGGATGGCTTTCCAGTTGAACTTTGGCGTTCAGGGCGTTTCAAATGCTGCAAAGCTGCAGCCGCAAAACCTTGGTTGCACGGAAAAGCAGGTGACTGACGCAAACTCCAAGGCCGAAAAGTACACCAAGAAGGCGAAGGGAGTTCTGAGTATGCAGGGAGTTGTCTTCGTGGACAAGGAATCTTCCGGTGAGCAGGTGGTGCAAGTGGGCTTTGAGAGAATCTTTGTGTCAAAGATGAACGTGATCAACATCGACCTAGGAGCTGCCATTGGGGCTCTCCGCCTCAAGTCAGCAGAGCCGGACTGCAGGCCCTCCGGATTCTTCTTCAGCCTTTTTCTTGAGATCGACCTTGGCCTGTTGGATCAGATCAAGAAAGTCATCAAGCTACCGCGCCCAAAGCCCGCTTGGGCTTTGGAGTTGGCTTCAACAACCTGGCGCTGACCCCGGAGGCTTTGCTCAACGCCTTTCAATTCCTCTTCATGCGCCTTGAGGCAGAGAATGTGTTTTTCATGGGCTGGTTCTTTTCCAGGCTTGAGTTTGAGATCCAGTACATCAGCACGGATGAGTTTGCTCGGCGGCGCAACTTTGACACTGCAAAGTGCTGCACAGGTACTTACAAGTGTGATGAGGTGGAGTCTCCCATATCAGCTTGGATAAAGGACGAGACGTTAGAGCCCAACCCAAGCTGGATGATGTACTTTTTGCTTGAGGACGGGTCAGGCAGTTGTGTTTGTGGCTGGGCAACTAGGAGTTGTTGTGCTTGCTTCTACTTTCCCTGTGGTTTCCAACAATCGTCCCTTCCCCTTCGCTTCAGGACGCAACTTGGTACAATGTTATGAGGCTCGAGCGTATCGAGGCCAGATTCCTCCTGCAAGGCCGGCCGGGTACACTCGACCTCATCGAAGGCTTCAAGGCTATGGATCTATTCCTTTATGCCGATGCCACTGAGCTTCTTAGTCATGAGCGTGTGCGTGAGGGCTTGGCAAGGAACGATGCAACACGCGTAACACTGTGACTTCGAGCGCATTGTGCTCACAGTCAAAAGAGGAAACAGAAGGGGACGCCCTGGGGGCTGCCATTTTTCATCAAAAAACCACCAAAAACCGACAAAAACACCCCCCCCAATCAAAAAGAAACAAGCAACGAAGCCCATCATTTTCATTTGCTCGTTCCAGGCCTGGGGTGTTGTTTTTTGTTGGGGAGGCAAAAAGACAAAAACAACACAAAAAGAAGCAAACAACAAACTACCAAGAAACCAAAACACAAAAAAAACCCAAGCCCATCATCTTCATCTGCTCGTTCGAGATTTGGGGTTGGTTAGAATTATCATTTTTACATAGACTCATTCTAAGCAAAGAAGTTGTAAGATTCTGATCAAGTATTTCCTCATTGAGTACCATTCAAATCCTTCTCAAATTCAACTGAATTTTAAAGAGCGGCTGTGGTGGAGAGGTGAATTGAGTACGAAAACCGCTACAAAACACTGTTTTCGGTGCTTTCTGATCATGGTGGTGCTGGGCTAGTAAGCAAAAGGCCGCAATGTCGAGACCTCTGAATTCTTTCATTATGACTTAGTAGCTTTATCAAGTTTCTGACTGAACTTAAGTAGAAGTCTATTCGGATGGACTCCAATGATAATTTGTTTGTACAAACAGAATTTGAATATTGATTATTATACTTCAAAGTTCATTGTTACACAGGAACACGTACTCAGCATTTTCGGGACGATAGATTAGTTCCTTATGAAAGCGACTTAATATACTTCTCAAGTTCTACCTGATTTCTATTTCACATTAAATGGAACTTAACAAGGACAGCATCCGACCTTTTTTTGAACTAGAACTCAATTAATGATGATTACGTGTCAAAACAAAGGCTACACAGGGTTTTCTTTCCAATAGAATCGGCTTCGCAAATCAGCAGACATTCAAATAACCTGCATTTAACAATTTTAGGACCTGGAAGTTATTTCTTATGAATTCTACTGGGTGTATGCATCAAGTTCAACTTAAATTCTAACTAACACTAAGAAGAGTTAATTTAAGGAGCGAGTCCAATCAAGGAAACAAACGCAGCCTTCAGGACTCTGAAAAATGCAGCTCCCAGGAATCTAAAAAAAGCAGCCCCCAGGACGACCCGCCCTCAAAGCAAAACCCACCATTTTGGGGTTCTCCAAAAATAATGACACACCCATGTGCGTGGTTGTCAACACCAGGGACCTCGACAGGGTGCGCCCAGTTTAGACACACTGAACCCTGCACGATCTGCAAAATGCAGCCGAGCTTGGCGCACCGATGTTGGTGCGTGTGTTCCAAATGCTGGGTTTCAAGCACTGCCCGACACGGCTCCTCCTTTCTTCCCACGCACCCCTTATGCCGGATAGACATGGTGCCTTGCGTGTCCCAGGCCTTTGCTCTTGCTTTCTGCAAAGCGTGCGGAAACTGAACCGTCGACCCGTCAAAGATATGCTGAAACTGAACTCCGCGATGCGCAGGCAACTGAACTCCGCGATGCGCAGGCCTAAGCGCGGCACGGCCCTGAAAGTGGGCGAGCGGAACTCAAGCGACATCGCGGTGCTGGGGTTTGTCATTGGGTGCTTGAATGGAAGCTTGGAGTGCGAGGCTTGGATTGGATAGCGGGCGCGAGGCCGCATTTGCGCGTGTTTTCAATAGTGCCAACGTTGTCTTTTGGGTCTTGCTTTCTTGCTTTCTTGCTTGCTTGCATGCATGCTTGCTTGGGCGGTTGGCTGGCTGTTTGGTTGCAACGGGGTCAGCTGTCTGGAGCGAGAGAATGCATGACATGTCCAGGTGAGCGCGCTCTACATCGCAAAAATCAAAGCGTGGGTCTTTCTCCAGGTGCGGGAGGAGCTGGGAGCGAAAGCGACTTTCGAGGTCTCTGCAGAGATCAATGCCGGGACTGGCGTGCTGAAGGTCAAGTTGGCTGGCCGCCAGGCAAGATGACAGCGCCAAAGTCGTGTGTGCCTAGGTCTCAATTTTCCTTGAGTTGCTTCAGCGCTGAGGCAGTTTGGGCCTTGGCCCATACGTCGCGGACCTACCGCCGCCCCCGATCCCAGATTTGAGCGGGACATCTTTGATTCAGCACTACCAATTTAATTTGCCGTCGTGGTTGCAGGGGGACTGGAGTCTGGACTTTGACGCGGACTGGGAGTTTGCAGGCTTGGTCAAAGCAGTGGGAGAGTTTGTGAAGGACCGGCTGGTGCAGGTTTCTTGGCTTATCAGGCGTGCTTTTCTGTTGCAGATACTGCACATTGAGTTGGTTTCAGATTCCAAGGTTTGGAACGGCGTTAAGCAGGCTGTGACCTTCATATCGAACGCAGCCACAACGGCCTGGAACGGCGTCAAAAGCGCAGCCTTCAAACGACCGCAAATCCCACAAATCATGAGAAGCAGTGAGTTACAAGTTTTGACTGCGCAGGTCGCTTCACTTGCATTAGCACATTCACTGGAGGCGACCGCACTCCACTGCTTCCGCTTGCCTGGGCTTCAGGACGGGCAAAATGCGGCCGCCCAGCAGCAGCAGGTCGCCGTGCTTGCCCGCCAGGATGTCGCGCTCCAACTCGCAGCAGTGCTCGTAAAAGTCTTCCCACATCGCCGGGCTCCAGCCCGTTGTGTCTTCTTCGGCCGCCACGCAGTGGGGCTGCCAGCCGTTCGACATGCTCCCACTAGCCGCACTTCCCATCCCCCCATCAAGCCGCGCGCGGCGCTGCGATCACGAAGCCTCTCCCCCAGACAAACTCGATGCACAGACAGCTGCCGCCTTTGGCGAGTCTATTTTTTTGCCACACATCTGCAGGCCGTGGACGAGTTTGCTCGGCAGACTGGTCACTTAGGGACTTGTCAAACTATCAATCACTCTATGGGTCTTCGAGCCAGACGCTCTAGCGTCCTCAGATGGGATGCGCTGCTGACGCTTGGCATGCCAGGCTACAACCGCAAAGGATCGATGAATGCTGCGAGGACTGAGAAAGATAAGGAACCACGGGATGGTGCTCGTTTTCATCCAGCCCTGGGCTGACAAGTGCCCGCGGATAAGTCTGCAGGTATCTGCCTTGTCTCTCTCACACAAAAGGTGTGGTAGCTTCAACGCAATGTTGCGCCCGCTCAATGCTGATCGGATTTCCACGCTTGTTGCCTTGCAGCTAGGAAAGGAAAAATGCAGTTCCAGGAGTGGGCAGGAGCGCCATGCAACTAGCCAAGGCTCTGCATGGTTTTGCCTTGTCGACAACTTCGAAGGTTGCTGGAGCGATCATTGGCACCTGGTCTGAGATTTCAGTGGCGTTGGTTTTGCTTTGCTTGACTAAGGTAATGTTGGTGGTGCTATCCTGGGCCGGGTCAAGGCTGCCGCTGATGCAGGGTCAGCTTTGCTCTCCGGGGACTTCTCAGGGTTTGGCGAAGGGGTCGCCAGCTTTTTCGGCTTCGGCAAGACGAACAAGAACAAGCGCGAGGCGCGGGGGCTGTGCGTGAAGAGACTTAGGAACACGTCCACAGAGAGCGCCGATCAGTCGCAAGGGTACAGAGGCGTGCAAAAGATAGACAATCGAAATATCTCGCATGAAGCTGCGTGAGCTGAAGAAACAGTTCCCGGCCAATTTGAGGAGCTTTTCGGATGCCCAATGAAGGTCCAGAAGTGGGAAGAATGTCGAAAGCTTGTGGTCACGACGTGCTGCTGCAAAGTCAAGCAGAGTGTGACATACCCCGACCGCGCGTGCCTTGAAGAACGAGCTAAAAAGTTGGAGGAGTTTCAGATCACCGCACGAGAGGCGCGCGGGCGGTGGGTGATGGGTGCCGGGCCAGATGCAGCCGCTTGCTGGTCAATTCATCTGAATCTGAATGCTGCTAGCTGGCTCACGTTGTTCTGTCTTGCAGGCTGCTGCCCGTCTCAGAGTCGCCGCCGACAGCGAGAACAAAAATCAAGGCCTCAAGGGGGTTGCTGAGGATGACGTCGCGGCCGAGGATTTGGGCGCCAAGGCAGGGCGTGCAGCGGAAGAGGAACAGGAGCTGGTGCAAGTGACCGCCCTGAGGTTTTCGCTGCCCGGAAGTCTCTGGGCAACACCTCTCAACTTGCAGTTGGCAGCCTGCTTCAAGGAGGTCGCAGCTGTGTCAACCTGCCAGTTCAAATCAGCGTCCGCGAGCTGGCGACGACCTCTCGCCAGGTGTCGTCTAACATCCTCGCAGCCGATTCTGCGTGCCTTCTTTCGCAAACGGTTTTTCCCCAACCATAGTCTTTTCCTTCAAAGTTGACACCGAGGTTTGCCGAGTGCATCGACGTCTCAGATGCTGATGCGCTTGGAGAGGGGCTGGGAAGGATCTTGGCGCAGGCTGGCGGGGGACTTGTCTCGTGGAAGCCTGCGGCTTCCGTGCCGTACGGCTCGAAGACCCCAACCGTGACGTTCGGCGGAAAGTAGAAGGGAAGCGCCTGAAACCAAGTCTCAGACGAAGACCTTTTTGAGTTCCGGTCGGTTGCCGCTCAAGGAGGAAAACCCCGTCCTTGTGCTCAAGTGTGATGTTCTGAAGGAAGGTGTTGTTCAGCAGCGTGCACTCGTCTTCAAATACTAAGTATTCGCGCGTCACCGTAGTTGTGCAGGAGACTGGATCGAAGATGGTAGCAATGTCTTGGAGGTCCAGTTCCACCACGGAATCCGGGCAGCCTTCCGTGTACTCTGGCTCCGGGATGTGACCGGACAGTGGGTGAATGTCCGTCTTGCAATCCAGCGTGACATCCAAGCTACCCGGAGCAGTGGTGAACTCAGGAGTCTTGGTGTGTTCAATCGGCGCTGGCTGACCACCGCAGCAGTCCCTCGCCGTGCGTTTGACTGTGACGACCACGGGGTCGCAGCCCCCTGGATCTGCAACGTTGGCAACCTGGAAATTTTGAAAAGGATCCTCGTCACACACTCCTCGGGCCTGATGAAGCTCACTTGCCCAAAAGCAGCGGAGAAACTGAAAGAGCCAAAGCCCACGTTGCAAGTCGCCTCGGCGTTCTTCCGGAAATTCGGCCCTGGATTCATCTCTGTCAAAGGGGCGCACACGCCTTCATCTGCCTCGAGCGCAACTCGTAGATCTCGGTCGCGGTCTACGCCGAATGCGCCTCGAGCCTCACACTCAGGAAAAGAGCCGGGAACAACACATTCTAACTGTTCCATTTGTTCTGGCTTCATTAGAAAAAAGGAACAACGGGAAAACATGGCCAAGACGACTACAAGTTTATGAGAAGCATCCTGGAAGACTTCCATTATCTTGATGTAGTCTTCCCATGGTTCTTTGGTAATCTGGTAGTCTTCCCTCATTCTACATAGTCTACCCTTCCACGAGTGGGTGGGGGATGAATGTTTAAGGTTCTTCAGATTGCAACTGCGCATGAGACCATGGATTTTGCGGCAGTGACAAGTTTGCCTTTTGACTTTTGTTTCTGCTTGCTGTGCCAATGTTTTGACACGAGGTGGTGAGAGTCCAATTCAGATTGACTACGAGGATGTGATCAAGCCTGGCTCCTGCTTTGCTGAGCGTGTTATTGAGCGCACCTTCACAGCAGTTGACGTTTGCGGCAAGCGATCCGTGAGAACCCAGAGCATACGCATTGCGAACCAGGCCCAGGGCAAAAGCAAGCCGAAAGCTTGCGACAGCGATGCCCCACCTTTATTAGTTTTTCTTTTGCTTGCGCCTGGTTTAAGTGGAAACCAAACGGCGAGCCGTCTTTTTTTTGGGGGGTGTCCAGACATTTGACCTTCATGCAATCTCAAGGCCCTTCTAGTCTCGGGAAGCGACATTAGGAGCACACAAGGTTCAGGATATATCCTGTATTTTGCTCAACAAGGGTCAAATTCTTTGCCTGTTCTGAGATAGATCCAGAAAAACAAGTGCAGCGCGGGGTCTCAGTACGGCGCACAACTGTGGTGGTAGCGGACCAGGCTTCTAAGGGGAAATGCAAGCGCCCGCAGCCATTTGAGAGCTGCAACAGACAACTCTCATATAACTCAGGTCAGGAAGAGACCAGCCAATCGCACATGGCGATGATGGCAAGTCATGGCGCTTTTCAGAACCTGTTAGTGACGGCAACAGCCGCATGTCCTTGTGTCACTGATGAGATGGATCTCGTTGCTAGAGTCGATGAGACTGACGGTGCAATCCTTATACGTGATGAAAAAGGGATAGCCCGCCGTCTCCGTGAATGAAATCAGCCAACTGCATGACCACCTAGGCCTTGTCCAAACGGTAAGTGGGGGACGCAAACCTTGCAAACTGCTCTCAGTCAGGCCATCCTCACTGCTTCGCTGGCTTGAGCCTGGTGTCGGCAGCTGGACATGCGCCAGACACAGCCTTGGAGCCTTGGGGTTCAATGGCAGCCTGCGGGCCTGAAGAGGGTTGGTGGGTTTTGCGCTGAGAAAAGCCAGCTTGCTCGTCTGTGCTCGACAAAGGCCTTGGGCGCACCAACTAGAGTGAACGGGTGTCCAGTCAATCCTGAACTGTTCTCGTGTCACACACCTGCTCCAGGTTATTGACGAGGCGTGTTAGGAGGTTCTTCAGGGTTAGATGATGACGGACATGGAACTCGCTTCTTCGAGCTGCTGACGGAGTTGGGCTTCAAGACTTGAGGCGCGCTCTGCCTGAACTGCCGCGCGGTCCCCTTCTTCCCCATGGCTTCGCGACGCTTGCCGCACCCTCTTCTCGTTTAAGCGACTCATGAAGTCCGTCGATTGCCCGCTTCTCACGCTTGATTTTGCCTTCGCGCCAACTTATAGCTTCCACTTCTTTTCGGTGTGCAACTTCACGCATGAGTTGCTTGCAGCCGGGAGAGATGTTCGACTTGTTCGCCTCCTTGCAATTTCCATATGTTGGTTGCGCTGCTTGACCAACCTGTTGGGCAAGGTCTTGACGTACCTTTTCAACGGCATCGTTCCGCGCGTGGGTGGAGTCTGTGTCCAATGAGGTTGTCAATGAGGCGAAATGCGTCCTGGTGTCCTTGCTGCATGCCGGCGACGTACAGTCTGAGTACTTGGATCTTTTTCGGCAAGCAGTGCTGGAGGTGCTCGGGCACCGGCGGCTTGCTGATGTCGAGCAATTGTGCTGTGGTTTGCTTCCTGTACGGAAGTGCGATATTCTGGTGGCTGTGCCGTATAAGTGGGCACCAAGCCCATCCAGGCTGCCTTCAACCTCTTGAGACTCTGAGAAGAACACACTATGTGGATGTGAGGATGAGGAATTCCGTGTTTTTTGACGTCTATTTGGAAACTGAGGAACTTGTGCAGAGACGCGTGGGTGTACCTTTCAAAAAGTATGCAGAGACGCGTGGGTGTACCTTTCAAAAAGTACATCTTCAGCGTGCTCTTGAAGTAGTTGACTCCGCCGGCGGGAAGTAATTCGTTGTTGAGAACTTCCTTGTGCACGGGGGCATCCCCAAGGAGTCGTTTTGGAGGAGAGGTCCTTCCTTGGATGCTTCAGTCGTGGTGAACGTTGTTTAATCATCTACGAGTCCTTCATTTATGAACCAGCTGACTTGTGCGCAACATCGATAAATTCGGTCTAGCCCGTTGATCAGCCTGCTCCGCCACACTTGAGTCCCAACCAGGATTACCTTATCCTGTGGAAACCGGAAATCTTGAGGTAGTTGAAAGTTTTGGTGGTCCCTGCATCTATTCCGATCAGAATTCACTATGCCAATGTTGGATGGAGAGTTATTTGGATGTCCCTGCACTGTGGTTTCCACTGTGTGGGATTATACAGTGAAAACGGTCCGCAAGGTTGTCTTTTACTGGATGACGTGAATCGCGTAATCAGACTAAAGAATGTGGGCCCTGAGCCAAAGTAGCTACAGTGTGTGAATAGGCCAATTGCGAAGCAAAAGCAAACACAGGGGGTTACTCTATCCTCTCGGGTCCGACGCGCTGTCGGCGGATTTGACCAGCTTGTTGCTCCAAGCAGAACGAATGAGAAGGGGCTCGATCAGTTCCCATGACGAGAGGCGGCTGAAGTGTCACCGAGTCGGGAAGGCCTACAGATACGGAGGAGGAAGAGGTAGTTTGGAAGACGATTCATCGTTTGGCTGGATTGCGCGTCAAGAAGAAGGCCAAAGCGATCTGCGAGGTGTTTGTTGGAGGTGACCAGGCCTACGTGGATCAGTGCCAACAGTCTGATGCTGTCCAATAAGGCTAAAAGCTGGGGCTGCGCAAGTGCTGCCGCCCAGGAACCAGGGGTGCCCTTCTCGTAAATGGCATGAGGAGCAGATAGCTGAGAACTACCCTGTTGGTCTTCGCGGAGATAAGGTCTTGTGCAGCTTTTGCAGGTACAGACCGATTGCCTGCATGGGCATACTCACGCGTAGATGAGAGGAGACAAAGCTGAGTGTTCTTCAGGCTGCCTGGTAGTCCTCGTCCTTGTTGTCGCTGCCCAGGAGGTCGTCAAACGTGGAGTGGCGCCATGCCAGGAGCACTTGTCCAACGAGTGTGGCAAAAGTGGATCCCGTGGACAGCTCCGCCTCCTCAAGCGTCAGTGTGCTGAGCGCATCGGAGCCCGCTCGTTTTTCCCACGCGCCCACCAGCATCTTGAGGAACTGCAGGTCGGGCCTTGAAACCTCCAGTGCCAGCCGCTTCCCAGGCCAGGGTCTACCCAGGCTGCGATTGCCTCCCGCTTGCCTTCTCTCTCGGCTCCCAGGCCTTGTGGAAGTGCGCCTCGAGCTCGAGGACGGTGATTGCAGGCGTGGCAGCGCTAACCTTCTTTGCCTCTGCAAGAGCGGCAGCTTTCGGCGTTGAACGCGCCGCTGTAGGATGTGCAGAGGAGCAGCGAGTTCGTGGGCGATTCTCCTCTTGTGCGCGTTCCACATCCCATCGTTCGTCGACGGCGATTCCCGCTTGCCTTCTCTCTCGGCTCCCAGGCCTCCTGCGAGATTCTGTCCAGTACTGATCCTGTTACTCCTCCACAGTGCCCTGGCTCAGGTGGCTTTCTTTGCAATTGCCGCCGCTTTCGCCGGAGCTAAGGTATGGAGTGCAGCGGGTCAAAAGCGCAGGTCTGTGCGCCAGGACCGCCCACAAATCAATCGAGGGACTACGGACGACACCGAAGCAGCTTGTGCCTGGGACCGGAGGCTTCGGAGACGCCGGGGGCAGAATTTCTCAATTGAGGAGTGCCCCGCCCTTTTGCTCAAAGGAGAGAACCCGGTCTACAACTTCTTCACCATTGATGCCTCAGCGCTGAGCAACCGGACCATCATTGTCTCGGGACCACCTTCAAGCGTCGTTCTGGTGAACGTCGTTGGGTCCGGCAGATTCAGGGTCCGAGACTACAACTATGGGATCCAGCTGGATGGCATTGTTGCCAGCCATTTGCTATGGAATGTGGTCGGGAGCATTGGCTTCCAGCAGAAGCGTGAGCACTTCTACACCTGGTACGGCACGCTCATGAATCGCCGCGGGCGCGTCAAGTTTACTACATGGCTGTCCAAGCGCAAGTTCAGTCTTTGGAAAGGCCGCGGCAGAAGAAGCGTTGTAAGATCTTGACATTGGCTTGACCTTGACTTTTGCTTTTTGTCGTGTTGAACGCAATGTGAGGTCAGAGGGGTCGACGTTTCAAGTGAGCTTTGAGTGAGGTTCAAGGCTAGTTGTGGGCCCAAGTAAACCCAAAAGAAAGTGACTTTGCTCTGGCTTGAAATGCTTTGGGCGGATTCATGACAAGGGCGCATCCGCTGAGTTGAGATGTCAAAACTAGGAGCTCCAAGTTCTTTCCGAATTTCCGCAAAATCTTCAGTCTTTGCCCCTCTGATTTGGTTTGTGGCTTGCCTTGGGAGGCCAACTCTTTGCCAAGCGCGCAACGCTCGGGCGTCTGGATTTCCGCTGCGGGCACTGCGCGGGCTTTGCCGCTTGCTCTGCGGGCAATTGGCCTGCAGCGAAGCCCCTGCGCCTAAAACGTATTTTGCCCTTTGCTATGCTACGCCTTGCCATTTTTGCCCGGTGGCAAAGGCATTCCCGTTAGCGCAAAGCTTGAGGTGGCAGATCCCCGGCTATGACGACTCCGAATGGCCAATCCCAATCCCGCGACGTCGCCGAGGAGGAAGGGCCTTTTGGGTCAATGTGGCCCCCGGCACTTGGACCGCGGATTCCGCCTGGCATTTCTGCAAAACGACGCACCTGCGCTCCAGTGTACGTTGCTTTGCGGTGCGGCAATGCGATGCCCCCAGCCAAGGGAGGCGAAATTTTTCATTGGACCTGTTTGTCAAGACAGGATTTTGAGGAACGTTGTTCCAAGTTCCCTAGGCTGTTTGCCAATTTCCTCGCTTGCTCGAGGCTGCTTCATGTTGATTTGGTCTTGGTCAGGTCTGCGCAACAGGTTGGACCTTAATTCTCTGTTTTGAGAGTGTAGGCGATGGCGTCGCCTGGGATGCGAGCGACATGCTCCAGGAAGTTAACATGGAAGCTGCAACAATGCGAGCGGCCAATTATGATGTTTGCAGATATAACGAGTTGGTTTTGATGAAGGAGTTTGCATATTTGCCTGACGGCTGAAAATCTCTCACAAGGGCACCAAGCGTATAGACCGAGCTTGCTAGCTTTCAACAAGTGCATGTCAGATGGGACATCACCCCGTCACTTGCTGTAATGCCTGGTGTTGAATGTTGGCTTGCGATTCAGTTGCCCGCCCGCCCCCGCATCCGAAGCGTACACGCTAGGTGCAACGCTCAGTGAAGGTCTTCTTAGATTATTCGATTCTTTCATGCAGCCGACAAGCGCGCGCCAAGATGCGCAGTTGCTTCCAAGCCTGGCTTCATAGTTTACACCAGGTCAGCTGTTGGCATTTTCGAGTGTGGGGCCAGCTTGAGCCAGTTTCTTCGGGCAGATCAGCCTGTGTCCCGTGAGGAGCCAGGGCAGAAGTCCTAGAAGAATGATTCTCGGGCGATTGAAGACGCCCAGGGTGTCATCCAGGAGGTGCTCTTCATGATGGCGATTGTTGTTTGGAGATGCCATTTTATCGTAGCCCGCTCGACCAGTGGTTTTTGTTCGAGGGGCGGCAAAATGGTGCCTTAATGTGACAAAGCACCTTCTCGAACCAACTTTTTGCAGCTGCTCCAGGCAGACGCGCGACAAATTTTGGTAGGTGTCTTCTTTTGTGGCCAGGACGGATTCTATGGGGTCTTGATTGAGTCGCGCATTTGCTGGAAACCTGGGCCTTTGTACTGCGTCCCGCAGAAAGCGGGTTTCGGGCAACATGTACCATCCGTATCATGTTGAGATGCCTTCGCATTCTTTGCGGGCATCCGTTCGTCCATGTGGCGAAGCCAGACAATCTAGCTCGGCTTGCGAAGATTGGCAGGCCTTTTTGTCCTCCTAGCGCTCGGCCAGCGGGGTTTGTTCGAGAGGCGGCAAAACGGTGCCTTAATGTGACAAAGCACCTTCTCGAACCAACTTTTTGCAGCTGCTCCAGGCAGACGCGCGACAAATTTTGGTAGGTGTCTTCTTTTGTGGCCAGGACGGATTCTATGGGTCTTGATTGAGTCGCGCATTTGCTGGAAACCTGGGCCTTTGTACTGCGTCCCGCAGAAAGCGGGTCTCGGGCAACATGTACCATCCGTGTCATGTTGAGATGCCTTCGCATTCTTTGCGGGCATCCGTTCGTCCATGTGGCGAAGCCAGACAATCTAGCTCGGCTTGCGAAGATTGGCAGGCCTTTTCTCCTCCTAGCGCTCGGCCAGCGGGGTTTGTTCGAGAGGCGGCAAAACGGTGCCTTAATGTGACAAAGCACCTTCTCGAACCAACTTTTTGCAGCTGCTCCAGGCAGACGCGCGACAAATTCCTCAAAAATGCGGATGGCCCCATGTCAATTGTCCTGGAGCGAACCAGTGCTTGCTATATTTCGGTTCAGTGGTGTGACGCATTGCCGTTCGGGCCAACTCATATCAGGCGGTGTTCTTTTGGTAGGTCTTCTTTTGTTGCCAGGAAGGATTCTATGGGTCGCGCATTTGCTGGAAACCTGGGCCTTTGTACTGCGTGCCGCAGTTCATCCGCCTCACCAGCAAGAACAACCGATTCACACTTGACCTGAAACCAAGTCCCTCATCGTCTTCTTGGAACTGTGCACTTGATTGACTCGATCAGGACTCGTTTGTGGGCGTAAATTGCGCCTTCCAAGGAAGCTGATGTTCCCGAACGATGCGGCCAGAATGCTCAGTTTGCCAGGCATCTTGAGGATAGCTCCTCACGACTGGCTCGGGGTCAGGCTTCGGCGCCAGGAACATCGCATTATGTGTGTAATCGCCAAGACCTACCAGGTCCATGGCGCAACCCGTGTCGACCAAAAAGTGCTCCGTTCTCCTTCGGCTCACGCAACACCCGACGCCGACGAATGTCGCCAGGATGAAGAGCCAGATCCCCACCAACAACACTTGAGCGTGAATGGATGCCGCCCTGACCAGAGCCCCCTTCCCTTATTGTCGCGATCAATCAAGACAATGAAGACATCAGGATGTCCAACGATCGGGAACACGTTGAAAGTAGTTTACTTTCCAAGATGCGGCGGGTTCAGGGTCATCGCAATACCAGAAGATGGTCCCGGTGTTCATTTTACGTGGGAGCCTTCGAGATAGAGAGGAGCGACAACCGCTCGTGTTCACACCAATGTCCTCGATGCATCCGTCTCCAGTTTTTCCCAAGTCGTTGCGTGAAATCCAGTTCTGGTGTCAACGGGAGTTCCGAGCTGTAATTTTGCAAGTGGGCCGTGGCTGAATCTTGCACTCGCTGCAAGATCTTCTTCTTGTCTGGCAACAAGAGCTCAATTCCTGGCTTCCTGGGCGGAGTCCTCATTCCCTGAAACCTTTGTCATGATTACTTGACAAGTCGAGTCCCAGGATCAAGACCTACCATTGCTCCTCCAAATGAAATGACCTTTCCTTTTAGCCAAGTTCCGCCTTACTCATCGGAACGAATCTTGGGTTTGTCTTCTCGCAAGTAGAACGCTTGGTCTCCTGCCTGAAGAGGGTTCTCTTCCGACGGACTTCTTGGACTTGATCTGAGTCGCTGCCTATTCCTTATCTGTCCGTCAGCTGTGTCGGAGTATTGGAATTGAATGAGATCTGCCGGTCGACACTCTGCGTCAACGTTGTGATGTGATCCAATCCTCAACGACTTCCTCATATGTCAACCATGTCCCGTCGCACAATGTCAGTGTTTCTTCAGTGCCGCCGAGACGTCGGCCTGCGCTGTAGGCCACAAAGCCCGCTGGACCCTGGATCTGTTTCAGGTAAGAGGTGATGGTCTAATTGTGCTGGAAGTTCCTGCTACAGGGATGGTTGGTATCGGCACACGTGCAGCTAGCTCCCTTACCTATGGCGAACGCAACGAATGCCACTCCTTGTGCAATGTTGCATGTGTGAAAAGCGATTGCTATAACGCCAAGGGTCAAACCTCCTGTGTTTGTTTTCTGGACCCATTGATCTCCACGCAACACGTTACCATTTTGGCTCAAGGCATTTTATGTCAGCATCCGTGATACAAAGGTGCTGGCAGACCACTTTCAGGATAAACCGCAACACACTGTTTACCAGGGCTTATCCAGTATCAATCCATCAGTATTGACACTTGGAACTCTCCGGAATAGATCCAGGGCCACCACATAAAGATCCTCTACTTCCACAAGATATCGGTTCCCTTCACGGATAAGATACCCCTGGCAGTGTGCCTCAATTTGTGGTAGCGGTAGACTGTTCAGGACTACGTAGTGCTTACCACCGCCAGCCCTACTGACTTGGCACCCTTACCCTGCGGGAGTCAAGCCCGTGACTTCTAGGATATGAGGTGGTAAGGCCATCCTTAAGTCAATTTGTGGTAGCGGTGTTTGGATCTTTTGATTGTGCAAGAGATCCAAACAAGATGTCACCCGTTCCCACGGCTTCGCTGAAGAAACGCTCAACTTATCGATGACCGCCAAACAGCCGCCATCGTACGACAGCTGGTTTAGATATGAAGAACTTGTAGATGATTGGGTGACCTTGACAACAATCGAAGCGTGCAAGAGAGGGCCACTCCTCAAGAGCAGGCTCATCGGAGACGCTCACATGTACAAGGCAGTCCTCAGAGTGACCTTTTGCAAGGTTCTGAAGAAGGAGTCAACTATTGCAAGAACACGCTGAAGAAGTTCTTCAATCAGAAGGCAGAACACCGAGTTCCTCATGTTCACATCAAAGATTGAAATTCTGTTGATGAGATTGAAGGCAGCCTGGAGGGCCAGAAGGCTGTTCACACGGCACAGCATCAGCGCAGCCACGCCTCCATCTGCAATCCACAAGTACTCAGGCAGTACCGGCATGCAGACAAGACGCAAGGACGCATTTCCCCTCAGCGACAATCTCATTGCGCAATTTTTCATCATCCAGAGTGAGTTGTCAGACCAGCAGAGAGAAAGACTGATCAGTGCAATATGTTTGAGAAACATCTCGCTCGAGAATTTCACCTACGAGATGATGAAGACTTAGTACCACGTTCTCTTCATTACAACGAGAACATCCACGCAAGATCCATCCATCCGACCTCCAGGAGGGAATCGGAGTAACATCTTTTACATCCTAGAACAAGTATGAAGGCGAAGAAGGTTTCGCTGGGTGGAAGACGAAGATGAGCTGAAGGATTCATGGCGAATAACGCGTTCATTGCAAGAAAGGTGTCCGGGCGAAATTTCAGGTTCAAGAAGAGAAAAGGAAAAGGATAATCAGGAAGGAGAAAGGGGAGTCACCAACGAGGTGGCTTCAAACCTTTCAGATAAAGTGGTTCCGGCGGGAAGGCCAATATGGCCAACGAAAATCAGGATCTCTACGACCAGGCATACTGGGGAAAAGGCAAAGGAAGGAAAGGGAAGAAAGGAAAATCGAGATTCCAGTATGCCTATGATGGAATAGGCGGACATGACAAAGGAAAATCCAAAACGTTCTGAGCAGAATGCGCCATCCACAGAACCTACCTATGCCGGTTGGACAGACCAAGATTGGGATCCATCATGGAATCGGAGTGAATCAGGCTGGTACTCATATGAGACATCCAGCGCAGGACAAGCATTAATGGCATTCCATGACGCTTTTCAGCAGCGTGAGAAAGAGTCCATCCACAAGAAGCTGATCCAAAACGATGCAGTTTGAGAACGCAATTTGTCCGTCACAACAAAGCAAAGTCTTTTGGCGACAAAGCTGATGGGGCCAGTCATCAACCCTCATCGCAAGCCGATTATGCGATCCTGGATCCATGGGCAGCTGGCGTGCAATCCAGCGTTTTAGTCAGGCCATCGAACCCACAAAGCACCTCATCTCCGACCAGTACATTCCGGCCGAGACCAAGTTCACATTTGACAATGGAGAGACAGCTAAGGTCAATTGGACATTGCGTCTCAAATATCACACGACTCCTCCAGTCAATAGCAATATCGACATCCTAGAACAGGGCACTTTGCCAATCCTCCTGAGCACTTAGGCAGAATCTAGCAGCGATTGTCAAAGCCGAACAGTTGAAGAAGCTCCACCCAAGCCATTGCGCATTGCTGCAAAAGCAACTCCCAAGCCTGCAGCGCCAAGACCTGCAGCGAACATGTTCGTGGAAAATATGACATCCATTCCTGAAGAGGCGCACTGGAATTGTGTACAACAGGAAAAACCCACGTTCTCGAGATCTTTGCAGGAAGTGCCAGAAGTGCCAGATTCACTCAATGCTGTGCACTCACAGGTCTAGAGGTTTGGACACGCATAGACATTGGAATGGATTTGACGTATTCCATGGTCATGGAGATCATCAGGGAACAAGCGCCCGATCTCATGGCACCAGTTTGTGGACCAACAAGACCAACAGAAGGTGTGGGAGAAGCGAAAGCGCTTCACGCCAACGCGTTGAATTCGTGGCATCCACTGCGCACTATCAGTTGAAGCACAGAAGATACTTCATTGAAAATCCCCTGATTCCGGACGCAGATGTCTTAAGCCTACGTGCTTAATGCACTGCTTACCTCCCGAGGTAATGAGACCGATTCTTCGGAAGTGTAAGAATTTTACCAGTCTGGTAAAGCATCAGCATCAGCACCTTGAAGGAAATGCTGGCACGTTTGGCTTACCAGTTCTGTCAGGATCCCGCGCACGTCATTCTGCGTCACCTGAAGGTGAAACTGACATCGAAGTGTACCTTCTCGGGGACATCTTCAAGCCACAGATTGACCTTCTCAGGAAGGAAATGGAAGCCATTGACAAGGAGTTCAACATGACTAGCAGCAGCGACGCTGTTAAGATCCAAGACCTACCATTCGCCTATTAAGCCGATGTTGATTGTCCTGGACCCCACGGATCCGCCCAATGAACCGCGTCAGCCTGACGAGCAGCATCCATCCCATGCCAAATCCAAGACCAACCGCCGGACCCACCTCAGGATCCATCAGGTCAGTTTGATCAGCATGATCAACCCGATCATCCCACGCCAAGCCTTGTAAAAACGGCAAAAACAGTCCATGTCGTCCTTATCGGGGGTGCCGCCTCAGCCGCAGCCATCTCAACTGTCCTGGTACCTTCACCTCCAGCGATCCCGACGAACCCTGAAGCAGAAGATAATGATGAAGAGCTTGAACTGCCTCACCTTGAGCCAGAGGAAACAACTCATCCAGCGCCGAGCAGTCCATCAAAGAAGCAGAGAACTGGGAAGAAGAAGAAGCCAGGTGAGAATCCAGATTCACCTGGATCATCTCCCAGAAACGAACCTGCAGCTTCTTCTAATCTCTGTCCGTCCAATCCGAACAATCCAGTCAATTTGCCGATGCATTCCGACAGCGAGGAAGAGGTCATTCCTCAGGTGCTGGAAGTTCACAGAGAACCTTTCTGACCAAGAAGATGGCAATTCCGAATTTTAGAGGACGAGGCCATACGATGATCAGGAGGCCGACCTTGTCCTCGATGAAGCACATTGGTCACTCATGACAGCCGAGCAGAAGGTCTGTGCCAACACAGGACCCTCTACGGTTCCGGGAGACATTGAAGGCAACCCTGCCCTTCTTGGACGTGTGAAACACTTGAAGTCTTGTACCCATCCAAGCAAGAATCCTTGAAGGCTTCAACCACATCCGCCCTCATTGGGAAGAAGCGGAAGGAAGCAACAGCAACAGAGAGAAGAGCCTATCAGAAGCAGTTTCTTTCCCTAACTCGAAGTGGGGGTGGGGAATTAGGGGGTCCAGATTTAGGGGTTTTGGGCTCGCGAAAATTTTGCTTGACCTGTCGTGATCCTGTGTCAACCTTACCGTGAACGTTGCGGCCTTCATGCTTCTACCGGATGCAAACATTGCATATGTTTGCTTGAACCTGTTTCCAACTTAGCGTGAACTTTGCGGCATTGATGCTTCTACCACATACAAACATTGCAGTGGAGCATTTGCTTGAGCCTGTTTCCAACTTAGCGTGAACTTTGCTGCATTGATGCTTCTACCGGATGCAAGCATTGCAGTACATTTGCTTGAGCCTGTTTCCAACTTAGCGTGAACTTTGCGGCGTTGATGCTTCTACCGGATTGAAACATTGCAGTACATTTTTGCTTGAACCTGTTTCTAACTTGGCGTGAACTTTGCGGCATTGATGCTTCTGGGCCTGCAAAAAAACACATGTGCTTGACCCTGTTTAATAGCGTGAACTTTGCGGCATTGCTTCTTCTACCGGATGTGGGCCCGCAAAAAAATGCTTGACCTTAGACTTTGTGTGGTGATGCTTAAAAATATGAAATTTGAATTGAGTTGATTTAAATATCCTGTTTGCAACTTAGCGTGAACTTGAGTTTCATTCATGTGGGCCCGTTTAAAATGCACACATTTGCTGGCCTCATTGGAACCTGTTTCCAACTTAGTCTACTATTTGTGGCATTGATTCCACTGATGCTTCTGCCGGATGTGGGCCCGTTTCCAACTTAAGGTGAACCTTGCGGCATTGATTGATGCTTCGCCTTGTACAGTTGTTTGAACTGGTTTCCAACTTAGTGTGAATTTGCGGCATTAACTTAAGCTATTAATAATGTTCCTTTGCGGCATTGGTGCTTCTGTTTTGTCAGCGGAAGTCTGTCAATGTGCCTGGCCCAGACTGGCTCAAGGGGTTTTTCAGAATAATGCTGACGCACATTTTCAGGACCCAACCTGGTTTGCGTTCAGTAACACTTCGCATGACAGGCGCGGAGCCAGTACTGATGACAGGCATGCAATAAGCTGGATTGAGGACGGGCATACTGCTGACGAATTGTCGCCGATGACTCAGCGACCGTCGTGCTGTGGAGAATCACTTTCAATCTCGTGCTGAGCTCTGTGACTCTGGCATGTGCTGTGGATCGCTTTCGTGCTGACTCTTAGACCTTGTGAGTCTGTGCAGCTCCGAAGCATCCCCACTGACTTGTGCAATACATATAAAACACACACATATGAATTATGCGCACTACATACACACCTACATACATACATACATACATACATACATACATACATACATACACACATACATACATACATACATACATACATACATACAGACATACATACATACATACACACGTTGGGACGACTTGTCTTCATGTTGCGTTAGGATGCGTAGCCAACTATGCGTGTCTTCCCATGAAGGGGCCAGAATCTCATGCTAGGAGGATGCGCTTGATGGTTCTGACTGTTTTATTGATGGCGCGAACGTCCTCAATAGTCGGCGATGCTGCCTTGGATGCGCGCCTGGCGTTGGTACCTAATGTGGAGTTGTGTCCGCGATTGAACCAGTTGATCTGACCTAGAACACTTCTGTATGCACTGTGCATCTGTGGCGCGAGCGGAGTGTCATCTTTCAAGTTCTTGTCGAATGCAATCTCCTGAGCGTCAATGGCAACGTTCTGGCGAACATTAATGTACCAACCGTACTTGTCGTCATGTTTCCATTGGATGCGTTGTCCCACGAAAAGGCAATCATTCTTATCTTCGGAAACCAACTTGGAAATCCTTACGAAGTCGTCCCATGATCTCCTTCTCAAACACATCATCACCGGTCATAAGAAGATCATCGACATGAAGAGATAGAACTCCATGAGCTTGTCGATTCTTGGCGCTGTCACATCCATAAGGTAATCAACTGCGCCTTCTACATCGAATGCGTTGGATGATTTCTTTTCGCTGATCGGTGTTGATTTCGGAAGCTGTTTACCGTAGTAAACATACATACATACATGACACCGCATCGCATTGCATCACCTCGCATCACATCACATCGCATCACACCACACTACACTACATTACACGCATACTTACAGACATGCGCGCGTACACCGCCACATAACACTACATTACATTACATGGCGTTACACTCAGAATTGATAGTGTCCTTCATGTGAAATCCAGTGTATTGCCCCTGCATGTACATGTGTTCGCATATCTGTGACCAATTTCTGGCAAATAGTTGATCAACTTGACTCATGACTCACAGCAACCCACGCATGTTGCTTGCATGTTGTTTGCATGTTGGTGCCAAATTTTGGCAAACTTTGGCAACATCAAGAATTGGCAAACCTGTGTTTGACCCTAGACCCCCTAACTCTCGACCCCCACTTTGGATTGATGATTCTTGAGGCCAAGCATCTTGAGTGCAAATCCTGGCTTGACAATGAAGTGTTTGACCGCGTGGACACACGCAAGAATCAAGTCAGAAACTGGGTCACCGGTCGCGGGGTTCTTACCCTGAAGCGAGACAAGGACGGGAACTTTTTCAAGACCAAGGCTCGTTGGGTTTTTGCGGATTTTCAGGATAAGCAGAAGAATGATCAGCAGACAGACAGTCCTGCTGCATCTAGGAGTGGTTTCTGCCTAGCAATCCAAGCCGCTGCAAAGAAGGGCTGGAACATCGTTCGCATGGATTTGAAGACAGCATTTCTCAAGGAGAAGCATATGATCAGAATCGCGACATCATTTGAATCGGGGTATCCCCCACACATTGGTGCTCGCATGAAGAGGCCTGCCCACGGGCTGAACGATGCACATGTTATCTTTCTAGCAGAGGAGCGAGATTTTTCACGAGGTACATCGAACTCAAGAGGTTCACTGGTTGATTAAGAGACGCATAAGGTCACCGCTACAACCATGTCCACAACTGTTGCAGAATTACATGGACTCATGCGTTGTCACGGTTCAGCTTTGTTTCTTCGCGGTCTCTGGTCAGACAGCGCAGGCGAAATTGCCGATGTTCGCATTCGGACTGAAACAATTTGGTTACGACGGCATCAACTAGCCGATTCGCTGACGAAACACTCAGCAAAGCCAGACGAGCTCATCAAGGCCGTCCTTACGGGCAATCTATTGAATGTCGATGCACATCCGCCATTCCGTACCATGTTGCAGAGCAAGGCATTCCTGGTTGAGTGGCTCGCACACAACGCAAAGCACGGACCCGACATCTCTGTTTTCGCAGGAGTCGGTATAGCAGAATCCATGAAACTGGGCATGACCAGCATGTCCACAGAATTTGACGCATGAATTTTCACTTTTTTGATGTCTCAATTCCTGAAACTCAAGAAACATGTGTCTGCGTTCGCAGCTGATTTGGTTTTCAATATCCCGACCAATTCGATCTTGTATGTGCAAAACCTGTGTTGACATGCCATTTCTCAGCAATGTTTTCGGACTGGCTCCTCGAAAGAGCCTGCGTCGAAGAGAAGGGCATCGCCATTGGGATTTTTCTGTCCATGATGAACGAGAAGAACTTGATGACACCCCCATGGAGCAGATGAACGATGAAGATCCTGCACCATCCAGTGCTCAGGCAACCAAGGATGTCGACATGGGCCAGGCCGATTACGATCGAGAATCCGACTCTACGGTACAAGAATCCGAGACAGAGGAAGAAGAGAAGAGGAACGAGCAACTCTTCTCAGAAAGCTCTCAGCCAAAGCAGAAGGCCGTGCCGATGAATCCACCGATGCTTCGATTGACACCGAAGATCAAGGCATCGATCGATGAGAATACAGCAACAACCGGGCACCATTGTCCACTCAGAAGGCCAACAATGAAGGCTCCACCTCCATCCATCGATCAATCAAAATGGATCACATCAAACAAACCTGAATGACCATTCGCCTCCTGAAGGAATCCGATCATTTTGATTTATTTTGGCGCATCAAATTCCTGAGCTACATCCAGGGCTACCACCAGGAATGCTCCACCATTCTTGAACAGTTCAACTTCCTTCCAGAACGCGAGAGAGACCAGGGAGACCAGGTTTTCTGGCTAAAGGCACGGTTCGATGCTTGGTGGGCTCCTCATTCCAAGTATGGGCAGCGCGCAGAGAGTGCCTACATGGTCATATCAAGAAGGTCTACAGTGTTTGCTGCCATGCCAATGCGTCAACCGACACATCGACATGAGAAGAACCATCATAAATGCAGAACCAATTTGCAGGTGCTTCTTCATTGATGAGTCCAAGGCGCAACAGATCGTTCACTTCATCCTCTGGAGAGTAGAGAGATGTTTACCCGATGGCTGCGACACGACCCCAAGGAGAGAAGCACCCGTGAGCATCCAAGCCAATCCTGATGGATCTTGCGGGCTCTATGACATTGTGCGGCATCAGCCATGCTAAGAGTTTCCTGGGAAACAAGCCCCTCATTTTCCTGATGACTATGTTTCCGAAATACGGGAAATCCAGATTTGAAACCGCATTTGTGGGACGACCGTTATACTCCGAGAAGCAAGTTTACCGACAGCAAGAACCGGACTATGATCTCCCGTCATCAACATTTCACGAGCGCATCCATCCCTCCAGATCTAACAAGCAACACGCGGATTAAGCCGAAATATGGGATGCGAAGACCGGCGCCTGACTCTGTGGAACAGGATAGAAAGACCAGGCCGTTCAGCAAAAAGCCGATCACATTCATATTCCATGCTACTTACAATGACCAGATATACAGCGTTCTGGAGCAGGGAATTAAGTCGGGAAGAGCTCGACCGTACGAAGAAGAATGCGTGTCCATCTTGCAAGCATTGACGACGTGATCCTGGACGATGAGCCATCCAAAGCAGCATTGACACACGCGCCTGGAGGACGAGACGCCCTGTTGATCCTTGGCTTCTTCAAGAACAACGAGGAACGTGCTGCGTTATCCGAAGACAGCATCGGTCCACAGAACATCCTTGCAGCGTGTGATTCTGAAAGACAGGAAACGCAGACCAACTTCTGGGTCATGAAGAAAAACCTGGACAAAGAGGGTCTGGAACAGTGCGTGACCAAGATCCAGGAGTTCGCGCAGGATTTCTTCAACCATGTCAATGCCAACAAATCAGACAAGGACCAATCTCACAAGAACACATCCACCAAGACCGAGATCCACTGACAGGGACGAGGATGGCGAGCCAGGAATGGAACCTGGCAGGGAAAGAGGCGCCAAACACAGAGTCATGATGGAGAACCTCAATCCTGACAATCTCACCAAGTTCAACGCAGGTCCTGAAGCAGAAGAACTCAAGATTGCCAAGGAAAGCTTCAAGGACTTCATGCTCAGGTGTGAAAAGAATCCTCAGAAGGCTCACAAGAACCTCAACCAGTGTGAGACTGATTCCCTGAGAAGAAGTTCTACTTTCGCCGCAGCAGCAACAAGCCACACATGGAAGAGTACAGAGCTGCGCAACCGGCATCCGGGTATCCGATTCGACTGTCACTTGGACTGAAATCTCTCAGGACGCAAGACGATCCCGATGTGATCAAGGCATACACGGATATCCTCGGACCCTTGATGCAAGCAACTGAAGGGCCTGTGATGGACAAGTTCCAGACTCCTCCATGACCATCAACATACTCACCATGAATCACGGGAACCTCACGAGGAACCCTAAGTTGGACGGCAGGGACTTGAAAAACATGCCCAGGCGAGACCGACCGATCACACGGATGCAGCAGCTACATGCAAGGAGTTCATTTGCTTGTTCATCATCTCAGGATACAAGGGCATTGTGATCAAGTCATGGTCTGCTAGACCCAGCGCATGTTTTTTCCGTGGCAACAGGAGCGCCAGAGTCGAACTTTTGGCAAGACACATCTCAACGAGATCCCAGAATTGGGGAACCGCGTTTAGATGTTTCTTTGGCACGAGATCGACTGCATAGATCCGGAATACGATACGCCAACCTTCGACTGCCTGGCGACGACAGGTCCTCATATGTCCAAGGAGAACCTCAAGCGTTATGCCGGCGAGAGACTGCCACCACGAACTTCCCCAGGTGCTCATCCAGCCGCGGAGAAACCTTTTTACATCGCTGCGGCGAGCGTGTCTGCACGCGGCGATGCTCAATGTGTATGGTCACACGAGAGCTTCATCTCATCGTCCTACGAGAGGAAACATTGCAGTGCTCGATCCCACATATTTACATCTGTTAAAACTTCCATCCAGACCTACGGGCGCAACAAGGAAATTGTGGTGATCCAGATCGACCAGAGTAACGAATTCCGAGGAGCGCTTCCGAGATCATCCGGGACTCCGAACACGGATTTACGACAGTCGACACATTCTCCAAGCCGGACTTCCATATGCTACCGTTGGGGTCTTCCACATCCATCCGAACATCACCCATGGAGAGGATCTCCAGAATGGAACCATGCCACTCGTGACCATGTACCAATGCGATGCAATCACTGGCGATGCAAACAAATCCGCCAACACTTGCAGTCGATTGCAGCGGGTCTATAATCCGGAATTTGGATTGATCAGCCGCATCATGCAGACATACCAGGACACATGGAATACGACAAGGGGAATGCCCGTTGAAAAAAGAATGGATTACATCCTGCACGATGAAGGCAATCGTACGTCACCATCTTTACATGAAAGCTGGTTCTGGATGTGATCGAACATTTCCGGAGTGCATGATGACGTTTGTGTTTGGATGGGGAAAGACCGACATCCAAAATCGCTTTCGAAGATCTGAGTATGAGTCCATGACCGAAGAGGAAAGGAAGAAAATGCAGGACGAGACCACGCTGATCATTTCCGATTACCAGGTGATCTCAGCTGAGCGCTTCAAACACATCACCAATGAGATGTTTCTGAATGGCCCATGTGATCCGAGAGCAAAGAACCAGACACCCAGAGAGCTAAGGAGTACAACCAGAAGAAGAAGAAGGAGAATACCTGAAGAAGCTTATGGTACAACAAAGGTTACGGCTACGATCAACCTGGATGGAAAAGCTATGGTTCCTCACTATGACCGCTACAGCCAATCAGAAACCAGCAGCCGTCCGTGGAAGCGATGAAAGGTTTGCAGAAGCTCGAACAAGAGTTCGCGCGAGAAAAGAACCACGAATGACGACCAATTGATCCTCACCATCAGCAAGACTATTCTGTGAGAGGTCATTAGCTTCACAATGATCCTGCGTGTACATAGCATTGTACATCATCTATTGATACAATTAGGTATCCGCAATGAGTACAGAGTTTTCTTTTCCTTTTGCCAACAAAGACATTTCATCTGCGCCAAAAAGGGATGAATACAGGATTTTAATTCTGACATGGCTACGGAACACACTTGAATGGCTACGGTCGAAGGCCAACCAGCCAATAGTAATTCAGTGCTGGAGATCAGAAGAAATTTGTGTCTGTTTTGTGTTTGTTTTCTGGACCCATTGATCTCCATGCAACACGTTACCATTTTTGCTCAAGGCCTTTCATGTCACACCTCAGATGCACATAGCTCACTGAGCCATTGCATCCGTGGCAGACCACTTTCAGGATAAACCACAACACACTTTTCACCAGGGCTTATCCAGTATCAATCCATCAGTATTGACACTTGGAACTCTCCGGAATAGATGCAGGGCCACCACATAAAGATATCCTCTACTACCACAAGGTATCGGGTTTTTTCGGGGAGAAGATGCCCCTAGCAGTGGGCCTCACCCCCGCCCGCGCAGTGAGAGAACCGAGTCGCGCGGCATGGCTTCAGTGGAGTGCCGCAAGTCGGTGCTGACTGGTCGACAATTGAGCGAAGGGGGAAGAAGAGCACTGATCACGAGATGTTGGGCACCCTGGCATGTCACCATGTGCTGTGCTTGAAGTGGTATGTTGCACTCACACAAGCCTGAGTTGTCCATGCATTCCCGGGAATCTCACACTGGGTCAATGATGGCACGGAGTCAAGAAACTGGCGCTTGATCTCGGCTTGGCCGTGGACGCCTCCAATGTCTGTCGACGGCCAAGTGGTTGCCGGTTTGGCAGGGCTCTTGGGTTGTGGAGTGCCTGGCAAGGGCAGCCTCAGCTCCAGCGCTTTCAGCGCCTTCGCCCGGCGCGCAGCCAGAGGTGAGTTGGTGCTTCCCCATTTTTTTCCATGCACAGTCTTGCAGTGAGCGCCATGTTTTTGTTACGTTTCTTACTACTTTCTTTCTTTCCGTGCCTGCGCGACCTGCGCGTCCTGCGCGCCATGGTGCCCCAGGCCTGGCTGTGGCAGCTCTTTGCCCGGCCTCAGGCACGTGCGTTTTCGCGACTGAGACCCTTCTCAGCCATAAGGGAAACAACCCCATCCAGCAAGGGAAAGCAGCAATAGCCTCAGCATTGGCTGTGGCAGGAACTCTGCAACTCGCTCAACAGGGACAGGAAACCAAGCAAACACTAGGATACGAGAAAATGGAACCGCAAGTTACAGCGCCTCGCCATCCGCGAGGTTCAGGAGCGCTTGAAGGCTGACAAGGCACGGCAAAACGGTCTCCTGTCAGGTCACCGCTTTTTCTTGAGGCTCTCGAGGAGAATGCGCTGCTGGTGGCCGAGAACAGGCATCGTTCCGTCGGGAGCGCTTGGGGACGACAGAATTGGAGGTTAATGTCAGGCTTTTGGAGAAGGACAGAGGGAGGGGTTTGAGTTGGAAACGAAGGTCAGTTCGTAAAGTTCGAGGAGCTAAACGCCA
This sequence comes from Effrenium voratum, assembly GCA_963377175.1. Classification (NCBI taxonomy): domain Eukaryota; class Dinophyceae; order Suessiales; family Symbiodiniaceae; genus Effrenium; species Effrenium voratum. Next base: position 69,142 of record CAUJNA010003808.1, read on the forward strand.
GAGGCGAAGGTTGCAAGTCAGAGATAGGAGTCACGGTCAGGCAAACTGGCTGGAGGTGAGAACTTAAGCTTAGACGTAGGTTGATGGAAAAAGCAAGTTTCAAAAAGGAGGCTTAAGGTTGCTTTCCGTCACCGAGTGAGGCACCTGGAGCAGCGGTGCCGCGTGCTCGAGGTGTGGGCGCTTCCGACACAGAAGTGAAGCTCTGCTTGGTTGTCCTTGATTTTTGAGGAGAATGCGCTGCTGGTGGCCCAGAACAGGCGCGTGTTTTGCCGGGCTTTCGCATGGACTTATCTTGAAGGGACCGAGCCCCCGAAGGCGCTTGGAGCAGCGATGCCGCGAGCTCGAGGCGTGGGATGCAGTTCCGCTCGCTATCACTCCCAACGGGCTGAGGAGGACCTCCGGTTTTACTCTGATTGGTGGCGGGCGAAGGCTTGAACTCCGGTCGGCGCTTTTTTTTCTGGCTCGCTCACTTCGCCTGAGGCGATCCGAATATCCTCGCCGTTGACCCGGTGTGAGGAGGTGATTTGGGAGCCGGCCAGGGAAGGCTTCGCTTGGAAGTGGGGCGCTCGGATAGGCTACGACCTCCAGGCTCTCGAGTTTCTCCGGTCTCGAGGTGGTACCCCACGTCATGTCCGTGCTGCCGCCGGCCTTTGGATGTCACGGTGACCACGTGCCTTGGCACGGTGACCATCTGTCGGCGCGGTGTGAGACTTTTGCCAGGCACGACGACGTGCACCCGTGGGACGACTGGGACACGAGGACCGGGCGCGGGCACGCCTATGTGTGCGTGATGTGGGGAACCCACGCCGGCTACGCCCTGGGTGCGGCAGTGCTTGGCGCCCGCTTGCAGGACAGGCTGCGGGAATTGCGCCCGGCAAAGTTTGACGCTCGCACTTTGTGCCCAAAAAACTGAAAGATCGTCCCAGGAGCTGCAAGCTGAGTCAGGCACAAGGGCGAGGGCTTGTGGGCTTTTGGGCCCCACTTTGTACTCCCTTGCAACCCTTCTGCAAGCCTTTTCAGTCCGATATGAGCAGAGTGGAATTCTTTTATGACCCGTGAAGATTTACAACGCTTCAAACTTGCTGATGGTGGGGGGAGCATTCATTGAGATATACCATTGGTTGAGTTCGACATGTTATTCCCTGGAGTCAGGAGGATGCAATGATGTTGATTGCTTTTGTTTTTTGAGCAACTGAACCCCGCTGACATGTTTTGCTGTCGTGGTCATTGATTTCAAACACACGGCTTACAACGCGAGACACGACTTCACAGAGCGCACGTCTTGGGTGGCTTTTGCCGACAAGAATTGTTCGGAGTGGTTGGAGAAGGGGTAGGCAGTTGGCAGGCCATTTCTTGATCCTCACCTCCGTTTCTACCGTTTTGCCCCTTGTAGGGATTGAATGTGGGTACTTTGCGAAGGATACACAGTTTGCAGTGGTGCTTGAGGCAATCCCTAGTTTCTTCGTCCGTCTCCAGGCCACCGTGCTGACTTGGTGCTCATGCATACAGATGCGGCTCGGCTTGCAATTGTCTGAGAGGGCTCGTTGAGACTCACAGCAACTTTGAGAGCTCAAGCGTCGACCCCGGATTTGGCAACTTGATTGATGGGGAGTTTTCACGAAAAAGTGAGCGATTGCCTCTAACACGGAACACCCCCTCTCATCAACGGTGTTCACCCTGGGTTCCGATTACTTTGCATTTGCGCACTGATTTAATACTGAAAGTTGCCTGTTGTGAGCCGAGATCTCTCTTGATGCCGCCAATGCCATTTGCCTTTGTGAAACCTGTGCCCGCAGAACCGAGCACCTTTTCGAAGCTGTTCCCAATAAACAAACGGAGCCGATAGGGGCCCCACTGCACAGTTTGCATTTGAAGCATGCAGGATGTGCCGCAGAACTACCTGGATGAGCTCGGGAAGACGTGGTCGCTTCGGCGCGTGGACTACATCGACGGCGTGCCTGGCCTGTACTCCTCCAAGGGTACTCGCTTCGACGGGGTCTTCACCAAGCTCTGCGCGTGGCAGCTGGCCGCGGCTGAGAGCGCGCCCGTTTCGGGCGGAAACCGTTGAGCTCAGGTCGAGTACGACAAAGCCCCCGCCTTGGAGAGAACAGCAAGAACAGAGTGCTATGCTTTGCGCTTTGGCATCTTGGGCATCTTGCGTATCTTGGGCATCAGGTTCTGCTGATGGACATCGACACCTTTCCCTTGCAGTCGCTGCACGAACTCTTCGACCTAGACCCGCCCGCCGCCTTTGCGCCTTGACTGATCTGACGCATTCCTACGAATGCGTGCGACGAATGCGAAGTTGCCGAGTTCGTGGCATTCGAATTGAGATCCGCGGCAACTCGGACTTGGCGCATGGCGAGGAGGTGGATGGACGTGCCATGGCATGTCGAAGCGGGTGCTATGTTTGAGGGAAGACTTTAGATATAAGCGACGGCGGCGTGCTTCTGAGGCTCCTTCTTCCTTGCCGAATGGGACGAGAGAAGCTGGGGACAAGCCGGAGGCGGACCTGGCACAGCGCACGAGCCGGAGTCTCGACGTTTTATGCTTGCCCTGAGGCATCAATGCCGGAGTCATCCTGTTGCGTCCCGATGAGCTCGTCTACCAGCAGATGCTGAGTGAGGCCTTGCCGCATCTCGCAGCCATTCCGCGCGCGATTTTCGCGAGGTCACCTCCGAGGGCCATCCTTCCCACATTGCTGGCAACGGCCCGGAGCAAGACTACCTCACGCGGTTTTTCGCCGCAGCCCGCCCCACTTCATGCCATGCTCATCTCAAACTGCCACACATTTGTTTGCAGCATATCTTAGGCAAACTTGAAGCACCCTTGGCGGCATGTGGATGTCTCCTACAATTTCCAGCTGCACCATGTGCCCTTTGCCATGGAGAAGGCACGCCAATCGCATGAATGTTCTTTCAATGGGTGTGTCCCTTTTTGAGGGTACCCCTTTTTTAGTGGGTTTTAAAGGGACACCACCGTTGTCGGGTCCCCCGAACAAAGACACACCCAATGGCTGCTGTACTGCCAGTTGCTGGCATTCCGCTCTCGCTCCGGAGAAGATGGCGTGAGTGACAGCTGGCTCCCGAGACGGCTTGCCATCACCGCCGAGGACGAAGCATTTGGGCAAAGTCGAACCCGTTCGAGTTCGAATGAGTTCGAATGAGTTCGAATTCGAACAAGGACATCAAGCTGGTGCATTTCAGCGGCGAGCTGAAGTACTGGCACTTGCTGCCGGGAGCCAAAGCAGTTTCCGAGGGCTGTGTGCTCGGTGTTCCGTGCGAGGTTGAACGCCGACCTGGACACAGAGAACGCGAGGCGGGCACAAGGCAAGCATGGAGCAGATGCCGACGCGAACGTAAGAGAAAGTTGGAGCCAAAAGGCTCGATTGCTTGAGGCTGAGAAACGGTTTTTAAAACTAGTTTCCCGTGCGAGCTTCCTTCCGAGTTTCGCAGTTTCGCGGAGAAGATGATGTCGGAGTTTGCATCCTACGGCGTTTGGGTCAGCGGCACGGAGGATGCAACACCCTTCGGCGTGGAGCGGTCCGAGGGCCGCCTGCGGCTGACGGCCACAAAGGCGGATGTCACGGATCTGGTTGAGCGCCCCTTAGCCAGCACCAAGACACGGCGTGTCCATTGGATGGTTTTATGACACATTTTCGGTCAAACGTGTCCATCATGGTTCTATTTTCTGGGCCCTGCGGCCTCTAGCCGGCTACGCCTCTTTGAAGTTATACCGTGTCATGTCATGCTTTTTTGCCATGATGGCTGGTTAGGTTATGCATGTTGCCCACCCCAACCCCAGATGATGCCGGGGATGCCAGCTTTCTGGGCCCCAGCCGGGCCCCAACCCAGAAGGCTGACATGGGGTCGCGCGCGCGCGCCAGAGGCCCCAGAAAGAGCAGCCCAAAAAGAGCAGCCCGCAAGCCAGCCCGGAAACAACAAAACACCGTAAATAGCAGCATTTTGTGGCTGGGGTCGCGTGCGCGCGCCAGAAGGCCCGAAAACCAACGGGAAAAAAGCAAGCGCTGCAAAACGGACAGAACAACAGCCCACCGCTCAGCACAGCAGTTTTTGACAGTATATACAGCGTTTTGTAGAGCGAGGGCCCAGCTTGGCGCCACAATGCGCGAAAATGAGCCTCGCTTATATCCCTCCGATACCTTCTAAAAAACAGTGCTTCATGGGTTGAGAGGCTTTTTGGAAGGAAGTCTTGATGATGCAGACCAAGCCCCGCTGAAGCATCCCAGGCCAACCCCAGACCCTGATGATGTCAGCCACATGGCCTAAACCCTGCGTATACGCGATGTTTTGCGAGGGTTTCCCACAGGCAGGCAAAACCGCAAGCCCGAGCTGGTGATGCAGAGGTGCCGGATTTAGGCGAGGGGCGGCGGCACCAGGGTGCAGCCCCTTAGCTAAAGCTAGCAGGCTAATTGCCTAGCGGCGACATGCTACCGAGGCGTAGCCGGATTTGCCGCCCGGTTCCCGTTGGCGACCCGCGTGCTTGCTTGCTTGCGCGTCTGTCTGCCGGCCTGCCGGCCTTTTGGGATATGACCCCTGGAGCCGCTTCAAGCGGAAACTGGCACAGCCGCCGGGCAAAGCACGCGGTGGAGGAGGACGCGCCGTCGTATTCAGGCGCCGTGCGAAGGGAGTGTTGTTCTGAGGTTGACTTTGGCTTGTTAGAAGAGGGGAGAACAGAAGAGACAGTTTCATGCCCTGAGAACGCGATCCGAGGGGATTGACCCGAGGTCTAATGTTCTCCTCTGTTCTGGCAGGGGGGCGGGTTGATGGGGGGTGATGATGACGTTGACAACCCCCGTAAAGTGAATTGCCGCAGTCATTTTTGTAAGCTTTTTTGTTTTGAGAGCTCCCGGATGTGTTTTTCTGTGTTTTTGTGCAACCCGAACGGTGCTCCCAGGTACCGCCCCGGCCTTACTTCGGGCTGTTTTCGGATTCTGGGCTTTGCACGTTTGCGCCGGTTTGGCGGGGACGAGGGATTCCTGTGTCCGCCCCTATTTTGGGCCGTTGCCGGCTGGCCTTTTGTCTTCCTAGGTCCTAGCTGCCTGCCTGCCTGCCTGCCTGCCCGTTTGTTAGCTTGCCTTCCTGTGTGACTGCTTGCCTTTTTTTTTCTCTCCTGCCAATGTGCCTGTCCGTGCGCCCGCTTTATTGATTGCTTGCCTGGTGCTTGCCTTCTTGTGTTCTACGTCTGTATGTGTATGCATATGTACATGTGTATGTTTATGTGCATGTTTTGTGATGTGGGGTGCAGCTCGAAATTTTCATGCTGGTGTACGTATGGATGTATGTATGTGTGTAATGTAATGAAATGCAACGTAATGTCATGTAATGTAATGTAGTGTAGTGTAGTGTGTAGCGTAGTGTAGTGTAGTGTAGTGTAGTGTAGTGTAGTGTAGTGTAGTGTAGTGTAGTGTAGTGTAGTGTAATGTATGCATGTATGTCATGTATGTATGTATGTATGTATGTATGTATGCATGCATGCATGCATGCATGTATGTATGCATGTATGCGTGCATGTATGCATGTATGCATGTATGCATGCATGTATGCGTGTATGCATGTATGCATGTATGCATGTATGCATGTGCTAAGAATCTCCGGGCAACAGGCCAAAAACCCAAGGACAGGTTCTGAGGGTCACCCTGTTCTCTTCCCCTCCTTTAATTTAAGGTTCTTCGAACCTTTGCGTTGATGCTGTTGTGTGAACAGCAGAAGGATGCTTTGGCTCAAGTTCTTGACAGGTGGATCAAGACTATCCAACGGAACGCTGTAAAGAAGCAAAAGGACCGTGCTCTTGCAGGTGTGAGACAGCGCAGACCATATTATCCTTACACCCCCTATTTGCACCTACACGGCTTCGCAACCGAGGGTAGTGGTCACCCCACAGGATTTGAACCCCCAACTGCCTTGTCATTGACTTCGTGGTTGGCTCGCCTCCTGGCAGGTTATCAGCCGTAAGCTTTCACTTGGTCCCAGCGGTGGACTGCAACTGCGGCGCAATACAACCTTTTGAATCTTATTTACAGCCGTACAATGGATTCTTCCGGAAGCCCAGGAACTGCAACCTTTGGAAATGACAGTTCCAGTGGTTCCACAGGTATGTTTGCTGCCGGCAATCGCGGACTCTCCGGATACACAACAAAGTGCAAGTTCTGGAATTAGCCACGACCCTTCACATTCCTCCTGGAAAGAAGTTGGTCATGCTGTGTGGTCAAAGGACGGAGAAAAGAAGAGATCGTCATCAGCTTCATTATCGACACCGAGAAGCCGAGAAGGAGCGTGAAGGGCGTCATGAGTCCTGTGAGAAAGGAGAGAGGGCGATCAAAGTCGCCCACAGGCTCAAGTCCGTGCTGGTATTTTGGAACAGCAAGTAGCTCACATCCTCAAAAGATCCGACGAACAACTTCGAGAAGCTATCCGAAGATCAAGCGCAACACCTTGTAAAGATCTACGGAGAGTATCAAGAAGAAGCCCGAAACAAAGTCCTCGAGTACGAGAAGCGACGCCATGAGATGGTTGCAACCGTTGATCTTCTTGAACATCGAATCAGATGCGAGGAGGAAAGCACATTGGTTAGCAAGAACAAGGCTGAGCAAGAGAGGAGAAGCGTTTCTTCTGAGACTGCACAGTACCAATCAATGATCAACTCCTACCAGGAGAAGATCAATACGGACTCGCAGAACGAGGAGAACACTATTCGTGGTTTGCGCGAAAGATTGGAAACAGCATTGATGCCACAACCAACGATGGCGATTGACGACGAGCCGCAAAGTGCATTGGTGAGCAAAGCGAACGACGCCATCAGGTACGCCGAACAGGAAGCCCACTGCGCACGGGTTGCCGTGAGCGAACGGGATGAGATGTATCTGATCGGCCAGCGTGCAGTGCAGGAGCGTGACGCAAAGATGAACGAGGAGATCAAGATGGCAAGAGATCGAGCTCATAAAGGAAATGCACTACATGAACGCGCCACGCTGAGGGATCGGGAGTTCGACGACGTGACTCGCGAACTCGCTGCGTCGATGCAAAAGGCCAATGATGCGCAATCTTGCGCATCATTGGCTGAAGAAATCGAAGAGACACGGCGCGAGCTCAAGATCCAAGAGGGATTTGTATATCAGCTGGCAGAGACGAACAGGAAGCTCGAGAGTGAGAACGCCACACAAAGCATCGTTGGGGCTCCAATGATCGTGGGATCTACTGAGGGATGATTCTGATAGGACCAGTAAACGCCATAATTCGAAGACCCGTAAGAGTGATACCACAAATGGGCCTCAGCAACAAATGTGGCAACATCTTGTTCTAGTGCATAGGCACCTAATGTTCCAAAACCAATTGATTACAGCCTCGGACCGGGTTCCGTTTTGTTTCCTGTTTACCAAGATCCAATGATACGCTAGACCTCTCCCATAGGGAGATGACGCCTTATTTCAAAAACTAGACCGCGGTTGGCCCGAAAGCATAACATCGCAAGCGAGGTCGGCCCAACGCTGCAGGACGCGTTCTTTTTCCGTACACGAAGCATACGTGAAGCAAGCGCGAGACAGCGCCAGGCAAGGTGCTCTGCGCAAACTGGTCGGTGCAAGTTGGTCTGCGCAAGTTGCTCTACGCAAGTTGCACTGCGCAAGTTGCTCGGCGCAAGTTGCTCCGCGCAAGTTGCTCCGTGCAAGTTGGTCCCTGCAAGTGGCTCCCTGCAAGTTGCTCTGCGCAAGCTGCTCTGTGCAAGTTGCTCTGTGCAAGTTGCTCTGCGTAAGTTGCTCTGCGCAAGTTGCTCTAGGCAAGGCGCTCTGCGCAAACTGGTCTGCGCAAGTTGCTCTGTGCAACTTGCTCTGCGCAAGTTGCTCTGCGCAAGTTGCTTATGCAAGTTGCATCTTGCGACGCCCGTTCGCGGACCAGGGAGGAATCGAACCCGCGACCCGCCTCCCGGGAGCAGGCGCGCGAACCACGAGACAACTCCCGAGGACCAAAAAAAGAAAAAAGTCGCAAAAATCCTCGAGTTTTTGCTGCACCTCGACCACGCCGATCCCCGCAGAGGGTCGCGCGAGCACCGCGGAAATCGCAAAAAACCTCGAGTTTTTGCACCTCGACCACGCCGATCCCCGCAGAGGGTCGCGCGAGCATGTTAAAAATCGCAAAAAACCTCGAGTTTTTGCACCTCGACCACGCCGATCCCCGCAGAGGGTCGCGCGAGCATGTTAAAAATCGCAAAAAACCTCGAGTTTTTGCACCTCGACCACGCCGATCCCCGCAGAGGGTCGCGCGAGCACCGCAAAATCGCAAAAAACATGGGTTTTTGCACCTCGACCACGCCGATCCCCGCAGAGGGTCGCGCGGGAACTTTAGAAATCGCAAAAAACCATGGGTTTTTGCACCTCGACCACGCCGATCCCCGCAGAGGGTCGATTTTCGTGTAGTGTCGTCGGCACTACCCCGCCGCCCTAAGAAGAGATTTTAACTCCTCGCAAGTCAATTGCACTTGACTCCTTGCACTTGCAACTTGCACGTGACTCCCTTGCCCTCTTGCAACTTGCACTTGACTCCTAGCACTTGCAACTTGCACGTGACCTCCTTCTAACGTGCAACTCACTTGACTCCTTTGCACTTGCAACTTGCACTTGACTCCCTGCACTTGCAAACTTGCACTTGACTCCATGCACTTGCAACTTGCACCTGACTCCTTGCACTTGCAACTTGCACTTGGCTCCTTGCACTTGCAACTTGCACTTGACTCCATGCGCAGCTCGCACTTGGCTCCTTGCACTTGCAACTTGCACTTAACTCCTGCACTTGCACTTGCACTTGACTCCATGCACTGGCTCCTTGCAACTTGCAATGGCTCTCATGACTCCTTGCAATGACTCCTTGCAATGACTCCTTGCAATGACTCCTTACAATGACTCCTTGCAATGACTCCTTGCAATGACTCCTTGCAATGACTCCTTGCAATGACTCCTTGCAATGACTCCTTGCAATGACTCCTTGCAATGACTCCTTGCAATGACTCCTTGCAATGACTCCTTGCAATGACTCCTTGCAATACTGAATGACTCCTTGCAATGACTCCTTGCAATGACGCCTTGCAATGACTCCTTGCAATGACTCCTTGCAATGACTCCTTGCAATGACTCCTTGCAATGACGCCTTGCAATGACTCCTTGCAATGACTCCTTGCAATGACTCCTTGCAATGACTCCTTGCAATGACTCCTTGCAATGACTCCTTGCAATGACTCCTTGCAATGACTTTCATGATGATGATTCCTTGCAATGACTCCTTGCAATGACTCCTTGCAATGACTCCTTACAATGACTCCTTGCAACGACTTTCATGACCTTGTAATGACTCTCATGAGAACAACTCAAGTGAACCCAGCGGAAGAACCCTTCGCCATGCTTTCGGGAAAATTGCATCTTGCGACGCCCGCCCGCGGACCAGGGAGGAATCGAACCCGCGACCCGCCGGTTCCGGGAGCAGGCGCGCGAACCACGAGACAACTCCCGAGGACCAGTTCGAACAACAAAAGTCGCAAACAACCTCGAGTTTTTGCACCTCGCCCACACGCGCGATTCCCGCAGAGGGTTGCGCGAGCCGCGCAGAATTCGCAAAAAACCTCGAGTTTTTGCACCTCGACCACGCCGATCCCCGCAGAGGGTTGCGCGGAGCACCGCAGAAATCGCAAAAACAACCATGGGTTTTTGCACCTCGACCACGCCGATCCCCGCAGAGGGTCGCGCGAGCAGCAGAAATCGCAAAAAACCTCGGGTTTTTGCACCTCGACCTCGACCACGCCGATCCCCGCAGAGGGTCGCGCGAGCAGGTTAGAAATCGCAAAAAACCATGGGTTTTTGCACCTCGACCACGCCGATCCCCGCAGAGGGTCGATTTTCGTGTAGTGTCGTCGGCGCTACCCCGCCGCCCTAAGAAGAGATTTTAACTCCTCGCAAGTCAATTGCACTTGACTCCTTGCACTTGCAACTTGCACTTGGCTCCTTGCACTTGCAACTTGCACTTGACTCCATGCACTTGCAACTTGCACTTGACTCCTTGCACTTGCAGCTTGCACTTGGCTGCTTGCACTTGCAACTTGCACTTGACTCCTTGCAATGACTCCTTGCAATGACTCCTTGCAATGACTCCTTGCAATGACTCCTTGCAATGACGCCTTGCAATGACTCCTTGCAATGACTCCTTGCAATGACTCCTTGCAATGACTCCTTGCAATGACTCCTTGCAATGACTCCTTGCAATGACTCCTTGCAATGACTCCTTGCAATGACTCTTTGCAATGACTCCTTGCAATGACTCCTTGCAATGACTCCTAGCTGACTCCTTGCAATGACTCCTTGCAATGACTCCTTGCAATGACTCCTTGCAATGACTCCTTGCAATGACTCCTTGCAATGACTCCTTGCAATGGCTCCTTGCAATGGCTCCTTGCAATGGCTCCTTGCAATGGCTCCTTGCAATGACTCCTTGCAATGACTCCTTGCAATGACTCCTTGCAATGACTCCTTGCAATGGCTCCTTGCAATGACTCCTTGCAATGACTCCTTGCATAATGACTCCTTGCATTGACTCCTTGCAATGACTCCTTGCAATGGCTCCTTGCAATGACTCCTTGCAATGACTCCTTGCATTGACTTTCATGATGATGTTTCCTTGCAATGACACCTTGTAATGACTCTCATGAGAACAACTCAAGTGAACCCAGCGGAAGAACCCTTCGCCATGCTTTCGGGAACTCGAGTTAAAAAGGATCCCCACGTTTCCAATCCTTCCTTTGTAATTTTAATGTGTGACAATTTTGCATGAGTTGCTTTCAATCGCATGCTTGATTGTCTCTGCATGGCATGTTTGTTGAAAGGTTGATGAAACCATTTGGAACAGGCAGCCATGTGGCTGGGAGGGAGGTGGGTAAGGCGCTTCTAATCGAGAAGTGTCGATTCTTGTTTGTTTTTCGTCTGCCATGGGTGTGTGCCCGTCTCGGCGCGCAGTCAACATCATGAACGCTGGTGACGCCTGGCACATGCGCCGTTGCCATTCACAAGCTGCAGCGCCTATTTCAATGGACAGGCGTATTTCCTGCCGCGCTACATCTTCCAGATGTGCCTAGCAGCAGTGACGGTTTTTGTGAGTTCGGGTGGAGACAACTCGTGTGTTCTTGCAGACCCAGATGTTACTTCAGACACTGGGACGGTTGGAGCTGCCAAACCATTGCCTGCAGACGTTGACCTATCTCGTTGTGGAACCCCCGCAGTTTCGGTGGACATGGATTCCAGGCTCGGTGAAACTCATGTGAGCGAGATGTTGGTTAATTTGCTCGGAGCCATATTGGACGCCAAATGGACTTCTTCGCGATGCCAGAGACTTCAGTTGCCCTGGGAGAAACCACCTTTTGTTCCTGTTTTCAGAGACTCTGATGCTTTGCCTGGCAACCTGAAACTCGTGAGCGCATGCATGGAGGATTGGAAGCTGATGCTGAAACAAAGGACACATCTAAGAACGACCCTGGCGCCCTTGGGAGCGGATTGTACGTGTTTTCAGATGCGCCCAAGCTTCGGGAAACCTCTTTCAGAAATGCGCCTGACATGGAGGAAGTGGCTAGCAGGTGGATGTGCATCCTGACGATGGACATCGGCTCTTCATCCACCGGGAGACTATTAACGCTTGCGCCTCGGATGCCGCTGGTTTGAAAATTGTCATGCAAGTGCTTGGCGGGAAAAGCCCTGTCACCTTGAAGAAGAGAGCCTCTTGCGCGAAGGGGTGGATCAGGGGGGCCAAAGACGCTGGACAATCCCCCCCTTTCCCATCAACTCAGAATTTGCACTTGTGTACGTCGGAGAACTATGTGACATGAAGAGGCGCAGCGCCGCTTCAGAATGATGGAAATTTTCCGTTTCGTAAAGCATGCTCTGAGCTACGATGAGTGCGATGAGATCCTTGACAGCCCGTGGGTGAACGGCGTTGTGAGAGGTGCGGAGGCCGCCAAGAAGGAACGGCAGCAGTCGCGGGTGCTGACGGCAGAAGAGTTTCTTGCGTTGGAGGGACTGGTTGTGTGCAAAGAGCTTCGTTGCAAGTTTTGTATGCTGCAGGTGTTTTCCTTTTACGATTTGCTCACGAGCTCGGGTCAGCAACTGCCGTGCCATTAGCAGTATTGAACTTGACCCCTTTTGATGGATCAGAGTACCTGGAGGTCAGGACCATGAAGCACAAGAACATCCGGTTCCACGGAGGTCTGGCCAGAGCCTCATCCTGGTTGCACCTCTGCATGGTTTGTGCGCACAGAGCTGGTTGACAGCCTTCGTTGAGATTGGGAGAGGAACTGGGAAGGACCCGGCCCCTTGCCGCCTGCAGTTGGTGCTTCAGGAAGTTGGGTCGACCGTGCAATCAAGTCAGGGGAAGCGACCAGGTGGATGCTTGGGCTGATCAAGACTACAACTGGGAAGACCGCTGGTCCAGGTTTGACTTCACGTGGGATGAAGGCCACAACACTTGCGTGGATGGGAAAAGCTGGCGTTGGTGAGACCGTGCGCTTGATTATGGAACATCACGGCTTGAAGAAGTTGGGAACTTTTGAAACATTTCGAGAGGTGTGCAAAGCGGGCCCTTGAGAGAGTTCGAGCGTGTTCTGAAGTCAATCCTTGCTGGAACAGACCTGCCGGATGCGACAAGCAGTGGTCTTTTTCCGGACGAGCCGAAGCCGTTATCGGTTGCCGGAAGCCTCAATGCTCAATCTGTGTGAAAAGAAAGACCAAAGCCTTGGACTTGATGCCAGATAGCGGCGCCAGCAGCAGTAGTGTGCATACCTCCGCTGTGGGCGGCGGAAGACAGACGACACTGTGCTTTTTATCCGTCACATTATTCTGCAAGTGGAAATGCAAGCACAGTGGCAAAGCCATCAGGACGATTGACCAGTGTGCAAACATTTTAGGCGATGCGCTTGATCGAAGGCATAAGGCCAACTGAATTGATTGCACGCGTGGAAAACAGAAAGCATGAGCTTTCGTCTCCAGAAAGGGAGAGGGGGATGAGAGGCAGGAGCCTTTCTCCGGTGCATGAGCACCAATCAGAGACCATGAGGTCTCAATCACAAGTGCATGTGCGCTTGAGTGACCACAGCATCATGGGCTCAAGATGCTTTGTGCAACTGAGAATGAGCTTTGATGATGTGTGTTTGCCCTCCCCTCTTCCTGCAATTTGACATTTCCTTGAACTTAGGTTGCGTAGCTGAAAGAAAGGTGCACGTTTTTTCGGGATTGCCTTTCTGTGTCTAAGCCATGGCCAGCCTCGTTGACGGCAAAGCAGTTTTCAAAGAACATGCAGAGACGGTGGGTTTGCCACCTGACGTTATCGAGCGCCTCATTGACCAAGGGGTCGACACCATGGCGAAGATAGCGTGCAGTATAGGACAGCCTGGCGATACACCGTCACAATGTGACCTCGAGGATCTGGTCAAGGATGCATCGCCGCCCGGATGCCGCCAAGTTGACGTGGCCCAGGTTCTGAAAGCAGATCAGCGCGCGTGGCTACGTTTGAGCGAAACAATCAAACATGGATTGCAGGGGGATGCGAGTGGATATCTGCCCGTGGACCTTGCTTCTTCTAAGATCGAGGTGGACCCGCAAGCGCGCCCTGAGTTGTTGCCTTTGCCTTCAGGAACCGCACCGAAGCGTGAACGACCAGCGGAGCCCCCTGGACCGTCAAGCCCCAGCAAGATACCCGATCAGGTGATCAAGGGAAAGGGCGAAACCAAGGGAGAGCTAAAGCGGCCCCGCAACCTGCCTGATGCGTTGAAAGGGAAACGTCACTCAACATCGAAGGGAAAACGCATTTGTTGGGACTACAACCTCCCGCATGGTTGAGTCATCAAGGGCGGTGGCGAGCGCCCCAGAGGTCTCCACACTTGCATGGAGTGGAACTGTGGACAGGGCATCCGCTGCACAGGCACGAGTGACAGGAAGAGCGCCGGCTGGAATCTTTCTTTGAGAAGGCCAGGCAGCGCCTCAAGGGCAAGCCTGTTGAGGACCTTGTTTGTGTTGAATTTCCAGCGGCGCCGGGAGGTTGACTTGTGAAATTCGCAAGTTGGGCCTTGCCAACAGCGTGGGTGCCGATGTTACGACACACAGCAAAGTCTCAGAGTCCACTCTCAAAATTGATTTGCTTAAGCCCGGTGCTGACGAGTTGTTCGATCAGCTCGTCATGAATCCGAAAGGGGGCGATTCAGCCCCCCCATTACCCGTAGTGAGGCTTGTCCGGATGGGGTGGCAACCTTGGAAGGACAACTTCTGGCCCGTGCGAAAGCCGCCAACCAGTTGTACAGTCGAACAAGTGCCAGGGTTGCAAAAGCACATTCCTCAAGAATCTTTGCTTGCGTGGAAAATCCCGGAAGATCGTTCATGTGGTTGACTAGCCACTACCGAAAGCACACTGATGCCCTGCCTGTGTGGCACCCTTTCTTTCATCATTCGGGGGTCAACTACTGAGCTGACCCAATTGCATCACGCTGTGCCAGAACTTGTGTTTCTTTCACCTGAGAGAGCGCCGCACCTGTGCACTTGCCTTGGGGCCGTAGGAGAGACCGTTGGGCTACTTCTGAAGAAACGGCGTACCCCACGCCTTTGTGTCAAGTGTGAGCCGACCTCCTTGGCAAGCAGTTCGCGAGTTTTGCCCGCCAGCATCCGGCATAGCAGACGTGCTTGATGCTAACGTGCCAAGGCGGCGCTTGCCCTGTAGCGCGTGGCAAGAGGCCCCACATAGGTGCCCGATTTTCGTGTGTCGTGAAACTTGAGGGACCGCGTGCGACTGGCAAACTGGACCACAGCTACCGTGTGCCTCACTCCGTGACGGTGACGCCGGCAGATGCTTGTTTGCCAGCCAGTTCCCAGCGGCTTTGTTCACGTCAGCGTGGGGGAACTGTCTTGGAATGTTGGGGGAATTAAAGGGGAACGATCCTCTGCCTTGGAAAGTTTGCCTCTTTTGGAACCTCTTGGATTTTTTCGGCAGCCCTTGTGTCGATGTTGCCGAATTTGGTGTTCCTTGGACCCCGGATGAGTTCATTCAAGTCGCATCTCAGCTAAGCACCCAAAAGACTTGATCCGTTCCTGTGGCCCTTTCGCCAGACCATCTCCTTGGTCGCCGAAAAGGGCCTGAGATGGGTCAGCGCCCGTCGTGTGGAGCAAATGAGGCGATAGGTTGGGCGAGCTCAAGAGCTTGAGGAAGCAGAAGTCCGACTGCAGAGTCAGCTCACCGATCACTGCCAGAAGATCCTGCGCCACAAGAGGTTGCGCCTCTTAAAGGAGATGTTGAACGACAGTGGTTATGCGGACGTGGAAAGTGGGTTTTCGCTGCACTCAGAAAGAAACTCACTGGTGCAACGCTGGCTGCGAGTGACCTTCGCCCCTGTGGTCAGAAAGGGCATTCTAAGCAGCGCTCAATCTTCGGGCGATCCAATTCTAGTCAAGGCCGTCTTTGACAGCACGGAGGATGAGCTGAAGAAGGGATGGCTATGGGGGCCGGCTGACGAATGTGCGTTGGACGACTCGCCCAGCATCACCAGTCGTTTCAGAGTGTGGCAGGCCCATTGACAACTTGTTTGAACGCCGCTGCCTCCAGCGAGGACACCATCGCCATGCGCGCAGCGGATTGCGTGGCTGCAGCAGTTTCCCACAGGGTGACGAAGCTCGGAGATGGCGATGCGCGCAAAACCTTGGTTGCCAAAGCCTGGGATTTGCGGAAGGCGTGCAAAGAGCTGCCAGCAAGCGAGGTTTCGCTTCGTGACAGTCACTTGTGTGTCTGCGACCCTAATGCGAAGCGACCCAAAATCTATGGACAGTTTGTGATGCCTGTCGGAGCCAGAGACTCGGTGCACGCTTTCTGCAGAGCAGCATCAGGCATATGGCATGTGGCGGTGGTGCTTTTCCTTGTGCATTGGTCGTTCTATTTCGATGACTACATCTGCATCGAAGAGACACTTTTGTGCAAGCAGACTGAGCGCATGGTGGACCCCCCCCCCTTTTCTTTCAGCTTTGGGATGGGAGGTATCCGTAGAAAAGGATTCCGCTTTCTCGTCGGTCGCAGTTGCCTTGGCTTGGGATTCAACCTTGCTGAGACGAAATTCGGTGTTTTGCTGATTGAGAACACTGACGAACGAAAGCATGAGCTCTGCAAAGCCATTGATGCCTTTTGTACTCTGAAGAGCTGCCCCCGAGTGAATGCGTTAGCGTGCGCGGCCGGCTGATCTTCGCAGAGAACCAAATTTTCGGGCACTCTCGACGACTGCAATTGCGGGTCCCACGGATCACCTGAACTCTCAGGCGTGCACTCCGAATGCTGCGTGAATTTCCCGCTGGGATCGGAGGAGTGTTGGTTCGCCCCGATGTCGGGCCGCAGGCAGTTTTCAGTGAACGGCTGACTCACGAGCCAGTCCGAGGCCTTGGGAAAGATGGGAGCGAGAACCCCATTTCGGAAAGTCAGACAACCCGGCTGTCCAGATGTTGACAACACTCTTCTGGCCCTTGATGACGCCAATGTGATTCGTTGGTTCGAGAGAGTCAACACTGCCTCCAACGTGACTGACAAACCATCGAGGAGCAGTGATGACCTTGTAGGTTTCGGGACGAGGATGCGCCTTGACACCGACCAGCTTATTAGAAGCCACTATGCCGATTTGCGAGGGGGAAGATGAAGGGCATAGTGGCATGAGCCACCGGCATGAGCCGAAGAAAAGAAGGCATGCGTGAGCTGCCTTGAGTGTGCCCTTCTAGGAAGTGTGTCATGCACTGTTCACTTTCGCCAGTGTGACGTGAACCGTGGTTCCCTTTTGGAATCCTTTGATCCGACTCTTTTGAGGATGTGTTTGAAATGTGGGGGGATGTGTTTGTGAAGAACTGGGAAGGTGAAAATGCCTTTTCACCCGTTCTTCAAAACTCGTTGAACTCGAACTTGAAATAAAGGCTCATATCGACCAACTCCATGAAGCAGTAGGATCTATTCCAAATGTTTGGTTCAGCCGGCAATAATGGAGGTGGTGGTGGTCACGGAGATGGCGGTCCACCTGTCTCAAGTATCACAATACAGATGGAAATGCGGGGTCTAGGACGTGTTCCTGTCCCAGGACCAAATCCACCTGATCCACCTGATGACGATGATGATGGAGACGAGGACGACGAAGAAGAACCATCCGACGATGATGATGATGACCGTCGTCGCAACAGGAGATCGTCACGAAGAAGGAGGTCGAGAGATCGCAGAGGTCACAACAATGATCGACCAAGGATATCACGGAAGGAGGCTGAGAAAGTCAACGTACCTCCATGGCCGAAGATCATGAAGCTGGACGGCTGGAAGATGGCACTCACCATGAACGTCACCAGCGCTTCAGCAGATCCTGATATTGAAGTGTGGATGTCGTGCTTTCGTGGTAAATCCTGACCTTGATTTTTTAGCCGATTCGGGAGGTGAACGTTTTGCAATGATGGATATTAAGCTGGCACTATCGCTCCAGACGATGCTCAGAAGCGCACCTGATGATGCGAAGGACGTGGTACTTGATATTCAGCTGCACGCCGAAAGACGTCAAAGAGAAAACCGGTTGATCAAGGGAAGAGAGATCATCGCTATCATCTTACAATCCTTCAGATCGAGTGACCGATCAGACATGGTTTTCACCATCGAGCGCTTGATCAGACTGGAATACCCCGGGGACAAGAACATGTCTGTGTTCCGCAACAAGTGGTATGATATCTTGCTCAACCTGAGGAAGGAGGATACACCCAAAGAAATCACGCTACGGGATATCCTATATCACAACATCAAAGGAAGCAGGAAGTTGGAACTTTGTCTTAATACCTATGCGCGGTTACCGGATGCACACCCCGACAAGACCTACCGATTCCTTTTGGGATTGATTGATCGACAACTTCGGACTGCGAAGACTACGTCTACGACATGAAAGAGAAGTCGGTCAAGATCTTGCTGAGCAGCAACAAGAATGCGGCGCCAGCAGAAAAGAAGAAAGGAAAGGGAAAAGGAGGGGGTTCCGGCAAGGAAGCCGATCATGAAGACGGAAACACGGCAGCGCCAGTGCTACCCAAAGCCAAAGCAAAAGATCGCGATAAGAAGGGCAAAGGAAAAGGAAAAGGGAAAAGCATGAGCCCCGAAGCGAAGAAGGAATGGCCATGTGTTTTCCTCTACACGAAAGAAGCAGGATGTCTTAAAGGCAAAGATTGTCCATATTCCCACAACCCCAAGCACAAGCACAAACTGGACAACGAGAAAGGCAAGGGCAAAGGCGGCGGCAAAGCACCAAGGACTCCATCACCGAAGAGGGACGGGGTTTGCTACGCGTGGAGAGAAGGAAAGTGCACGAAAGGGGATCAATGCAAGTGCAGGCATGCTGAACCAGCAAACCCCAAAGCGTCCGCTCCAGCGCCGAACGCCAAACAAGAAGCAAAGGCACAAGCCAAGCCCAAAGCAGCAGCTCCAGCAATTGTGAGGAAGGTTCACCTCGCAATGCCCGCTATCACTGTCAAGAGAGCCGCGACTTCGGAAGTCAAAAGGGACGACAAGAACACTGAGGAGAGTGAAGCCGAGGTCGAGACTGTGTATCACGACCGTGATGCAGAAGACGCCATGAGTGAATCTCCGCGGTGGTCGGGTGAAACTGAGATACCCGAGAAATACGTATGGTTTCAAGAGATTCTTGACAATGACGCGAGAAGAGGCGGAGTACCTGAAGAATGAGGACGAACAATGGCGGAATAATTCGATGTGGTACAAGGGAAGTTATGAGGACAAGTCCCAAACATCCACGAAACCGATCGACGCCAAGACGTTCAAGACATATGATCGTCGGCGGCACCTGGCATATAGTCACAAGAAAGCACTCATCAGAGCTGAGATTATGAGCGAGGCGGCCAATGACATATATCGCACTCACAAGATGCCAACGAACAAGGAGCGAACCTTCACTTTTCGAGTATGACAAGGAGGATGACGAGATTACGGAAGGAGTCGTGCAATGGAAAAGGAAGCACGGACAACCTATCAGTCTATTCGCGCTGTGTGCGAACCAATGCAAGGGAGTAAAATGGCTGATGGACACAGGGTGCGGTCATGATTTGATCGGCAGATCCAAGGCGACCTCCCTCGGTGTTGACATTGTTCAGGACAAGGACGAGATTGTCTTCCAAAAGGCAAATGGTACTACGTCCACTTCGGATTCTATCAACTACTACGTGAATGAGCTGAAGGAAACAGTCCAACCCTTTGTTCTGGATGAGACGCCGACGGTGCTATCTATTGGTCGACGATGTATGAAGATGGGATATTCTTTTCACTGGATTTGTGGGAAGTTTCCGTTCATGATAACACCTGAGAAGGAGATGGTTCATCTGCACGTCAAGGATGATACTCCCTATTTGGTTGGAGATCGAAATGCAAGGAGCATTTGTCATCGACCCGTATCTGAAGACATCATGGAGCACATGAAGACATGAATATGCTCAAAGAGGTCATCGGTGTTGAACGGGATGATGATGAAGCAGAAGCAGACGAAGAAGTCGGAGAACCCCAACATGCGCTTGCCGGGGAGGAGGATGGTGTCGAAGCCGTAGATTTCGGCCCGCCTGGTGGAGCCCGAAGAACCTGGTGAAGAGGCTCGTGGACGTGGGCCCGAGCCGGGTGAAGGCGAAGCTGAGGGTGAAGATGAAGATGCAGATCCCGAAGCAGGTGTAGAAGTCGACATCTACGAAGGTGCATCCATCAAGAAGAGAATTGGTACGTTGAAGGACAATGCCAACACATTGACACATATGCTAACGCACAGGTATCGAAACCCATTCTGCGAATCATGCGTGAAGGCGAAGATGAGGCGCTTCAGATCCAAGTCTGGTGCGTTTCAACGTGAAGTCAAGACGTTCGGTGACTTGATTACTTTCGATCTGGTTGAAGCCGCAGGAGATGCCGAGAACAATGACAAGTACGTCATGATCATTCGAGATATATACACAGGCATCATCATGGGCTATCCAATTGGTCGCAAGAATACCGTTACGGTGATCAACAGCATAAAGCACTTTGCTGGCAGACGGAAGATCAAGCAAGTCTACTCGGACGACGCACCGGAGTTCATCAATGCGTGTTCTGAACTGAAGATACCTCATGATTTATCGCTTCCGGGCAAGAAGCAGAACAATTCGCTTGCTGAACGCACGAACCAGTTCATCGTGGATCAAACAACTGCATGTCTTGTTCATGCTGGACTTCCAACATGTTATTGGATATACGCAATCACTGCATTGTGCCACCTGATGAACGTCGAAGAGACCAACGGTTCGAGCGCATGGTTTCGATTGCGTGGTGAACATTTCAAGGGCGAGAAGATCCCATTTGGCGCAGTGGTTGAGTTCAAACCGAGCGATGCGAGAGGTGACAAGAGAGAGAAGTTCGAACCAAAAGGGGGAACTGGATCTTTGCTGGTTAATTACAACCTGAGTTCTGGTCTTCACTGGGCACGCAAATATCGAGCCTGGACTCTCACAAGCTTCGCCGGCGCCGACCTTTCCATAAGGAAGGCGAAAATTCCACCTCGACTACGCCAGCCACATCAGACCGAGAAGATCGTGTTGAAGATACCAATATCTTTTCCCGTTCAAGAGAAGTACAAGAAAAGGAATGAAACTCTTGAAGGTGTTGAGGAGATCAGAGGGGGAGCAACCGGCCGAGGATGAGGACCCCGATCCCACTCTATTGCAGGAGGACAGCTCGATGAGATCGAGGTGATCGCTGGGATCATGCATGATGAGAAAAGCGAGGATGTCGAAGTCGTCGAGCCGGGGAGTACGGAAGACAAAGACGCTGTTGATGATGTTGCTGATCTACCCCATGTATCAACAGGGAAAGCAAAAGATGGTATCATTTACAGGAACGATCTCGGCAAATCTGTCAAGCTTAATGTTCGTGGGAGATTCAGAACGATGAAGACAACCCGACCGGCAGGATTCACGCCTGAGGAATGGGCAACATTACGGAATGCAATTGATGTCGATGAGGAAGGCATGATTCACCCAAAGAAGAAGGATGGCACTGGTAGCTCGAAGGACGCCGCACCTGCAGAAAGTACAGAGGTCAACGCTCCGAGCGCGAAAAGAATAAAAGCAATGCTCAAAGAACGATGGGGTGGTGACCAATGGATGTACAACTGGAGCATACGGAAGAATACAAACAAGGTCAAGAACCCGGTTGAGGGAAAGTTCTTGGCGGACCTGGGTTGGATGAGGATTATTGTCAATCCGGTCAACGGGTCAGTTTTACGCATGGGCTCCAAACGTCTTCAAGACCTTGGTGCAAGCAATGTGATGTTGGACGAGGTTTATGGGATACTGGTGGTTATCTACGCATGGAAGTTTACTCCAAGGGAAGGTCTTGCATCTATCCCAAAGAACGACCATGATGGGAGATGATTCTTGTTCAGAAAGCACCATGAAGGGAGGAAATGTATCCGAATGTACGGATGAACTTGCATACATGTATGAGTGGGAAGACATGGCAGCGCGTGATTTGGGTTTGCGAACCTGCGCGGCGTCGCCAATGGTGGATTGCCTTAAGGGCGATTATCCCAAGATGCCTTGTGTTCCCGCCGAAGAACATCATCGAGAGAAAGTCGTCAGGTGGCCAAGTTCATCAATGCAATGGTATCACGACCCGTTGGTAGGGCCGAGATGCTTAGCAACACCAAGGCGATGGACCCCATGAAGAAGGAATGAAAAAAGGGTATCATTGACCAAGGAGTTTTCGATCTATCTGTAATACCATGATGTTGCTTGCGAGGCAAAACAGAAGAAGGAAGAAGTGCACATGGCCAGGGCGCATGGTATTATAGTTGAGAAACATTCCCAGCTTTCGGAAGAAGACCCACGCAGAAAATACAAAGGTCGTGGGGTGGTGCTTAAGAGCCAGACGTCGGACGCGCATTGTTTCAAGATCTGGAAAAATTCCTGCAACTTTCGAAGCTTCCAGATGGGCTGACTTTTTGGGTTGCCTTGATTGCAGATGGCTGATGCGGTGCAGGCATATATCCAAGCCACACTACGGGGTACGCCTTGTTGGATCGAGCTTCCATCCGAAGCCGTTCCTGAGGACGACAAAGAACGATGGAATCAGTTCAAAAGACCTGTGGTTCGTTTGGTGAAGGCTTTGTACGGTCATCCTGATGCTGGTACATTTTGGGAACAGCACTGCGATGAGTCAGTGCGTGCAATGGGGGTGAAGAATGGCCTTCTGTCTATACCCATCCCGAACTACAATTAGTTCTTGTGGTCTATGTGGACGACTTTAAGATGGCTGGTCCAAAGAACAACCTCAAAAAGGGTTGGGAATTGCTTCGTGAGAAGCTTATTATTGAGCCGGAAACCGGCCTGGATCTATATCTGGGACGCAATCAGTCCAAAGGTACTGTGGTGCTCGGCAACGGCCATTGTGACGTACGACATGGAGCAGTTCCTGCGCTCTTGTGTCGATCGCTACCTCGAAGTAGCATGCAACGTTGAGTTGAAAAAGGTTCCCACACCTGGTCCCCATGAAGAGACCAAGGATCACCCGTCGAGGGCTCCGATCCAAACCGGACCGGTCGAATGCAATTTGTGTGGAAACAGAGTTCCCGCGAATGGTTATGAAACTCCATCATGCCAAGCAGGAGGGACTTCGGAAGGAGCTCATCCGGAGCCTGTTCGTGGACACTCGCGCCTCATGCAGCAAGTGTGCTCATGAAAGTACTATATGGTGCTAGGATAGCACGTTTCGACTTGCTTAGGCAGGTCTGGCAATTAACATCACCAGGTGGACAACTGACGACGACAAGAAACTTCATCACTTGATGTGTTACATTCATCACACCAAGCACTGGAGGATGATCGGCTGGGTTGGAGATTCAGTCGAAGATATGTGTTTGGCAGTTTATGCTGGATTCCTTGCGGTCGACATCTGGCGGTCGCATGAACCTACAAGGTCCCAACACAAGATTTCCGTTGTCCGCCAGCTCTAAGGATGTGTGAGTCATTCCACCGTCGCTGCCGATGTCGCAATGAGAGAGAGCTATGGCGTGCCTGCGCTCAGATGGAGCGTATTTTGGGGAAAGAGCCGAAGTTTGTGTTCTTCGACGACAACAAGGCCATGATCAGTGTCCTGATATGTTCGAGCGGGACTACATGTACCTGGCCTGTGAGGTCACTGACCGTATGGCTGCTGACATCTATACCAAAGCTTTCAGTGATTCCAGAAAGTGGATGCAGATTGGCTTGCTCGAGCCGGAAATGTTGACTGACCCGGAAACCCTCAAGATGGTCGCATCTTCTTTTGACCCCAAGAAGGGAACCGTGCAGGCGGCCACTGGTTCGATCGACGGCATACCCACTTTTTCGTACACGAAGATTATGCCTCCCGATCCTTGGTGGCAAGGGTTATCATCCAAGGAAGGACTTCATGAACACGAAGGGCGTGATCCGGTCATCGTGGCAAAGGTTCCGAAACTCATGCGGCACCAACCACCACCTTCAGTACAATGTCCTGTCGGTACAAGGTGCGTTCCACTTGGTTTCCATGGGAGAAAGTTGAGGATCGCGTTGAATCCGCTTTGCCATTGGAGCGCATCGACAAATACGTCGAGCGTGCGGTATGGCAGTTCCATCCTGTTCAGCCTGCTGCGCCTGCAGCCAGGGTTATTCAGCCTAGACAACACTTCGGGCGGGATGATTCTTTTCAACTTTTCATTCAGGAGGTTGATGGCCAAGACATCCTGGACACGCCTCTCAATTCCCTACCTGCACGTTGTATGCATGCACACCACCGCGAACAGGACAGTCATCGCTTGTCCTATACAGGATTGCAGTTCGAAACCATTTGCAACCTGCTGGTCCCAATGCAAATATCGTTTTGTGAATCACAATGGTACAGTACTTGGCTTGCCTGGCTACCTATGTACCTGGTTTGGCTACTGGCACAGAGGTCACCCTCATGGCACTGGACCCCAACAAACCTACGGTCGTCATGGCGTGTTCCGAATCGCACAACTGGTTTACCGCGCTTGCGCAACGCTGGCGCGTACAGGTTGTTACGACCACGCTTGAGGATGACCTGCTATCCCAGTACGGGCAGAACCTCGCCAAGCACGCCATCACCAAAACGAGTGACGTGTTATTTTTTGCTGGACCCTGCACGGGAGGATGATCATGGGCAAGATTGAACATAACACGAGGACCAACAACAAGCAAACTCATTCAAAACAAACAGTTCAAAGTGTTTTCCCAACTGAAGCGGCGTGCCGAATCCAAGAAATACGCCATACTCTTTGAGCTTCCCAAAAGCTGTGAGTACTGGAATGACAAGAGGTTGAAGAAGCAGATCAAGCACGGAGAATCGCATGAATTTGACGGGTGTAGGTACGGCTTGAAGCAAAGGTATGCCAAGAAACCCCCGCCGATTAGGAAACCCTGGCGTCATTTCTTGGAACTTTGACCTGGATAAATCCCTTTCTAAGAAGTGCAATGGCAACCAGAGTCATGGACCTTGCGCTGGTAGGGAAACCAAGGATACCCAACTGTACACTTCATAATTGTCAATGTTATTCTGCGACGTTTTGCTGCTCGAGCCAAATGTTCGCGACATCATGGAGTGAACCTGGCTTTGCCTTGCATATTCAAAGGTTTCGCCGAGAAGAGAAGAGACTGCAAGGTGAGAGATCTTCTACCTCCACATCACCATCTACCCTTCGTACCCACCGCGGCTTCATTTCTGCTATCAGTCGAGGGAACACGGTGAGTGTTGGTTGCGTGTCACTTCCGGACTACCTGTTGAAGGGTGGTGGGCGTGCGCCCCACCTGGATCAGGGAACTCTGGTGTGACTGGATCATGTCTGCAGCGGTGCTTTTGCATATCCCTTTGTCTACGACTTTGCTGGATCGCGGAGTTGTACATCTTCAAGATGGGGGATGACTCCATCAACTTGGAAGAGTACTTGTTCGTTTCTCCATCGAAGGCGAGACACGGGGCTTTCTACTGTGCATCACTGGTTGAGAAGTATGTGGCGGGGCTGCGAGTAGGCAGACCCCTCCCAAGGATCGACGAAGACTGCTCGGAGGTGGTTGCAGCGAGATGGATCTCGGAAGCTGGCGTACCCGCGTACGCTACATCTGCCTATTTCTCCATGAAGACCACAAAAGTCACGAAGGGCGCTGGATACTCAGTTTCGTGGTGCAGCGAGTTCGTGAGGGTCATCATGAACCACCTCTCCCAGCAGGAATGCTTGATGAAGTGGAAGGAGAAGGCTGCACCGTCATCGTCAACATTTGGGAGTTGATGACCGCGCTCACAAAGGACATCGACGGGCAGCCTGGCACCAACATCGTCAAGGAGGACCAGACCCGTCGGTGATGTGCGCCAGTACTTCCACGAGCGCCAAGGGCCATCACGAATGCGTGCGGAAAGCGTCAACGACACTTTGGCTGGAGAAGAGCGAGAAGAGATTTACCACATTTCGGGACGCGTATTGGGTTCAGACCTATTGCACTCCGAAAGCAAGGGTATGCGCTGTGGTAAACGGCATCTTGGACAAGGATGATGTCAGAAGGAATCTCGAGTGCGTGCAAAAGCACCGAGACTTGCTCCTCTCCGCCAAGTATGTGGCGTTTGCGGCCAGACGCGATCCCCGATGCACGACCAAGAACATCTTGGAATTGACGACCGCTGGGAAAATCCAACATTTGCCCAGTATCCCCCACTCTCACGGCTGCTTCTATTGCAATGGGATGTGTTCTATTCCTGCGTGCAAGGCTCAGGGAGGGAGATCTTCGGAGGAAATGATCGGGAGAGAAGGGAGTACATTGGTGGCGATTTGGCTATTGTCAGGGAAGTTGACGCCCAGCTCAACAACCTCAACAAAGCATTCCCTGCATGGCAAAGGCGTGGGAATCGAAGCTTCCGGCCATCAACATGTGCGGCATTTCTGTTGCACCACGAGGCGAGGATCGGGCGAAGGAGGTCGCGAATCGCTTGATGTGGGGAATCATTCATCGTGATTCAGGACAACCAAACCACGGATGTCCAGCAACAGCGGGCCTTCATCAACAACTTGCTGTACTCCAAGGATGATGCCAAGAAATTCATCGACATCTTCGACGAGGACTTCGGTGAAGAGGAGAGACCCCAGCATGGTGGAGGGTTTCAGGGAAAGCACACGTTGCCCCAAAGTCCAAGGCGATGCCAAGATCGAGTGCCGGTAGCGAGCAACAAGGTGTTCCACCAAGTGCGAGCTCCAGCAGTGGCACCGCAGGTCGTGCGCCGTGGTGGACTTCCAATCAACCGGCGGGGAAAGAACGTGACGATGGTTTGGTCGTCAACCAGACCATCCAGGCTATCCTGGAGATTTCCGCGAAGGGGGAAGATGACTGGCGGGTCATGCCGGAGAGGCATGACGCAAATGAATCACACACCATCATCGAACAATGCGCTGCTTTCGGCAACCTCAACATCGGGGTCAGCTTTGTTGTGCACAGGAAATCCGGAGTCGTCATGCCCGCTACGAAGTTTGGACCAGAAGTCAAAGCGGGAGGAAAGCATCCTACTGGGAACGGTATCTGCGGCATCTGGTGACAACCTTGCTCATCTTCGATGAGAGGAGAAGAGCTGACCGCACCATCACCGCCTACCTCAACAAGCCCAACCTCGCCTGGCTCCAACTCTATGCATACATCTGCGCGAAGACAGGATGTCTTTATTCGGCAAAGTTGCCCATTGACGGTCATGACAATCCCGACACGGCCAACGCTGGAGTTTCGAAGATCCTCAAGAGGTACGACGACGGGGGAGAAGCTGAACTCCATTGCCAGCAATTGTGCGATGTCGCGACGTCAACCAAGTCCTATGTGATCCTCGACGGGCCGTTGAGGCAGAAGACTGGGAAGCACATCAGGACATTCCAATCCCATATGCATGACAACGTCATCGAGATGTCATACTACGCGTCTGACGACATGAGGACAGGTACAACAACTCCACCTGTTGCTCGTCTCAGAGGCCTGATCAACAAGGTGGCGGCCGATGGAAACCACCAGTCGCGAACTGCTTGGTTCATATTTGGTAATGTATGTATGTATGTATGTATGTATGCATGTATGCATGCATGTATGCATGTATGCATGTATGCATGTATGCATGTATGCATGTATGTATGTAATGTAATGTAATGTAATGTAATGTAATGTAATGTAATGTAATGTAATGTAATGTAATGTAATGTAGTAATGTAATGTATGTATGTATGTATGGATGTACGTATGTATGTATGTATGTATGTATGTGTGTATGTATGTTATGTTATGTTATGTTATGTTATGCATGTGTGTATGTAAAATGAAGAATATGATGAAAAGAATCATCGTAGCATCCGCTGCATCTCCAACAGTGGATGATGATGACGATGATGATGATGATGACAACGGTGATGATGATGACGATGAGGACTGTGAGGAAGATGGCAATCATCCGCGTCATCACAACTATCGTCGCGACACCCTCTGCACCTTGACCACTATCATCGTAGCATCCCTTGAATCGTTAATGGGGCCGAGCGCCACGCCTTGGCGTGATGATGATGATGACGATGATAAGGAGGATGACGACGATGATGATGATGAGCGCCTCGCCCTTGCAGACAAGGGGTCGGCGGATAAAAAGAAGAAAGAAAAATAATGATGACCACAATGATGATGATCAGGGTGATGATGACCACGAGGATGATGACTGTCATGATTACTATCATCGTAGCACCATCTGCATTACCAACGCTGCCGATGACCATGAGGATGATGATAATGATGATGACTGTGATGATCAGGATGTGACTGTGATGATAACTATCATCGTAGCACCCTCTGCGTTACCAACGCTGCCTCAGAAGAGATGATGATGATAAGGAAGATGACTGTGATGATAACTATCATCGTAGCATCCTCTGCATTACCAATGCTGCCTAACGCCACAATTGAAATGTATACAGTAATAAGAAATAAGAAAGAAGCAAGATGACCACAATGATGATGATCAGGATGATGACTACGATGATAAGGGTGAAGACTGTGATGATACTATCATCGTAGCATCGTCTGCATTAACAATGCTGCCTCATAAGAGATGATGATGATGAGAATGATGACTATGATGACAAGGATGATGACTGTGATCATAACTATCATCGTAGCATCCTCTGCATTACCAATGCTGCCTAACGCCACAATTGAAATGTATATAACAAGAAGAAAGAAAAAGGATGATGGCCACAATGATGATGATCAGTGCTGATGATGACCACGAGGATGATGGTAGGATGATGACTGTCATGATAACTAGCATCGTAGAACCATTTGCATTACCAATGCTGCCGATGTGAGGATGATGATAATGATGATGACTGTGACGATAAGGATGATGACTGTGATGATAACTATCATCGTTGCATCCTCTGCATCACCAATGCTGCCTCAGAAGAGATGATGATGATAAGGACCATGATAAGGATGATGACTGTGATGCTAACTATCATCGTAGCGTCCTCTGCATGACCAATGCTGCCTAACGCCGCAATTGAAGTGTGTATAATCAATAGAAGTAAGAAAGAAACAAGAAACGGATGATGATGACCACAATGATGATGATCAGGATGATGACTACAATGATAAGGATTATCATCGTAGCATCCTCTGCATTACCAATGCTGCTTCATAAGAAATATAACTACAAGAAAGAAAAATGATGATGGCCACAATGATGATGATCAGGGTGATGATGATGACCACGAGGATGATGGTAGGATGATGAGTGTCATGATAAATATCATCGTAGCATCATCTGCATTACCAATGCTGCCTATGACCATGAGGATGATGATAAGGATGATGACTGTGATGATACGGATGATGACTGTGATGATAATTATCATCGTAGCATCCTCTGCATTACCAATGCTGCCTCAGAAGAGAGGATGATGATAAGGATGATGACTGTGATGATAAGCATGAAGACTGTGATGACACATATCATCGTAGCATCCTCTGCATTACCAATGCTCCCTAACGCCAGAATTGAAATGTATAGAGTAATAAGAAAGAAACAAGAGAAGGATGATGATGACCACAATGATGATGATAAGGATGATGACTGTGGTGATGATGAGGATGATGACTGCGATGATAACTATCATCGTAGCATCGTCTGTATTACCAATGCTGCCTAACGCGACAATTGTTATGTATACAATAAGAAGAAAGAAAAAGGATGATGACCACAATGATGATGATCAGGGTGATGATGACCACGAGGATGATGGTAGGATGATGGCTGTCATGGTAACTATCATCGTAGCATCATGCGCATTACCAATGCTGCCGATGACCATGAGGATGATGATAAGGATGATGACTGTGATGATAAGGATGATGACTGTGATGATAACTATCATCGTAGCATCCTCTGCATTACCAATGCTGCCTCAGAAGAGATGATGAGGATCGTGAGCGCAATGATGTTAAGGATGAAGACTGTGAAGATAACTATCGTCGTAGCATCCTCTGCATCACCAACAATGCTTACTTAAATGTGCATAGTAGTAAGAAATAAGAAAAAACAAGAAAAGGATGATGATGACCGCAATGATGATCAGGACGATGATGACGAGGGTGATGACAAGGATGAGGGCTGTGATGATAACTATCATCGTAGCATCCTCTGCATTACCAATGCTGCCTCATCAGAGATGATGATGATGACCATGAGGATGATGATAATCTCTGTGTTACCAATGCTGCTTCATAAGAGATGATGGCCCCTCCTCTGCATTCCCAATGCTGCCTGATAAGACATGATGATGATAAGGATGATGACTATGATGGTAAGGATGATGATTGCGGTGATAACTATCATCGTAGCATCGTCTGCGTTACCAATGCTGCTTAACGCCACAATTGAAGTGTGTGTAAAAAGAAGAAGAACAATGATGATGACCGCAATTATGATGATCAGGTTGATGATGATGACCACGAGGATGATGGTAGGATGGTAACTGTCATGATAACTATCATCGTAGCATCATCTGCATTACCAATGCTGCCGAGGACCATGAGGACGAAGATTTGGATGATGACTGTTGCGAGGAAAATTTTCATCGTAGCATCCTCTGCATTACCAATGCTGCCTCAGAAGAGATGATGATGATAAGGATGATGACTGTGATGATAAGGATGATGACTGTGATGATTGCTATCATCGTAGCATCCTCTGCATGACCAATGCTGCCTAACGCCACAATTGAAATGTATATAGCAATAAGAAAAAAGAAAGAAACAAGAAAAGGATGATGATGACCACAATGATGATGATCAGGATGATGATGATGAAGATGATGATAAGGATGAAGACTGTGATGATAACTATCATCGTAGCATCTTCTGCATTACCAATGCTGCCTCATAAGAGATGATGAGGATCGTGAGTACAATGATGTTAAGGATGAAGACTGTGAAGATAACTATCATCGTAGCATCCTCTGCATCACCAACAATGCCTATTGAAATGTGCATAGTAGCAATAAATAAGAAAGAAACAAGAAAAGGATGATGATGACCACAATGATGATGATCAGGATGATGATGACGAGGATGATGATAAGGATGATGATTGTCATGATAACTATCATCGTAGCATCATCTGCATTACCACTGCTGCTTAATAAGAGATGATGATGACCATGAGGATGACGATAAGGATGATGACTAGGGTGATAAGGATGATGACTGTGATGATAACTATCATCGTAGCATCCTCTGCATTACCAAGCTGCCGCATAAGAGATGATGGCCCTTCCCGTGCGCTTCACCCTTGCGGACAAGGGGTCGGCGGATTTTGAAGGGACCTGGAATCACTGAGCACTGATTTTCCCGCCAAGCGCAGGGGCACTTTTGTCGAAGATTCCGTCGCTCGCTGTGAGGATCCTTCCAGCACGTGCGGCGCATCGCGACCTCGTCCATTACCGGGTGGCGGTGTTGTGCAGAGCGCCTGCTGACCAGGCAGCCAGGCCGGGGATCTCCGGAAGACTGGCGTGACTGAAGGAAGCCTATTATGCAACTTGCCTTTTTCCGCATTTTCTCCATTCCACTCATTTTTCATCCTGGATTTTGTCAGCAGTCTGGGAAATCTCTTTTTGTTCCTTTTTCCTCCTGATCCATCGGCTCCCGCTCCCGCTCCGGCGCGGTAGGCCTGTTGCACGCGGTGAAGCACCCAACGGTGCCGGCTGGCTGCTTTGCCATTGGCGCACCGGTGGCAGTGCAGTGGCCCTGGGAAGGCAAGCGACCGGTGTCAATGTGGAGTCTCTTTCTGGGGTACCCCTTTTTTGCAACACGGACGCCAGGAAGAACACCATTCCGGACACCCATGTCAACAAAACATCAGGAAATTAGCCACACTCCCCCTCCCATGGCTGGTTCGAGAACTGGGTCCTGGTGATTCCAAAAGTTTTGCTGGTTAGTCTTTGATGCCTGGCAGCCAGTTTCTGGATTTTGGCCACTACCGGGAAGATCATGAGAGCCGTCGAAATGTTGGCTTTTTTTGTTGCTTCTGGCGGTCTTTCAAGGAAGCCAACTTTTTGAGAGTGGACGCCGTGGGAACTAGCGATGCGAGTACCTTGTTCGGGCTGACATGAGCCAGTCTCTAACATGTTGTGTAGCATGTTTCCAGCCAAGGTATAATACGTTCCAGTGGAATCTATGGGCTGGCAAAAGGGAAACATATGGAACCCAAAGAACCAACGATGCGATTGTCTTTTACGAGCTTGGAATCCCAGGGCCCAGAGGCGATTGTCTTTTCAAAGGGAGCCCTGGCCCCACCTGCTATTACTCATTGCTTCAAGTTTCGCACGGAACTTGCCAAGATACCTACAAAGTTTATTCAAGCCTAAAGCAAGACACATCAACGCAATACAGCGCCATGTGAACTTGTAGGCCCAAGTTCGCGAGAGGTGTCCCCAAAACAGAGCTGATTTGCAGAGAGCCTGGTCATCTGGGGACACCCCTTGCAAGCTGCAATGAAATGCTGACAAATGCGGCTTCTATGCCCAAATGCCAGTAGTATCATGGTGATGCTGGGGCTGATGACCGCTGTAGGAAACGTGTGTGCTGCGGATGCCAGGCGCTCCCTGTGCCTGAGTCATTCATTGCGCCTCGCGCTACATTTTGTGGTCCCAAACCTTCTGTGTCGCGCAGAGCGGGTTCCCGGAGCGTCCTCTCAGATTCGATCCCCTGTCGGGCTCGTGTGAAGTTGTTTGATCCTTCAACCGCCTGGTTGCCATGCCCTGTCCATTCGGTGTGTTGTAGTTGCCTTGTCCTTAGCCTTTGCCGCAGCGCTGACTCTTCAAACTGCGACTTGTGTGTAGTGGACTGTGTGTAGTTGAAAGCGCTGTCCTTTTGCCTCATGCTAGCAAACTGTCGTTGCTCGTCCTTGGCGAGTTGAAACTCCCTGGTTGCAAATCCGCAAGCCCGTCAGGCGCCCACTTCGCGAACCAAGTCCGTTGCTTTGTGTGTGTGTGTGTTGTCTGTGCTTTGTTGACGCTTTTCATAAACAGAAGGAGCTTATGCTGCCCCTCAGCTGCATCCATTGCTCCTTCTACGGTGAAATTGTGTACTCTTTCCAGCTGTTGCTGCTTGCGGTTGCAGCGCGGCCATACTCTTTTGTGCTGTGCTGTGTTGTGCGGGATGGCCGCAAGATCTCCAAGGTCCTCAGATACAGGTGCAGCATGACAGCTCCACTAGCATATTGATTTGCGATTGTGCCTGAATGCCTGAAGTGCCAGTACGGCAGTGCTGTTTTCGGCTGGGCTAAGATGCACAGGCTCAAGGCCTTGATGTATGAGACAGGCAAGGGCAAGGCATGTTGCATTTAACAACTTTAAATACATCGGCGTTGCGTACATACTATGCACGCATAATGCCTCATCGAAACCACAGCTCAATTAGTTCCAGTTTCAAGGAAGCCACGGTAGATTTGCTAGATATGCTCTAGCCTTCTGCTATGTATGCTATGTCACGCAACAAAATCTGATAGAACTGCATTGGAAAACGCCGGGTATATGATGCCCGCGCTCGGCATACTCTAGATAGTTGTTACAGTAGGAACACGCTGAACACATTATGTGCTAGGACTGGCCTGCAACAAACGTGCGTGTGTGTGTGTGCGGAGTGGCAGAATACCCTGCCACCAATCTTAGTTGCGACTACTACAACAGGGGGCAGGAGCACCGTGGCAAGTCTCCTGCCAACGCAGACACTTGCCATCGGTGGTGATACTGGGACTGTACGTGCAAAGTGATGTTGCTGAAAGTCCTTTTGGCCCTCTTCTTTTGCCGCTGTGCGTGCTTTATGTTGAATCTTGTAACGTTTTCGTCACTAGAGGGAAGCCAAGTGAACCGCCAGCCGAAACTATTACTCGAAGACCCACGCAGTACTTTGATGAGTACCCTCCTTCGGGAGTTCAAGTGTGATCACCCCATCTTGGGGGAACCTCGGGTGTACCCATCATGTGACCCCGGGCCGGTTCGCCGGAAAATTTGACCTCAACGTTCTTATCATAGTCCAGCGGAATTTCACGTTTAAGCAGGAACGAGGTTTCACTAAAGGGAAGATAGCCACCAGATCATAGTTACGTCTCAGGAGCGCCGGGGACTGCCTGCTGATTTCTTGGTGCCTTGCATTGTATTGCCTTGTTCTTTTGCATTCACGTGGATTGCCTTGTGTTAACATGCAACTTGAATTGATTGGCATGACCTTGCGTTGTCATTAAATTGTGGTCTGTCGTTCTCATTCTTCCTCAAGGTCGATCTACACCATCCCCTGGGTTTTGCTGTGTCGTCATGTCTCGCCGAGATGAACGTGACAGATCCAGAACTCGACGCAGACGTGACAGGAGCCCAACTCCAACTCGCAAAGCTGTGCAGACGAGGTGAATATGAACCAACCGTGATCCCCGATGGCATTGATTGGTCCAACCCGATGATGTGGCAGCACAATCCGAGCACTAATCTCTCCAGTTCCATGCCGCAGTCACAGGCCAACTACATGCATCCTCCTCCTCCTCCGTTGCCACAGTTCCATCATCCGGCACCGTGCTTCCATCAATACCCCCCAGTGAACTACTTGATGCCGAACGCTGCGCCGTTCCCTCCAGAACCCGCACTTGCCAAGAATATGAAGCCATCGATGGTGACGCCTTCTCCAACCGGACGTCACCCGGAACCCGCAGCAACCCACCAGCGGAGTGGCAACCCGGCAAGGGCATGCTGGACAAGAGCCCCCTATACTCCTTCACGCTCCCCATGACCGTCGCCAATACTCCCCACAATTCCCAACGCGACATGTCGGGCATGGACATGCGTGACGTTCGCCTGGTCCAGGTCATACATGGAGGCATTTCGAACTGGCTGTTGCGACCGTTCGCTCATGGACGGTTCGTGACGTGGGAAGGGTTTCGCACACGCGCCGAAGCCCTACTGTGGAGTACTTGCTCGAAGCTTCTTCGCCGGTCCCAACCCCTCAACCTGCTTACTTTGGAAAAGGATCTTGCTGGTTCTATGCGGCTGAAGATCGATGACTTCAACCAGAGGATTAAGGTTCACGAGCACCTGGGCAATCTCATCCTGGAATTCTTGAATCAGCATCACCAAACCATCCGTCCCCCGGAAGACGAGGCGCTTCCGAAACATCATTCGCTTCAGCGGGAACATGAGTTGCTCCAAGCACAGTACCCAGCGGCACAGCGGTCATCGCCTCCTTCTGCGGCCAACATCAACAAAGGCGATGCGGAGCTGGTCACGCCACCACCGGTGAATCACTCACACTGTGTGACACTCTTCCACTCCCACGAGTTCATTGCGAACGGTGAGTGCGGCCGCATTTGATGGCATGTCTTTTGAAGGTCAAGCTCAACATCAACCACGTATCATGCAGTCACTTCATGGCATGTCACCTCCGCCTGTTGCCAAGCAAGCCACGCCTGCTGGACCGACACAGGATTCCGTCGCATCAAGTACTACACCTGGACCAGTGACCAGACTCGCGTCTTCCTCAAGCAAGCGCCTACGACCGCTACTCGACAGGCATTGATGAAGTGGGCCAATCACCCATCCCGCCTCAATGGCAACAAAGCTCTGGATGCCATGGCAGTTCAACTCCAGCAAGCACGTCAACGTTTGGCAAAAGGAGATGCACCAACATTCGCTGCCATGGCTTCTCTGTGGGGTCTGGAGCCGGTCTACATCACCAAATTGACGGACAAGGCACTGCGCTTGCTCCTTGTGACGGCTCGACTTCTTGCAGGATGATGAGATCCTTTCAGCGCCAGTATTAGCCCGGAGAGGCATGCACCAGCGTGATTTGCGGTTGAAAACTTGCATGCCATTGCCTTGTCTTAATTCTCCGGACTTGCACTTTGTCTTGACTTGCATCAGCCATTTTAACTTGCATACGTGGATTCATGCATGCCTGCACGGTTGCTTCCTTGACTTTGGTTGATGCATGTTGCTGCTGTTTTCTAGATGCCGTGGAGGGATTTCACAGCATGTGGATTGAATTTCAGCGCAGCGGAATCTTTGATGAGGTTGTGCAATGGCGTACCTCTTCTACCTTCCTTGAAACATTGACGTTTGTTTCAGCGTGCTGGTGGTTCTGCTTTCCGGAGATGTCCAGACCTCCAGCACCAGCATATAAATATGAATCAGTTCAACACTTAGCTCACCTGGACATGATCCTTGAAGTGCTTACGCTCGTCCGCATTGCGCTCCAGATTCCAACAACAGCGGTGTCCCACACACGTCATGCCGCGGCCAACAGATACGAGCTCCATAGATGCCGTATGACTGCGTATCTACTTGTTTGCTTCCTACATCGCCTTGTTTCGCAAGACAACGGATATATTCCACCATTCTTTGAAGTGCTTCATTTCTACAAGACGTCGTTGTTGCGGGACGTCATGTATTCCTCATTTGCGGACCAACAGCACCTCAAATCACTCCGTGCTCGACTTCCAAACCTATATGACTTCATACAGGATCCTGGACATCACCAACCATGGCATACCCCGTATTACAGTGGAGCCACTTATCAGGATGTCCTACGTCGTGAACATTCTCGATGCCGCAAGTATCTACAACTTTTGCGTGGCCAACATGCATTCTTTGAGCCTGCTCTTCATTACTGGAAACGATCCAACAATTACTGGCTGTTCTGCGCTATTCCTATTGAAATTCGACTCCCTACCCTTTCGGTTTGGGCCCAGGAAAGCAAATGGCAATACACTCTTCGACCTCACTTGAACGCACCCTGGGTACACAGACTTCTACAGAAAATTGGTTTTCGTGAACATCTAGTTGATTTCAGGAGGCACTCGAGCTCATCACCCACGTCATTGACGCTTCACAAACGATTCCGTCGACGTCTACACCCTAATCTTCATCGTCAACTACGACCGGAAATGATGGATGATATTCAGGCACACTACTCTACTTTGTATCGACTTGGATCTAATACAGGTGCGTCATTTCAAACAATGAGAGAACTTCTTTCGGCCGCTTTCCCGCCGACTCAACTTGATTACTTACTGCGACTCACATCATTTGTCAATTAACCGTTCCGCTCCAAGGCCCAGAAGCTCCTCGCCCAAGTCATGCGCAAGAGGAAACTCCAGGTTCGACAACTCTACATGCTCGAGACTGGAAAGCACGTCTAGGCCTATGGCTTCAACGATGGGTGTCATCGCATCGCAGTTTGTTCCCTTCATTATTTTTCCCTAAGCTTCGAGTTGTCGAAACTCGCAGTGCGACACTGGGTGATCGTCTTTACAACTACCGCAAGTGGCAACAAAGATGGACACCGGATATTTCATTCCCTTGCCGCTGCATCGACTTGGCCGATCGCACGACGCTACGTGCTCATTCTCACGCGGTTATTCTGAGCGATTTTGGCTCCATCAATGCCGCCATTGACTCCGACATCATGTCCGCTTCCATGAAGGATCAACACTATGGTGATGTGGACAAACTTCAACAACGCTTCACTTCGCAGTTTCGCAAATTAGCTCGCAGATGGAAGGTACAACGGTCCAGCCTTGAAGTTGATTCCCGCGCAATTTTGTCTGAATATTCATTGAACATCACAACAATATTCGAGACCAGGCTTATTGGACCACGGAATCATTACGACCCACAGCTCGCGCCGACCAGGCCCTCCTGATTTTGAATTTGATTGGGAAAGTGGGACTTGGGGTAGAATTCAACAATGAGTGACAATGCTTCACTGATCGCTGCCGTGTACAAACCGTTGAGTTCGGTCTTGCATGCCCTTGTTTGTGTTGATCCGTCTTGCGTGTGCTTGTTTGACATGTCTTGTGACACGTGGCATGATGCGTGCGCTGACTGCAGCCGTGCGTATTTCGGATTTGCTCTCCGGATCTTGTGCAGTCATGCCGTGGTTAGAGCGGTGCCCCGATCCTCAACAACCAGAGGCTCAATGGGTCAAAGTCTTCCACCCAGGCTCGTGGACACTACAAGGCCACCATGTTGAACCTCCTCCCCGCCACACTTATCGCGAATGGAAGTTATGGCCCAAGCAAGTCTACTCACGTGATGGAGTACCATCCACGGTTCAATCGTGGTACACACGAGACTGGACCACAGAAGGATTTGATGCACCTGAACCCGAACAGGATCTTGCTTCACTTCTTCACCCAGTCATCATCCCTGGACATGTCCCCGCAGCTGCTCGAGGTGATCTTGCGATCGTCTGATGCGTCAATCTTCTCCATCGAGGATCTCACCCGTATGCAGGCGAGCATTGGCAAGCAGCTTGATGATCGCCTGCGGCAAGCATCTGGGCCTCACCAACCAGTGCGCACTACACCCAAGGACTCGCAGAACCTTATCCGACTACCGGCCGGCCCTGCAGTTCGAGCATCCAAGGGAAGTCGATTTTTGAAGCGGGTGCAGAGTAGATTGATGAACACATGGCCTGCGTCAAAATTGTGTTGTTATGTTGGCTTGCGTGCTTGTCACTTGTCATTTGTGCATTCCCTCCCTCCTTCTTTACTGCACCATGGAGATTGATGCCGCGTCCCTGCACCTGGAATCAGATGGCCCTCAACAACCATGGCTGGAGTATTCATACTGGCATGGACAAGAATGGGTGAAGATCCACATTCCTGGTAAACTCCAACTGTGGCGCCAGCATGAGGACATACCCGCTTTGCCGAATAGCGCCTATCGAGTGTGGAATCCGGTAGTTCCTGAACACGATGGTTCACAAGGAAATGATGATCAGCGTCAACAACCAGGGCAGTGGCAACAATGGACCAATCACTACGAAGCTTGGACCATTCAAGATTGGCAGCACCAAGGTTACCAGAAAATATTGACACGGCAGGAGTCATTTACCATCAACAACGCCTCGGCAGAACCGCCGGATACCATGCAGACCACTGCTACCTCCATTCAGGTGGAAGAACTTGGAGCAGCCCAAAGCCATCAACCTCAGCATGATCGATCCCTGATGAACCTCATCTCCAGCTCCCCTCCGCTGACTGACGCAACACACCAGTCTTCGTTGATCTTCCCGCCCGGATTGCAACCGTTGATCATGCAGCGGGGTGCACCACTTCCAGCTCAACATGATGACCCTGTGTTCCCGTCTTCTCAGCGTTATCGGGCGGACCGTGCTAATTCACGTTCTCCTCACCGCTTCGGATATTTTGGTAGACACTAGGGACTTGCGGATTTGGTCTTCCGGATGAAAAGTTGCTCTCTCCCCTTGCTGGGGGCTTGTGTGTGCGCAGTGGCAGAATACCCTGCCACCAATCTTGGTTACGACTACTACAACAGGGGGCAGGAGCACCATGGCAATCGGTGGTGATACTGGGACTGATCATCCCAGCGCGCCTGTACGTGCAAAGTGATGTTGCTGAAAGTCCTTTTGGCCCTCTTCTTTTGCCGCTGTGTGTGCTTTATGTTGAATCTTGTAACGTTTTCGTCACTAGAGGGAAGCCAAGTGAACCGCCAGCCGAAACTATTACTCGAAGACCCACGCAGTACTTTGATGAGTGCCCTCCTTCGGGAGTTCAAGTGTGTGTGTTTCAAAGCTAGTAAATGATGCTAGCTACAAAATAGAAAACCAGCTAAGCACTGCACACGCTACACACATGATGGACATGGTATACGCATGAACAAGGGAAGGAGTTGACCGTTTACGCAAACACAGATAGCAACCAGCTCACACATGACATCATGAGGAATGGGGCAATGTCATAGACTCAAAATGGGTCTTGAAACCCAACAAGATGAGACACGTGCGAGCATGGGGCTCATAGTAGCAAGCGGACACACTGAAGCTACAGGCAACCACGTGATCTTTACTTCAGTTCTACGGCAACAGCAACCGACACACATTCTGGCTGCTTGACAAAGTTGTAAAGGCATTGAGATCCTCGGCAAAACAACCGCAGAGAAATCGACCTACCAGACCACAGCAAGCGAACAAACATGCAAGCTGGCTAGCTATCAAACCATAGCTAATCAATTCAGCAGCTAGCTAACTAGCCGAACTAGCAATCTAGACATTTAGCTTGCGCGTCCACCAATGAAACACCCAATGAGCAGACCAGCTAACTGGGTAATTGGCCAATTAAGCCGCCAGCTAGTGCATTGGCCTGTTGAGCTGACTACCTAACATGCTACCTAGCTAGCCAGCCAGCCATCTGAACAGCTTCATAGTCATTGGTGCAGATGTTTTCTGGGCTTTGTGTCTTGAGTGTTTATTTTTTCCTCTTGGTTGACTGTGTGTGCAGGTGGAAATGAGCTGCAAGCACAGGTGGTGGGGGTGCACGAGGATGGGAGTTACACAGTGGCTTGGCCGTACGAGTTTACGCCGCTTTTCGCCACAAGGCTTCCGAGCTTTGGGACCTCCGCCAAGCTTGCTTGGTATGTTGCCAGGTTCACTACCGCGATTATGACCGAGACTGGCTTTCTTGCACGGAGCGGCAAGTTCCGAAGGTTCGCGTGAGTGCCTAGGTGTTCTGTGCCCCTAAGGGGCCACTCATGTCGAACTGGAAGAATGCACGCGCGCTGCGGGCGCACCTTGATCCGGGAGAGGCTGTGGGAGGCCGTGGGAGGCCGTAGCCTCTCCGTGAATTGGCAGCCGGGCCAAAGACTGCCGCGGCGCCGCTCCTGCATCTTTTTGGAGCGGCGTGGGGCTCGGGTGGAGAACAGGACACATCATGCAGCATGTCAGATGGCCAACATTCCTATGCGTGTGCAATGCACGGCTTGAGAGCATTGAGAGCTGCATGGCACCTTTAGTTTGCAGTTGCAGATCGTTGGCCGGCCGAGAAAGAAGCCCAATGGAGAACCCACACATATCCAAACCAGGAAGGCCAACTTGCGCCAAGCCATGTTCTGAAGGGACGCATTGAACCTCGGACAGGGACCAAATTGGAATGCCAAAGCACAACAGTCTTTTCAAATCGTCGCCATGAACTGCTGCACAGCAGTGGACGAGGCCGAGAGCCGCCTGTTTCGGGCTGTAAAATGGTTGGTGAGTGCCGGGGGGATTCCGAAGTTTGGGGAAAGGGAAGAGAGGAAGAAGCAAGGAAGATAGAGGAAGCAAGAAGGAAGCAGGAAACCGAAGGAAGCTTGCGGAGCTTACGGAGCTTAATCTTGATCTTGATAAGTTAGGCGCTTTGCCGGGTGCAGCTGGAGAGCAGCTTCGTGGAGAAGCTGCTGCCGCAGCTGATGGACTTGGTGCGCGGGGCCCAAGCCAGCCGGAGAAAGCTTGATTTAGGGAGGGAGGGAGGTGGAATCTGAGATGCCGTGCACTCGGGTTTGCTTGACTCCATGGCCGAGAAACTGCGCGACTGGAGAACCTTTCGAATCCATTGTGATGTAAAGAACGCGCTAGGCGGTACTCCCGGTTGCTGCCGCAGGGCGAGGAGCATGCCATCCGCAGGCGCTGACAGAGGGCAAAAGTGTGAGACATCATGGAAAGCATCACCCGGCTTTGCGGGTGGGCTGCTTAAGCATGTGAGGAGGCACCCGCAAATGATTTGTGTCAGAGCAAAGTCACCGCGCTTCCTTGGATACCTGAGCGATGCTGACAACAATCGATGAGCAGCCTTGTTGCAGTGCTCCGTCGTTGCTGCGAACGCACGGCCATGCAAGCCAACACAACACCAGCAGCTCAAGTTTGGACGCAAGTTGGGGAGAAACCTGAGTGGTCAGCTCGGGCATCCCATGCAGCTAGGCAGCTTTGTTTGAGGGCACGCAGTCAAGCTCATCACGTTCCCCAAATCTGGCCACTTACAACCATCGGGGCTTCGCCAAATGGTCAAGCTGAGGAAAAATGTAGCCTACATGCATCATTGCGAACAGATGACATGTCTTTGCAACCACGCAACCATGCAAACACGACACAACACAACGCAGCGTAGCGCAACACAACGCAACACAATACGCGTGGACACATGCACACGCGCGATACACACACACACGCGCACGAACACGCACAAACACGCACAAACGCGAGCACAAACGCGAACGAAAGCAGCGCACCAACACGCACTACTGCGCACAAGCGCGCACACACGCGCACAAAGCGCGCACAAACAAACACACAAACGCACAAACACGCACAAACTCGCACAAACTCGCACAAACACGCACAAACACGCACAAGCAGGCACAACCACGCACAAACACGCACAAGCTCACCAACGCGCAAAAGCACAACCGCACAAACGCAAGCACACAAACACAAGCGCACGAACACTCACATGCAAGCACACACACACTCACTCACATGCAAACACACAAGCACACAATCACACAAGCACGCAAACACACGGACACAGACACAGGGACGCATACACACACACACACACCAACCCCCCAAACCCACAAATACGCGCACACAAACACAATCGCACAAGCGCGCAAACACACAGACACAGACACAGACACACACACACACAGACACACACACACACTATATATATATATATGCTCACCCCCCCCCCCCCCAGGGCCTACCTTTCCACTTCAAAATGTACAAAACCCTCTTATTTTTAAAGACAGGGGGTGTGAGCATATATACGCAAGAAGTGTGCTGTTGCTGCATTTTTTTTGTGGGTGACAAGTCATGTTGAGTAACAACAGCAAAGAGTTTATAAACTTTCAAGACAGTTTATAAACCATGTCAAGGGTTTGACGGTTTCCCTGCAACAAGGGCACGGGGGGGGGTCAGAACTCTTTATGGGGGGGGAGGGGGGTGAGGCTCACTGCCGGGGTGCCTATCCCCGAAGGGAACTGGTACCCTTGTGGTAGTTGAGGTCGTTGATCCCTAGATCTATTCCGGAGAGAGTCCAATATGC
Source organism: Effrenium voratum (assembly GCA_963377175.1). Taxonomy (NCBI): domain Eukaryota; class Dinophyceae; order Suessiales; family Symbiodiniaceae; genus Effrenium; species Effrenium voratum. The sequence continues at coordinate 111,654 of CAUJNA010003808.1, forward strand.
CAATATGGATGATTGGAGGATGGATTGTCCCTGGTGGATTGTATTGTGATATAATCCTGTAAGCGGCCTGCAAAGGTTCCTTTCTCTCACGCGATCATGAGTGTGCTATGATACACAAAAAGGGCCTTGAGCCAAACGGTTGCAGGAGATCAATTGTGTAACAAACCAAACACAAAACAGACACAAATTTCTTTTGATCTCCAGCACTAAGTATGAAATACTATTGGCTTCATGGCCTTTGACCGTAGCCTGGTTGCTTGCCGTAGCCATGTTTCTTGAAATACTACATTCATCCTATTTTCTGCGCGGATGAAATGTCTTGATTTTGCAAAATGGAAAACAGTCTGTACTGATTCTCTGAGATACCTAGATGTATCGAAAGGTGATGTACAACGCTATGTACATGCGGGACAAATGTGAAACTATTGATCTCTCACTGAATAGTCTTGTTGGCGGTGAGGATCAATCTGGTTGTAGTTCGTAGTGCTGAACGTATGAGTCTTCTCGGTCAATCGGATGGATGCCAAAGGTGGCTTTTCATTTGTACCACCGACGGCTGCTGTCGGATTGACTGCCATAGTCTCCATAATCATTCCAGGTCGAGTCGCCATAGTCCTTCCACTGCTTCTGATATCCCCACTGCTTGTTGTAGTCCTTGTATTTGGGGGGGGGTCCAGGATTGCTTCTTCTGGTTGTACTCCTTGATTCTCTCATAGTTGCGTTTCCTGGCTGCAGACTTGCTGCGGATGTAAACCATGAGGGGACTGTGCGAATCGGAATCCTGTGAGCCATTCATGAACATGTCATTGTTCACGTGCTTGAAGCGCTCTGCGGATGAGACCTGGTAATCGAAGATGGCCTGTGCTGGATTGTTCCGCATGGCTGCCAGTTGTTCATCATTCATGGCGTTCATCTCCTCATTCCGGAAAGCCTGCTGGATGTTCGTCTTGCCCCATCCAAACACGAATGTCATCATCACATCTGGGAATGTTCGATCATACCCTGATCCGCATTTCATGTGCAGGTGATGACGGATGATGGATTTGAGGGTGCACGAAGTCTCCATTGCATACTCCATTCTGTCCACGAGTGGCATGTTGCTGGTTTCATTCCATAGCTTCTGGTATGCCTTCATGAGGATGTTCATGAGACCGTTTGCCGGATTGAAAACCTGCTGGAGCTTGCTGTAGGTATTCGCGGACTTGTTGGCGTCTCCTGTGATCGCATCGCAGTGGTACAATGTCACGAGCGGCATGATCTCCTTCTGAAAGTCGTCCCGTGCTGCTCCATGGCTGATTGATGGATGGATGTGGAAAACTCCAATGGTAGCAAACGGGAGGTCTGCCCTCGTCACGTGGCGGTCGTCAAACTTGAGGAGTGACTTGTTGGTTGATTTCGGGATCATGCCACGAAACTCATCACTCTGCTCGATTTGGAGAACGATAATCTCTTTCTCTCGTCCGTATCCTTGGACAATGGTGCGTGGTGGCAATCTCGATCCAATGTACTTCTTGGATTCAGAGAACATGGATGTTCCCGTGGATGCCAAGCAGTCCGAGGTCGGAATTTCGTATTCGGGATCAGTGCAATTTCCTCTGTGCCGAAGAAACATCTGAACATTGCGAATGTGGTTCCCCAATTCTGACTCTTGGTGGAAATGTACCTTGCCAGTAGTTCCACTCTTGCGGACGGTCCGCCGCGGACGAAGCATGCGATTGGTCTTGATGACCATTGCTTGATCACAATGCCCTTGTATCCGAATCGGATGAACGTCTTGATGAGCTCTCTGGATTTCTCATCATTAGGACTGAAGAATGCGTCTGCTTCGTTCAGGCATAAGATGTGCGCACTGTTCTGCATCATCATCTTCATGATTGGTCGATCCTTCATCGGCATGTTGTACACCTCCCTGTTGTCAAGCTTTGGATTCCTCGTGAGGTTTCCGTGGTTCATAGTAAGCATGTTGATCGTCAGGGATGTGGTGAACTCATGCGTTTTGAGATGGTCCACAGGTGGACGGTCGGTCGGCTTCATCAGCGATCCTAGGATATCGGCATATGCTCGGATGAGCTCCGGGTCATCATTTGACCTAAGCCTTTTCAATCCCAGCGGAAGCTTGATGGGATAGCCGGAAAATGGCTGTGCCTGCCTGTACTCGTCCATGGTGGGACATTCTCCTTGATGATCGAAGTAGAATTCTTCTTCTCCGAGATTGACATCGGGATCGACGTGTGCCAGTGAGGCTCTCTCGCATTCTGTCAACGTAGGATGAGCTTTTCTTGGATCCTTGTTGTACTGGTCCATGAAACGGCGGAGGTTCTTCTTGGTTTCTGCGAGCTCGTCCTCGGCGTCCTTTCTGTTCATTTCTATTTCGAGGTAGTTTTCCTTGAATTCATTGATGAACTCGTCTAGGTTCTCGGTGTTGTGATACTCCATGGTGACCTTTGGCTTGACGGATCTCTCCCCGGAGGGTTCCATGGTCTCCTCTTCAGCTTCGTCCTGATCGGTGGAGTGCCGTCGCTTCTTGGTCTCTGAGGAAGTATCTTTTTCTTTGCTGTGCTGGTTGGAACTCACATGATTGAAGAAGGCATCGGCGAATTCACGGATCTTGGTGTCGTACATCTCAAAGTCTTCACGACTGAGAAGTTTCTTCATGATCCAGTTGTTGCTCATCATGATGCTACCATCAGGTTCATATGCTGCAACAATATTCTTCGCCTTGATGGTCTGATCTGTTATCGCTGTTCGCTCTTCAGAGAGTCGGATGCCGTAGTCCTGGTCCTTGAGGAATGCAAGGATCAACAATGCATCTCTTCCTGTTGGCACATGTGGCAATGCTGCTTCTGGCGCGTCGTCGTCGAGGATAACGTCGTCGATGCATGCCATGTGGATGTGCACTCTCCCCGAAGGGTTTGACTGGGATTTCCCAGATTTGAGCCCGTTCTCCATGATGCTGATCAGCTGATTTCCATATGTTGCATGGAACATGAACGTGACGGGCTTCTTCGCGAACGGCTTGATCTTTCTCTCTTCTTCAATGGATGGTGGTGCCGGCCTTCGCATTCTGTACTTGGGCTGAGCTGTGCCTTCATCTTCATGAGGAGCATCTGACCTCGACGGATGTGGACTTGGTGGAATGGATTCCGTTGGAAGATCATAGTCCGGTTCGTCGTGGTGAGGTTCTTTCTGCTGCTCAGAGTACAGGGGTCGTCCAAAGGATTGGATCTCGACTTGTCGTGAATGTCCGCTGTTGCATCTCACGTAGAATTCCATCTGGGGATCATTGGAGAATTCCTTGCCATCGGGCCGGAGTGCATTTTGTGCGGATCTTGTGTTGAGCTTGTCGATCCATCTGTTCCTTGGAACAATTTCTCCCCTTGCCTTGCGCTCATTATATGACCCGTCCACGGATGGAAACACGAACGCAACTTCGAAACGTGATTTTCCATAGTTCGGGAACATAGCCATCAAGAGAAGTCCTGGCTTGCTTCCAATGAAGTTCCTGGCATGTGAGATGCAGGTCAATGCGTCCTAGAGCTCAACGGATCCATCAGGACCCATTTCCACCTGTCGTTTGCATTCCCTATGGAGGCCATGCCTTGGATCGTGTCGAAGACATGCGCTCATTCTCTCGATTCGCCAGAGGATGAGGTCTGTGATCTGTTTCGCCTTGGATGGTTCCATGTGGAAGTATTTGCAAACCTGTTCGACATTCTGGATTGTCTTCTCGTGATCAATGTTACCGTTGTGGCACACCATCGGGATGATGTCGGTTCCGTAAACTTCACCTTGAGCATTGGTGTAGCAGCAGATACTATAGACCTTCTTGATGAATTCCATGTATTGTTTCTCTGCATTAGGTCCTTCACCTTGGATTGTTGGATTCCAGTAGTCGTTGAATCTTGCCTTCAACCAGAATACCTTTTCTCCATGTGGACGTTGATGCTCAGGAATGAAGTGGAAGTCCGGATGATTCTCGAGGATGGTTGAGCACTCCTTGTAGTAGTCGTACACGAAGCTGAGGAACTTCGAATTCCCGAAAGGTCCTGGGTGTACGGATTCCTTCTGGAGGTAAATGTCGGTATCTGATCCATATGTCACATACCACCGATCGTTGGATTTGAGGATTGGCCGCATCGCTGGTCGCCTTGGAAGCGCAGGTCGATTCCCAGGATGGCTGTCGGATTCCGTGTCCTCATCCAGGATGTTCTTCGGTGCAGGCTTGACCTTGGATACAAGCCTCAGTGTTGGAGGTGGTGACTTTGGAACCAGTCTTGGAGGTGGCATCGCTTTCGACGTCGGCATTCCTGCGGGAGGATGGTCTTCTTCTTCATCCGAATCATCTTCGTCGTCGTCGGAATCTCGATCATAATCAACCTGCTCCATGTTGACGTTCTCGGGTTGCTGAGAGGCGGATGGATTCTCATCGGCGACCTGCTCCATGGGGCAGTCGGATGTCTCATCTTTCTCGTCACGAGCAGGGGATTCCTTCAACGGAGATGCCCGTCTCTTCACCAGCGGCTTCGGCAAAGGAGCCGCCGTGCTGGATCGTCCGAAGATCATGTTGAGAATTGGCATGTCTTCGAAGTGATCGAGCATACAAGATTGCAAAGGTCGGAATGGTTGTAAACCGAAAGTGGCTGCGGAGGCAGACACATATTTCTTGAGATTCAAAATGGGTCAAGTGCAAACACGAGCATCACGGATTTGAGGAATTGAAAATGTGCAAAACGGAAAAACTCATGCATCAGAATTCTCGGACATGCGGATCATGCCCAGGTTCCCCAGTAAGCAAACATGGATTCTGCTTGACCGACTCCTGCAAAGGCAACGATGTCGGGTCCGTGCTCCGTATTGTGTGCTAGCCACTCAACCAAAAATGCCTTGTTCTGCAACATGGTACGGAAGGGTGGATGTGCGTCTACATTCAAGAGATTGCCGGTGAGGACGGCCTTGATGAGCTCGTCTGCTTTAGCTGAATGCTTGGTCAGCGCCAGGCAATCTTCACTCCGTACATGTGCAAGGTCATGCATCTGTCCGCTGTTGCTTTCCTTTCTCAACATCTGGATCAAATGCATTGTTTCTTTCTGTTCCGGTTGATGTGTTGTGGATGCTGTGGTGACAAGGTTATTCGCATCAGTGCGGATGTGTACATCTGCGATTTCGCCTGTTATGTCTGACCAGAGACCGCGAAGAAATAATGCTGAACCGTAACAACGCATTAGTCCGTGCAACTCTGCAACGGTAGTGGACATGGTTGTGGCGGTGATCTTGTGCGTCTCATAGTCGACCAATGAGCCTCTCGAGTTCGATGAGCCCTGGCGAAGATCTCTTTGTTCTGCAAGAAATATAACATGCGCACGTTGGGATGACTTATCCTCATTGTTGCGATAGGATGCATCTGGATAACCAACTATGCGTGTCTTGCCACGAAGGGGCCAGAATCTCATACTAAGCGGAATGCTTTTGATGGTTCTGACTGTCTTATATGGCGCGAACGTCCTCAATGGTCGGTGATGATGCCTTGGAGGCACACCTGGAGAATTGATAACCAATGTGGAACTGCGTTCGCGATTGTAACCAATTGATCTTGTATGCAGTATGCATTTGTGGAGTGAGAGGAGTGTCGTCCTTCAGGTGTTTGTCAAAGGTGATCTCCTGAAGTTCGTCAATGGCAACGTTCTGATGGACATTGATGAACCAACCGTGCTTGTCATCTTGCTTCCATTGGATGCGCTGTCCTACGAAGAGGCAATCATTTTTGTCTTCGGAACCAACTTGAAAATCTTTTCGAAGTCGTCCCATGATTTCCTTCTCGAACACGTCATCCCCCGTCATAAGAAGGTCATCAACATGAAGAGATAGTGCTCCATGAACTTGTCGATTCTTGGCATTGTTACCGGAAACAGGATCCATAAGGTAATCAACTGCTCCTTCGAGATCGAAAGTATCGGATGACTTCTTTTCACTCACCAATGCGGGCTTCGGAAGCTGCTTGCCGTAGTATACATATGTACAACGGTCTGCCCTGGTTGGCACCAATCCGTAAGAACGGAGTGCCGAATCAAGGATGTTCCACCATCTGCGGGGTGCGTCATTTAGCCCGTAGGCAGGCTTCTTCATGCGCGCTCCAATGTGTGGTGGATATCCCATTTCAGGAGGGATCTGACAAATGATGTCACGAGTCTGATCGTATGCTTCGCCTTGGAGAAATACTGTCTTCAAGTCCATGTGAAATATATTCCAGCCTCTGTTTGAGGCTGCTTGGATTGCAAGGCGGAAGCCACTCCTGGATGCAGCAGGACTGTCTGTCTGCTGATCATTTTTCTGCTTGTCTTGGAAGCCTCGGAGGACCCAGCGAGCCTTGGTCTTCAGGAGGTTACCATCCTTGTCTCGCTTTAGGGTAAGGACCCAGCGACCAGTGACCCAGTTCCTGACCTGAGTCTTGCGTGTATCGACTAAGTCGAACACTTCGTTATCAAGCCAAGATTTGCACTCGAGCTGCTTAGCTTCCAGGAATTGCTTCTGGTAAGCTCTTATTTCCGTGGCTGTCGCTTCTTTCCGCTTCTTGCCAATGAGTGCGGATGTTGTTGAAGCCTTTAAGGATTCTTGCTTGGATGAATACAAGACTAAGAGTGCACGATCATCATCGGTCATGTTCTTGCATAACTGGTCAACATGAGTCTGATCTGTGTATTTCTGATGAGAGAATCCACATCGTGGTGATGGGATGGAGGTCCCTTTCACTCGTCCAAGAAGGACAGGGTTGCCTTCAATATCTCTCGGAACCGTGAAGGATCCGGTGTTCGCACAGATCTTCTGTTCGGCTGTCATGAGTGACCAATGTGCTTCATCAAGAACGAGATCAGCTTGGTGATCTTCATAGGATCTGGTCCTCTGAGAGTCTTCTGATTCTCCATCTTCCTGGTCAGTATATCTCCTGGTTCTTTCTGAACTTCCAGTGCCGGATGAGGTTGGAACATGAGGGATCAGTTCTTCATCACTCTCATATTGTACCGGCAAGTTAGCTGGATTGTTCGGATTGTGATTGGATGAAGATGCAGGTTCATTTCTGGGAGAATGCTCAGGTGACTCATCATTGTCATCTGGCTTCTTCTTCTTCTTCCCAGTCTTCTGCTTCTTAGTTGGACTGCCAGTTGGTTCTTCTGGTATGGCAGTTCAAGATCTTCATCTTGGTCTTCTGCTTCGGGATTCGTAAGAATCGCAGGTGGTGAAGGTACCACGACAGTCGGAAGAATTGGCTGAGATGATTGCGACTGTGACGGCAAAGAGACATCACCCCCCAGTCGATTGAGTCCGCTTGAGGATGAAATGGACTGTTTTTGCCGTTTAAGCGCTGCATCTCCTCCGCCAGGCTTGTCGTGTGGCGGCAGTGGTGGATCCACTGGACTGTCTGGTGATACACTGCGTGGTGCTGGCGGCATGGGATGATCAGGCTGATGTGGAGGATCCGGAGGAGGATCTGACATCTTCTCGTCCGGAGGTGTTGGTGGTCTTGGATCAGGCATGGGATGGTCCGGTTGATCAGGTGGCTGCTGTGTGTCAGGTCTTGGAGGTTCATCCGTTGGATCCGATGGATCCGTCGCGATGGGCATCGGCCTGATAGCCGGCGCATCTGTGAACGATTGATGAACGGATGAAAACATCACAGCATGCCAGGTCTTCGGATCATAATTCTCCCAATTGCATTTTGATGCCGGCAAGACCCAAATTCTATTCAGCTGATCAGGTTGCCAGAAGGATATGATCGCATCGTCCGGAGGTGACGTAATCGGCATGTTGATGCCAATGGTGTGGACGTATGCGGTGCATGCATCATACTGAGTGGATGAGATGCACAATTGTCTCAACTTCTTGCAACCGTTCCACATGTTCTGACACCGCCAGTCATTAGGATCTTGCTTGAAGATATCGATTTCAGCCCCCGGAGGGTACTGCTTCATTGTCTTTTGAAACTTCTGGACTAGCGGATCCTGGATGACTAATGGTTGAACGTCCTTGTTGAACGGCAGGTCCTGAACTCTGACTACAAGACTACTGCTGGTCATGTTGAACTCCTTGTCAATGGCTTCCATCTCCTTTCGCAGGATGTCAACCTGCTTGATGGTGAATGGTTCGAAAAGGTCCTCCAAGAGGTATACCTCGTTGTCAAGTGGTTTCACCTTCAAGTGTCGCAGGAGGATGTGCGCGAGATCCTGACAGAACTGGTAAGGATACACCTGTGCCAGTTTGGTCCTGCTTCCGAAAGTACCAGCATTTCCCTCTAGGGGTTGATGTTCATGCTTGACTGAGCTGGAAAAATTTTTACACCTTCTGAAGATCGGTCTCATTACCTCGGGAGGCAAGCAGTGCATCAAGCTCGTGGGCTTGAGACTTCTGAGCCCGGATTCAGGATCTTTTAGTCCGTATGCGCAGAAATGGAAATCTCCCCAGGTCACGGATGGATCTTAAAACAACTGTTGCATGCAATTCAGATACCATATGCTGGATGTCTGAGGATTTTCAATGATGAAGTATCTTGTGCTGCAGGTTTGGGAGTTGTTTTGCCCGCGATACGCAATGGCACTGAGGATTTTGGCTTAGGAGCTGGTGCGGATGACTCTTTCTTCTTGGTGTCTGCAGAGGAGCCAGGTTGCTCCTTCTGCAAGGATTCTCGCTCTTCTGGCAATAGAAGATCAATTCCAGGTTTCCCCGGAGGGATGGTTTCATCCTTCCTGACCTTCGTCATGTTAACCTTGATGAGTCGAGTCCCAAGATCAAGTCCTACCATTGCTCCTTCAATGGAAATGACTTTTCCCTTCAGCCATATTCCTCCTTTGCTTCCATTGGAACGGATCCTTGGATTTGTCTTCCTGCCAATAGAATACCTTGTCCTTCACCTGAAGAGGCTTAGCACTCATTCGGAGATTTTGAGCTAGGTCTCGTCGGATGTCTTCGGATTGACGTGCTTCTTGGAATGCTTGCTTTGACAGCTGCTTGATCTGGATAGCTGTCAGCTCTTCTTCATTCCTGTCAAGCGTCAACTGCGTTGGTGTTGCGACATCAAGTTGGATGAGATCTGCTGGTCGTCTTCCGAATGCGAGCTCTAATGGTGTTACACCCCCGTAGGTGACAGTCTGATTCCTGGCAGTTGCAGCGGCCTTCACCAGCTGTCTGTATGTCACTTTCTTCAGTGTTGCAGGTGCAGTTCCTGCCTTGATGGAACTTAGCATGATCTTGAGTTGTGGCTTCAAGAGTCGAACTGCTGCTTCAGCTCGATTTGGCCATGGGGTATTCGGTCCCAAGGATATCGGCGTGATGTCCAGGGACTGATAGAAATGTTCCCATGTCTCTGTCATGAAGGCTTGATCTGCGACAACTGACTTGGGCTGCAAGTGGTACTGGTCAAAATAGTTTCTGAGGACAGTGATGTTCTCGACTTCCTGCGTAGTTGTCACTGCCTCTGCAGTGAGCAATGTTGTTGCTCCATCCAGGATGACAAAAACAATGATGTGTTCTCCTGTTCCAAGAGGAACTTGACAGTGATCAATGAATGTCATGTCACCAAAGGTGTCCGCTCGAAGTCCACTCGTCTTGCTTCGTGATGGTGCATGTTTTGCCGCTTGGCAAACTTCACATTCACTTCGGATTTTGTCAAATAGATCGAATGTTGATTTCGGCAAATGAAGTGAGCGAGTTCTAAATCGAAATTGATCTGTTGTCATGTGATGATGCTGGAGGTGGAGCTTCTTCAACTCTTCGGGATTTGACAATCGCTTGTGGATTCTGCCTAGGGCAAGTGAGAGCGATGTTGGTTCTTCTGAGGATGGTGCTATTGGATCTGGCTCAATGGTCGACCGGCCCTTCTTGTCGATGATCCTGTCTGCTGCCGATCCTGAACCTGCTTCTTCTTCCTTAAGCGAATTGTCCGCGAAGGTGAAAATGGTCTTACCTATCCACAGGTTGATCATTGGTTTGTTTGCCTGGGATGTAAGTCTCCAATAGTCTTCTAGGATGTCTGGATCTCCACCTACGGATGCATCAATTATTTCCGTAGTACGCTCTCGGCTGATGTTATCAGGATTGATTGGACATTCCTTGGCTCCATTTGGTGTGAACAACGCCTTGCGGGGCGTGATGTGCACACGGATGAGCTGCTTGTTCTTCTTGTCAAGGATCCAATGGTCCTGCTTCTGAGACCCAATGATTTTAGGAGTTGCTAGGTCCTCCTTTGTCTCGGATGATTTTGCTGCACAAACAGTTTCACTCTTGGAGAGATCCCCGGAGGGAAACTTGATGCTGTTGTCATCATCGTAGACATAGTTTGTGAGGCCTTGGTGAGCAATTTCTCCATGTGCCTTCACTCTTGCAACTCCAGCGAGGTCGACGAGTGCATGCCCTGTACAGGATACTGGAACTGCTTGACGGTTCATGCCAAAGGCCTTGCGTGTGATCTTGTCACATTGAGGTGTGTGCTCGATGGTCATGTAGAGGTTCCGCATCTGACTGATGCTGAGGAGGATCGGTACAGTTCCTTGTTCAAGGACGTCGATGTTTGTACTGCATGGAGGAGTTGTGTGATATCGAAGATGCAGGGTCCAATTTACCCTGGCTGTCTCTCCGTTTGCAAAAGTGAACTTGGTCTCGGCCGGAATGTACTGATAGGAGATGATGTCCTTCATTGGTTCGATGGCCTGAGTAAAACGCTGGATTGCATGCCAGCTGCCCATAGATCTGGTACATCCATTGTCCAGAATCGCATAGGTCGGATTGTGCTGAGGGTTGATGACAGGCGCCATCAGCTTGGTTGCCAGAAGGCTGTGATTTGTTGTGACGTGAACTCGGCGAGGTGCGATGCTCTCCGCTGAGGGAAGTCTGGGAGCACTATGTTCCTGCATCAGAAGGGAAATTCTTCCCCTTGGCCGGTGGTCTCCCTTTTTCAGAGGCTGCAAAGCTTATGTATCATGCGCCGAAGCGCGCAATACTGGAGCTTGCCAGCAGAGCCACTCGATGCAGTGAGTTCATGGACGCAATCAGCGGTAACATCTACCCTGATCGCCAGGACCGTCAGCCATGGGAGATCGTACGGGAGGGATGGAACACATGGGCGTTCCATGTACAAACGTACATTATTTCCATGATTTGGCCTGTCACAGCCATGGAGTATGCTGGCTGTGCGGAGCCGGACAGTTTGGGGTTCGTTCTCACAATGCTGGGATACGTCAACCCCTCCGCTGCAGCTGGCCTATGCGCCGAGCTTCTCAGCGGGTGTGTTCCGAACAGGGTCCCGTGTCGTGGTGCTGGTTGGACCATCACACTGGGTCACTGGCAGCTCGGGTCAGTCCATTACTGGAGCAAAGCTTCAGGAACAATGGACGACCGTTAGGGCGAACGGCCAAAACCGGCGAATATGCGCTGGAGGTTGTGGAGGTTGATGAGGAGACTCCAGTGGCTGAGCTTCTCCGTGCCGTGGTCAGCTCTAAACTGGCAGATCCGGTACATGCCGGTGCTCCTGCAAATGCAAAAGATGACATATTCGTCATCTTTACAAAATGCGTGTGGCTGACCGAATGGCGTAAGTCCGAGAACACGTATGGTCCCAACCCCGAAGCGGGTAGGATTATCGATGAGAACATCGATGCCATGAAGACATTCGCCAACAAAGGTGGGCGGAGTCAGGCACCGACGATAATATTGTCGGGTCCTGGAATCGTTTGGCATGGAACAACCATGCAAGAGGTTGCGACCACGTTTTTCAGGAGATGCCGCGACGCCGGTTTTCCCGCCTACCCATCCAATGCGATGTGGTTTGGCTGCTCCAAGAAGAGCTCGAATGGTGGTGTTGTCGGTATCGAAAGAGGCGGACACCAGTTCATGGGTCTGGTATCGGCATTCACCGATCTGGTGTCGTTCCTGAGGCGTGAGTACGCCATGAGTGGCGAAATCCAGGAAGCCCTGGCCATTGCCTTGAATTATTTGATTGATGAAGGTGAGTTGGTGAATCCACCAGAATCATACTTCAATGCTGCGAAGCAGTGCGGAGGCAAAACGTGCCTCACGCCGATGGAACGGTGGTCCTCTTCCGAGGATGCCCATGGGCGGAGGTCATCTCTGCTCCTAGGACAATGTCGAGTGGCCAATGCGTCCCGACCCGTGCAACATCGGCAAATGTGCCCGTTGCAGCCGGTGCAAGGAATTCGGAGCCTCGGTCTGAACCTCGCCCCAACGCGGGCGACGGGCCGCAGACCATGGCTCAGCGTGTCCGGTCCTCGACGCCACCCGCAACGGGTAAGCAGAGGCTGGGCCAAGCAATGGCTGATTTTGGCCAATCGGCCGCGAATCGCGGTCTCTCGCCTGCCATGTATGGCAGTCAAAGGGGAACGATTCCTGTAAAGCCCGCGCCAGCGTGCGGGTACACCCCGACGACGTCTGGTGCTCCGACCAAGTCTGGTGGCCAAAGAGTCGCTTTGAAACTTGCCACTGGGAAGCAGATGTTAAAGGCTAAGCCCGATCCTCCAGAGCTTCCCAAGGATGCTTACACCAATGATTTTCCATCCCTGTCTAAGCGCGAAGCCGCCAACAGATGGGGTGGTGGAGCCACAAGGAATGCCAGCGGTGTGCCACCAAAGGTGGGAGGATCGGTGCCACTCCTGTCCTCACCTGCTGGCCCTCCGCCGAAGAGTGCCGCTCCGACCGTAAAGGGACCCGAGGTCAACTGGGGTCACGAGTGTGCCGGTGCCCAAAGCGGCAGGTGCTGACGCCTCCAACGATGGGGGCACGGGGGGATGCGCTCCCGCGAATAGTGAGATCACGCACCCTCGGCCCGAAGTTCCGCCGCGGAGGACTGTCAAAAGCGGCTAGCCTGTCCGAGCAGGCAAAGCCCTGCAACACGGAGCTGCAACCCACGCGTGAGGGCAGTGTTCCGGAAGTCACTGGTGAGGACAATCGTCAGCCAGGGGACAACACTCCATCTCTGTCGACCGATGCGTCGATGGGGATGGCGTCTCATCCCGAAGTGTCCAAACCTACGGGTCAGGACACGCAGTCTGCGCCTGTGGATGCAGGTGGGGCCAAAGGACAATGATGGAAACGGCGGTGGGGTGGAGGACAACTCTCCTACATCCCCAGCCCCGGGCCGCGACGATCCTATGGATGGGAGCGGAACCGGTGGTGGTGGTGGACCCAATCCGCCCGATGACGACGGCCCGACCCCGAAGACCCGGAGTGTGGTCCGGAGTCGGAGTATTTCGCGGCTGCCGAGAGTGCAGATGCATGCATTGTCGTGCATTACCTGTACCGAAGAGCCGGTTACTCGCCCGCAATGGCGGCGTGGAGGAATGGGGCATGGCCAAGGCGCCTCCTATTTCCCGCACAGGCGGACTCCCTTGAGGATACCCTTGCTCTTCCTCTGTGGCAAAACCTCACAGAGGATGAGTTTTTCCAGCTGCTGGACAATGCGTCAGCAACTGATCGTCGTTTCGGTGAATACGACTGGGATTTCTTGTCGAAGGTCATTTTGTCCGACACAATGAACGCTGATGACATTCATCACGCGGGAGCCAAAGCGCTCGCTGAGTGGGCTGAAGAGAATCTTGGTCCATTGTCATTTGGCCCCCAGGCGGGCCTAGTCGAACGGTATCGCCAGATGCAATCCGAAAGGGTGCATCCCAACAGGGAAGCGGCGAATGAATCGTGCGTTGGCGCAGGGACACAATACGTTCCCCGTCCTCCTTCGGAGGATCAGCCCAATTCGAACCAGATCTCCGGCGATGTATTCCGTGGCCGGGAGATCCGTTTGGGGTTTACCATGCCCGACTCCCAAGGCGGAGGTGATGAGGTTTACGCGCAGGACGCGACGTGGAGCGTCACGTACTGCGATTTCTATAAGGCCGCCGCAAATCTGTGGCGTGCACGGTCGTGCTTGCGCGAAGCCGGACAATGCATGACCGAAACTGGGTATATTCACCCTCAGATGGCTGCGGCCATCGCGGCAACCGAAAAGGTTGAAAGATTTTGTAACGTTCTTCGGGCCGCCAACCGCTATGCCGGTTTAGGCTCATATCGCTTCAATGACATCGTGGGCAGGAACCTGCTCAATGGTTACGATGTTTGGAGGACCCCTCTAAAGGAGGAGGACCGTCCTGAATTCCTGGCTCGGGAGGTCGAGGACGTTTTCCGTTCCTACTGTGCAGGCCTGGTAAGGTCGGAAAGTTTCGACCTCAGGTCTTGCGTCATCGATCCGGAACCGGCGCCCAAGGCGGAGCCGGCTCCCAAGGTGAAACCACCTCCTCAGAGCCTGTCGACCAGCAAAAGCCATCCAAGGCGGTCGGCGCCTGCTGTACATACTGGGTCGGCTCACACCGCCAAGCGTTCAAGGGAGACTGGTGGTGGTTCCACTGGGAGCGAGCAGATTCCAGGACCGTATGCTGGCAAAGCCCGCACGAAGGAATCTCCTGTCAAGCCTCCCGAACCGCCAATGGGCGGGGCGGAAGAGAGCGCACCATCATCCGCAATGGATGTGGATAAGGAGGGGAGTAAGGGTGGTGAGAAGAAGAACAAAGCGCCCAAAGAGGCAGCTGTAGCGTCGAAGAGCGCAAAGCCGCATCCTGCGAAGGCGTCGCATCCTGAAGCCCTACGCGGCTTCCTGGACGTGGCACTGATCAGTGACGTGCGGGAACGTGATCGGGATATTCCCGATGACGAGTTTTCCCCTACGAATGTGTGCATGTTTCCTGAGTCTTGGGAGGACGCAATGCCGCCCTCTGTGACGAAAGCACCTGGAAGTTTTGAGCAGTTCAGAAACGAGCTCATGAGAATCCAGAGAATCCTGGATTCTCCGGCAATGGTGAACCTGGACGAGGTTGACCTGGACGCCCTGGGCGAGCCGCCCAGGGAATACGTCTCGGATGAAGACCATGAGGGTTATGTAGATGATGATGGGATGGGGCCATATGTGGCCAAGTTCTCATCCATGGGTGATAGCAACCTAGTACCCTCAAGGCAGGAGCCGCCTTACTACGAAGCTAAGGCGTGGCGTACAACAGAGGAGGAAATAGAAAGGATGAAATCCCTATTTCCCTATTTTCGTGCCGAAAACTATCGGCGTATGTCGTTGGGAAGCTCCAGGGAGTCGCACATGCTTTTGGAAGTTTTGTCGGGCTCCACAGACCCAACGCGGTTAAATGTGAAGCCCGGTGAACCGTCATTCGCTTTGTGTGGGACGGTTCCCGACGTTCTGGGAGGTTGGATGTCCATGACTCTGATCTCAATGCTTTTCGAGGCCCTATACGGGGTCGCTAAGTGCACGAGTGTCGAGGTGGCAAAGTGGGCGGGTTCCCTCGCAAAGGAGAACCCCACTTACCCTCCAGTCGAGCTCCTAATACGGAGGGTCTGGAGGGAAGGTGACCCAACTGAGGTCACGAGTGAAGTGATCTTTGCGCGTTCCACCCTAATCGGGAGGGACGTGCCATTTAAAGTTTTTAAACGTTGGGCGCTACGCGATCGAACACCGATCGGGCCATTGTTGCGGCCTCTGGGAGCGGCAGAGGTCCCTTATACGGGATATGTGCTGCTCTCCATGCCGGAGTACCGATCCGCCCTCAAAACGAGGTGCATTCGAAGGCCCGGCAAATTCGCCATCACGGTCTTCACCATGCGACCTGACAAGGTGTGCAGGGGGGAGATTCAAATCGGTTTGGAGGGCGCAAAGGTGCCTCTCCTCAAGTTGCCGAGCCCGAGCAATGAGGGCGAGTTTTATGTTGACGAGCGCGTCAAGTACATGGACAAGCGCCATGTTGTCGTGGCCATCGACCTGAAATGGTTGTCCATCGAGGATGCCGCCAGCATCTACAAAACCCGACGCGGTTTCATTGCTGTGCGGGAAGAAATACATGCTCCCTTCTGGCGCGCATGTTATTTGCACCAGGAAGGGGATGTTATCTACATCCGACCTTGGGCGATCCGGGAGTTAAACGTCCCGGGCCCGCGGAGAGGGGAGTCATTCGCCTGGGACAAGGCTCCCATGCAGGACTATTGGTGCCCTCGGTGCGCACATTTGAATATGTATGGCACCATTCTATGCAATGGTTGCCACTTGCCGATATTTTATCGGGAATGGGTGCCAGGTACCGCTCGCTCTCACGTAAGGCGTGGGCAGCCGGACTGGTTGGACGGACTCAAAGCAGTCTGCGTCAACAGCTGGTATCACGGGGAGACTGATATGTGGGCTCCTCTCATGGCTTCGGTAAACCCGATCCGTGAGGTGGTCAGCTGCATGATCTCCGGTCTGCGCTGTGCGCCTCATCTAGTGCACACTCCCAATGCGGACACTGTGCGAGTTGCGTTCGAGGAGGTTGAGAAAATCACCTCGAAAGACACTCACGCTTGTGTGCGTGCAAGTGATGAGGCGCTCGAGCGGTGGGTAGCGAAACAGCTGCTCATCGAGGAGAACAACACTGGGAACCCAGTTCCTGATGACGTGTCTGTGATCGCGTATTTGATCGATCACCCGCAACACGCGGCGCAATGGGGTCGTCACATGACGAGAAAGGGCAGTCTAAATTCAGCCTTTGCCTTTTACCTCTCTGTATATATGTTTGACGCCTACCGCATTGCGGTAGAGGATGGGTATCTGGTTCCACTGTACGGCCTAGGCGCCTTGCGTGAGGACGTGATCATGTCATTGGTCCAAGCCGAGCGACGCCTCACGGACTTCAATGACGAGGACCCAGATTTTGATATCACCACGATTCTCAGTTTGAGCATAGAGTCTCTGAGGACCGGTGATGGATCAATCACGGCTCCGATTGAGTATGCTGAGGCATATATTTATGCCGAAAGCAACAAGGTTGACCTGGTTCCCGCTGCACAGCGCGACGGCCGAAGCGCCATCATTTTTGCTGACCCGCCTTCTGGTAAGCACCATAAGCGGGCAGCCACACCTAGGGGTGATCATCGTTCGGCTACCCCGCGACCGGACCAGAAGGGCAAAGGGGATCAACGAAAGGGCAATGCCCCTGCGTACCCCTGGCCCAAGGGTGAAGGTCACAAGGGTGACCAATTTTCAGGCAAGGGTCACCCTTGTGCCTTGTGACCAATACAAGGGCAAAGGTGGCCAATACGGCTACCAACACGGGCAATACGGTCGTGGCGGATCCGCCCGATCGAGAACGCCAACCGGCGGGTACCAGCCCGTGGCTCGGGGTAGAAGGGCGCGCGCGGTGCCCCTTTTCCGTTCCCGAGTCCAATGTATCCCACATTCCCAATGGGAGGGTTCATGCCACAGCCTATGGCTGGCATGATGCCGCAAATGTGGCCTGGCGCAAAGCCGCAGAATTGGCCGCAGCATTCGCAGGGGATCCCCGCGAGTTCGTGAATCCGAATTCGCCTCACACCCCGACTTGGGGTGATGATGACGAGTTGGCCGAAACCGTGCCTTCTCCCCCTCCCCCTGGGGACTGGAATGTCAACAAGGGGAAGGGGCGGCACGGCGGCGGACGGCATCGGTAATACCCGAAGTCTGTCTGCAAACGCTGCCTCAGTTGATTACGCCAATGCGCGCTTGCTACCAGGAATGGTTTTTATTGTGACGGCACAAGCAGGACAATGCTCCTAGTGTCATTTCTCTTTTTGGGCTAATCGCCATATCATAATTCAATTGCACGTGTGGCTGTGCGCTAGTCGCGCCAGCTACCATGTCTTGCCAGGTACGTATTCTCACGGCAAGGCAGTCACCCTCGCCGGTGACTACGGCCGCTGGCGATCACCATCCTACTGCACCGCTGATGCTGCCGGTGGTGGAACTCATCGAGATGCTGAGGTGAGGATCACGATTGCGATGCACCGCCGCCGGTGGTGTCCTACTCGGACCTGAACCGCCGAATGCCGCTGGTGGTATCCTTGCTGGCTGTCTTCAAGTGATCGCGCGCCTAGACGGTGCTATTTTTAAAGACCAAGGTCTTGTGGTCGAAGCACCATGTTTCAATCAGTGGGCCAAAGCGCCTAAATCATAAATTCAGAAATTATATCCACTTGAATCTCACGATTCACTGTGGTTGCATTGCAAATGCCTTTTTTATTTCATGCCTGCCATATTGGAGTTGAATCTTTGTTCTCTTTTCTTCTTTTGCTCTTTCCTGTTTGATTTGGCTACCGGCGCGAATCCGCCCCATACCCGTAATTCGGGGTGGTGGCGGGATCCGGGCTCCAATGTGAGCCTGGGTATGGGGTCGCGAACCCTGGTAGCCTAATCTTCCGTGTTTCTTGTTTGTTGCTGTTCAACTTCAAAATGGCCAATGCGCCTTTCCAAATTCACTCCATCTCTTTGTGTACAGTCGAGGGGGGTGTTTTTGGGGGCATGTACGTTTATCACAACATGTATAGTAGCCATTGCCCAACGCGGCAATGTGGCTCAAGCTTTTCAACCCGGCGATCCGCACCCGCAATCTCGGCGCCAAAACGCTGCGGCACGCCGCGCACATCATCGGCACGGAGTGCTGGTGCTGTGCGCTTGTGGTGGTGTTTCTGGCGGAGGTTGGTCGGGGGTTCTGGTTGGGGTTGGTTCGCATTTGGTTTGCTCTGCTTGCTCACTGTGCTTCGCATTGTTTGCCTGCTTGGTTTGCTGCTTTGTGCTTGCTTTCGGTTGTCTCTGCCCTTGCTGGGCTTCTTTACCTTGTTACAACTGGCACCCTGTTTGGTTCGTGTTTGGCCAGCCGAGGGCAACCGCTTTGCCCTTGGGACTGGGGGGATAAGGTGGTCTCTTCTTGTTGGTGGGTTAGGGCCTGTTTTATCCATCCCGAAACTCTGTTTCAAACCCTTTCGCATTATTCGTTTTTTCAAGGCTGTTTCTGGGGCCAAGAAATAAGGATATGAATGTGGTAACGAATTGATGATTTGGTCCCCTGTTTCGTTCCAGATTTCAACCTTTAGTTTTATTGATTGAAAGAGGTTAGGACTTTCTGTGGTTTCATGGGTTGGCTTTTGGGCGGTTGTTGTGGTTTGTCATTGACTGATTATTATATGTGATAATTATGGTATAATTAAAACCTATAAGTTTATAAATGTTGTAATCATATTATAGTTATAGATAATATGATTAAACCTTTTTTCAGTGTTTCCAGTCTCCTATGTTGTTCCAAGAACTGCTTAAGATGTTTCTGATATTATACCAGATTAAGTTAACGTCATAATCTTTCATTGGTGCTCTTTGTCGCAACACTGATATCAAAGTATAATAATTAAACTGCATTGTTGTCATTCCTCCTCTTTCATTAATACTATTACCGTTCTGTTTAACGAGCTCTTCTTTCATTATGTTTTCGTAAATCTCTTTCATCCATTGATGATTTTGTTCTCCATACTCAGCGAACATATCTAGATATATATCGTCCATTGTTTTATCGTTTTTGATTATGTCAATTACTTGTTTATACGATGGATAGGGATTATCCTTAATGAATCTCAATATTATCTTTCTATCCTGTTCCAGCTTTTTTTCTGTCACTCCTATCATTGGCATTTCACTTCTTAATATAATAAGTTAATATTTCTTTAAGTTATTTATATTTTATGTTAAGGGGTGGGGGTTTATGTTGATAAAAATAGTTTCTAACAAATAATATACTGGCAAGATTAACGAAAGACCAAATAATCAGCAACATCTATTATGACTTAGATGAGGGTTTCGGTAGCACACAAGCGACACACAAGAAGGCAAAGGAAGAAGACCCAACGATAACATTAGAAGATGTAAAGTCTTTCTTAAAGAAACAACCAAATAAACAAATCAAGAACTACAGAGGCACTAATTCCCATACCGCTCCGTTTGCTAGGTATGAATATCAAATAGACATAATGCATATGTCACCTTTAGCTAAAGACAAGAACGTTCCACAGCATGCTTTAGTCGTGATTGACATCTTCAGTAAATTAGCAGATGTAATACCGATGGATGAAAGAGACGGAGAGCACGTTTTGAAGGCGCTTAGAACAAGTTTTAAAAAGATGGGTTATCCGATGTCTGTGTATTCTGATGATGATGGAGCGTTTGCAACCAAAAACCAAGTTCAGGATTTCTTCAACAGCGAGGGTATCAAACACATAATAACGAAGACACGCAAGTGTAGCCGAACGTTTTATTAGGACGATGAAAAACAAAATTCATGATAGAGCTAGGTTTAATAATATGAAATGGACCGTTGCCTTAACACCAGCATTGAAACAGTATAGCAGCACATTACACTCATCAACAAGGATGACACCAACCGAAGCACACAAGGACGACAATGAAATAAATGTAAAAGTCAATCTGAAACTACGAGAAAAGAACAAAAGAAAGTATCCCAGAATACAGGAGAACGATAAGGTAAAAGTGTTTCAAAAGAAAAGGGGCAATTACACCGACAGAAAAGAGTATAACTCTAAATGGTCTAATAAAATATTCAATGTTGATAAAATTGAATATGATATTATGGGCAATACAACTTACAGAGTAGCAGGAACAAACAAACCGCTTTTGAGACACGAAATTTTGTTAGTTAATGATTGTTTTTGGGGGCATGTACTTTTATCATAGCGTATTTCATTTCCTGCCTTTGGCCAATGCGCCATTTGGCTCAAGTCTTTTGCACCCGGCAAACATTGCCTGCCATTTCGTCTGGAAAAGCTCGCGGCGCTCCACACGCCGGCTGCGTGGCATCGCAGCCGTCGTAACTGGGGCGGTGATCTTTCTCCAGGAGGTGGGTCGGGCTATTGTTTGGGGTGCGCTGCGCTTGCTCGCTTTGCTCGCTTGGTGCTGCTTGCTGCTGGTTTGCTTGCTTGCCCTGCGCTCTGCTGCGCTGCTGCTTGGTTCCTTCTTGTTACAAACGAGGCACCCCTTTTGGTTCGTGTTAGCGCCGGCCGGGGGCAACCGCTTTGCCCTTGGGACCGGGGGGATAAGGTGGTCTCTTCTTGTTGGTGGGTTAGGGCCTGTTTTATCCATCCCGAAACTCTGTTTCAAACCCTTTCGCAGGTTATCAGCCGTAGGATTCGTCCTCGGTTGGCACCGCGAACCCCTTTTTAATAACAACCCTGCAGGCGCCGTTTTCCATAGGCTACTGTAGATACCATGGCAGGAATCACTGAGGATGGACCTCACGTGGTGACTGATGAATGGGTTCTCGGCCAGGCCGGAATCTTGGACGTTGTGAATGACGACCAAGTGCCCGGACAGCCGATGTTTTCCGGTCCTGACTTTTTGTCGGATCACACTTTTTCCGAAGCAATGCCTTCAGGAAGGTCCAGTGCTACCCGCACTGATGACCTATCGTCTAATGCCTCAAGAGCTAATCGCTCTCAGGGTCATGGGGCTAATCGTCCTGACCATGATGATTCCGTCTCAGGACGTGATGATGACGAGCCCGGTATTGCACCTGGAGCTCAATCCTCATCTTTCCCGGAGCTGATGAATATTGGTCAGTCCGAGTTTCGTGACTCTCGAAGTAGCAGTAGACCTGTGCCAAGCAGTAGTATAGTTTTTCAAGCGCTCGGTAATCCCGAACCTGGTACATCCAGTGGAGTTGCATTTGATGTCCATCTACCAGCCGATATCGGTAGGTCAGATTGGATGGCCTCATGGCCCAACGACGGTAATATTTTTGGCATGGATTTCAATACATGGATGCCAGGGCCACCCGCCCCATCATCTTTCCCGCAGTTCCAGAGCCCAAAGCGGACTGCTGGAAGCGAGGAGTTCATGCTACCTTTATCCATTGAAAATCTCAATCCTGATGTGGCTAGCCGCAATGTCAGGCCAAGGCCGTCGGTAAACCCGACCATGAGGAACATGTCCCCTCCCCCAGGGCTTTCAGGATTTGAGAGTCCAAGGGAGCGAAACATTGTAGATAGATTGGATTTGCATCCCAGTCCTACGCCGAGCAAACGGTCTAGGTCAGACTCGGCCAGCTCGCATAGGGCTAGAAGGATGGATCGAGAGACCGCACACAGGGGAAACCCCAGTGTGCGGGGCTCAAGACGTGGTCACTCAGGTGATCCCGCGTCGATTGTCGGTAGGGATCCGCTAAACGCGGACACGTTGGTTAACGTGCTTGATGGGATCGAAGCATTCCAGGAGGAATTCAATAGGTCGAGTGGCTCGAATGTACAGCCTGTTCGCCCTACGCCCAATGCGGCTTCCTTTTTCACCATGGACGACGCGGACGGAGCTGATGTTCCGATTGAGTCCGGGTCCATGATGGCATCAAGTTCCAATCACAATAACACCGTCAGCAACGCTACCGATGTTGAGTCAATGTCTGAGTCTAGAGCGTCCAATGCGACTGATTTGCATGATGTTATCATTGCCGATCTGAAGCCTGATGTTCCTATTCGAACTGATAGGCCAGTAGTTCCCAAATTGTTTGTGACAAAGGGTCTAGGCATGCCACAGCCCTCAGCGGTTCGTGATGCCAGAAGATCTGCACCATATCAGAGTCAGTCTCCTAATCGGAGCGAGTTCCCACGGCCATCAACGACCGTACAAGATGATTTCAGGACACCTCCGAGATCTAATCCGATCATGGTTGATTTGTCCACTCCTCGAGATCGTGGATCAGGACTTGGTCCTACGAATGAGGAGCAACCCAACGAGGTTGCTGATCTTGTCACAGCCCTTGAACGAGGGAGAGTGGACTCATCAGTAAGTGCGATTATTCATCGCCTGGTTGCTAAGGTCGAAGACCTTGGGCGTAGGAATGATAGAAGTGATCAATGCATCAGGCAGTTCTCCACTGAGGTTAACTCGTGGAAGGCCAAATATGACCAATGCGTCCATGTGGGCAGCACGTGTACGCGCGGCCATGCAGCTGTCACAAGGGACTAAGGAAATTGTGACCGAGCTTGGCCAACGCGTCAAGATCGTCTCCAATCGCATGGTGAGCATAGGCGATGCCCTAAACGAGCGAGCTACCTATGATGATGTCGCCCGCTCCATCACCCAAGTTCAAACAGTTTTTGAATCTCTTTCTGATCGAGTAACCGGGCTTATAGCTCGTGTTGATATGATCGAGAGGTCCCTAGTAGAAAGCCGATCCAATCATCCTGCGATTGGTGGAGTGAACCTCAAACTCGAGGACCTGTCCACTAGGGTATGTCAGATTGATAGGATGATGCAAGACATCGAACAATGCTGGACCACTAATAAGGACGGCATAAAGTGGGTTAAAGACCAACTTTATGATACGCAAGCCAACCTTGAGATAAAGTCAAGGGACTGCAAGTCCTACACGGACAAGCAGAATACTCACAACATGGGTGCGAAAGATGCAAACGGTCAATGCACATGCTTTTGAAGTAGGATCCATGCGCAAGGAGATTGAGGCCGTGTGGTCCTCCTATGACGATTTTGTGGGATTCTTCACGGAAGAAGTGGGGATTGCTCCCACCATCTTCCACTTGATTGAATGGAAACGCGCTAAGCCGCTTACCATGCCAATCAAGGAAATCGGGGATTGGAACGCCGGTGAACCCGTGCTTGAGCGCGACGGGTATCTAGTGTTCCCGATGCGGCACTGCATGGAGCTCAATGCAGCTAGCATGCACGAGAGATGGGTTCATGGAACCCAGTTCTCTTCCCTATGGAACATATTGGGCCATGGGAATGCCGTTGCATCGCTCGGAGATGCCGAAACGCTAACGGGCGTGTGGACATCGACGAAGCCCGTTCTTCTCGAGAGTTATTACTCTTGTTTCAGCCATATTGGCCTGGGCGTAACCGTCCGACTGGCCCTTTTGCTACGTCCTCTCGGTAAGAACGCCCACAAGGCGTACAAGCGTACTGAGAAGGGGCCTTCACACCAACGCGTGATAAGGCAGTTCCGTGTTCGTGTTGAAGCAATCGCTCTCAAAGAAGAGACGATTGGTGAAGGGACGGCTGCCGTGGCGGGGAATTTGCTTTCGCATAACCCTGCCACGCACCTTTGGAACCCTGCGCTTGAGGTAAATCCTCACTCGGCAGAGATCGGATGGATCCGTCACGGCGCCAACCGTGTAGTATTGACCATTGGGGCGGAAATTCCCGCCGGGTCGGTGGCACGTGAGGCGTCGGTTCCCCCGGCAAAGCCCGGCGGTGAAGTGGATTTTAAGTTCTTCCCTGAGGAGATCCGCGAACTCAGCGAGGTACGATGCTTCCCGCTGTATGAAACCTGGGAACACTACGTTCCCGCATCGGAAGGGAAGTTCTTCCCCTTGGCTGGCGGCCTTCCTTTTTCAGGGGCAGCAAAGCTCATGTACCATGCGCCAGAGCATGCGCTATCGGAGCTTGCTAACGCAGCCACTCAATGCAGTGCGTTCATGGGCGCGATCAGTGGTAACATCTACCCTGATCGTCAGGACCGTCAACCTTGTGAGCTTGTGCGGGAGGCATGGGACTCATGGGCTTTCCATGTCCGGACGTACATTATTTCCATGATTTGGCCCGTAACGGCAATGGAATACGCCGGCTGCGAGGTGCCGGACAGTTTAGGGTTCGTTCTCACAATGCTGGGATACGTTAACCCCTCCGCTGCAGCTGGCCTATGCGCCGAGCTGCTCAGCGGATGTATTCCGAACAAGGTCTCCTACCTAGGCGTAGAGGGATCTCGTGTTGTGGTGCTAGTTGGACCTTCACACTGGGTCACTGGCAGCTCGGGTCAGTCCATTTCTGGAGCAAAGCTTCAGGAGCAATGGACGACCATTAGGACAAAGCTCCCGGCCAAAACCGGCGAATACGCGCTGGAGGTCGTGGAGGTTGAGGAGGAGACTCCAGTGGCTGAGCTTCTCCGTGCCGTGGTCAGTCCCAAGCTGGCTGATCCGGTACATACCGGTGCTCCTGCGAACGCTAAAGATGATATATTCATCATCTTTACCAAATGTCTGTGGCTGACCGAATGGCGTAAGTCCGAGAACACGTATGGTCCCAGCCCCGATGCGGGTAGGATTATCGATGAAAACATCGATGCCATGAAGGCGTTCGCCAACAAGGGCGGACGGAGTCAGGCACCGACGATAATATTGTCGGGTCCTGGTATCGTTTGGCATGGAACAGCCATGCAGGAGGTTGCGACCACGTTTTTCATGAAATGCCGCGACGCCGGTTTTCCAGCCTACCCATCCAATGCGATGTGGTTCGGCTGCTCAAAGAAGAGCTTAAATGGTGGCGTTGTCGGTATCGAAAGAGGCGGACACCAGTTTATGGGTCTGGTCTCGGCGTTCACCGACCTGGTATCAGTGCTGAGGCGCGAGTACGCGATGAGTGATGAGATCCGGGAATCCCTGGCCATCGCCCTGGAGTTTTTGGTTGAAAAGGATTATCTGATGAATCCATCGGAGTCATACCTGAGCGCTGCGAAGCAGTGCGGAGGCAGTGCAAGCCTCACACCGGTGGACCGGTGGTCCTCATCTGAGGATGCGCCATGGGCGGAGGTAATCTCCGCTCCTAGGACGATGTCGAGTGGCCAATGCGCCACAATTCGTGCATCATCGGCGAATGCGCCGGTCGCAACCAGTGCAAGGAAGTCGGAGCAACAGTCTGTGCCTCGCCCCAACGCGGGCAATGGGCCACAGACAATGGCTCAGCGCGTCCGGTCCTCGTTGCCGCCCGCAACGGGCAGGCAAAGGCTGGGCCAAGCAATGGCTGATTTCGGCCAGTCGGCCGCGAATCGCGGTCTCTCGCCTGCCGTATGTGGCAATCAGAGGGGAACGATCCCTGCAAAGCCAGCGCAGGCGTGCGGGTTCAGCCCGACGACGACTGGTGGCCCGTCCAAGACTGGTGGCCAAAGAGTCGCCTTGAAGCCTGCCACCGGGAAGCAAATGTTGAAGGCTAAGCCTGATCCTCCAGAGCTTCCCAAGGATGCGTACACCGATGATTTTCCATCCCTGTCTAAGCGCGAAGCCGCTAACAGATGGAGCGGTGGGGCCGCAAGGAGTTCCAGCTGTGTGCCACCAAAGGTGGGAGGATCGGTGCCACGCCTATCCTCGACCGCCGGCCCTCCGCCAAAGAGTGCCGCTCCTTGTGCCAAAGGACCCGAGGTCAAGGCACCTGGGGTCACGGGCGCACCCGTGCCTAAAGCGGCAGGCGCTGACGCACCGAGCGATGGGGGTTCGGGGGGTTGCGCTCCCGCGAATAGTGAGATCACGCACCCTCGACCCGAGGTTCCGCCGAAGGCAGTCAAGAGTGCCCCGGCTAGCCTGTCTGAGCCGGCGAAGCCCAGCCAGACAGAGCCGCCACCTAAGCGTGGGGGCAGTGTTCCGAATGTCGCTGGTGGGGACAATCCCCAGCCAGAGGACAGCACTCCGTCCCTGTCGACCGATGCGTCGATGGGGATGGCATCTCATCCCGAAGCATCCAGACCCGCGGGTCAGGATGCACAGCCCGCGCCTGCGGACGCAGGTGGGGCCAAAGGGGCTTCACCCAGCCAAGGCGCTGTGGGCGGCGGCAATGATGGGAACGGCAATGGGGCGGAGGGCGATTCCCCTACCTCCCCAGCCGATGAGCTACCGGGCCGCGACGATCCCATGGATGGGAGCGGGACTGGTGGTGGTGGTGGACCCGATCCGCCTGACGATGACGATGATCCGTCTGAACCCGGGGACCACGAATCTGGCCCGGAGTCGGAGTATTATGCACCCGCTGAAAGCGCGGATGCCTGCATCGTTGTGCATTACCTGTTCCGAAGAGCCGGTCACTCGCCCGCGTTGGCGGCGTGGAGGAACGGGGCCTGGCCAAGGCGCCTTCTTTACCCTAAACAGGCTGACTCTATTGAGGATGCCCTCGCTCTTACTCTGTGGCAAGGGCTATCAGAGGATGAGTTTTTCCAGCTGCTGGACAATGCTTCAGCAACTGATCGTCGTTTCGGCGAATACGACTGGGATTTCCTGTCAAAGGCCATTCTGTCTGACACGATGAACGCCGATGACATTCACCATGCAGGAGCCAAAGCGCTTGCTGCATGGGCTGAGGATAACCTGTCGTTCGGCCCCCGGACGGGCCTAGTCGAGCGGTTTCACCAGATGCAAGCCGAGAGGGTCCATCCAAACAGGGAAGCGGCAAATGAGTCGTGTGTCGGCTCAGGGAAACAATATGTTCCCCGTCCTCCGTTGGAGGACCAGCAGAATTCGAACCAGATCTCCGCCGACGTATACCGCGGCTGGGAGATCCGTTTGGGGCTTACTCTGCCCGACTCCCAAAGCGGAGATGATGAGGTCAGCGCGCAGGATGCAACGTGGAGCGTTGAGTACTGCGACTTTTACAAGGCCGCCGCGAATCTGTGGCGTGCACGGTCATGCTTGCGCGAAGCCGCAGGGTGCATGACTGAGACTGGGTATATTCACCCGCAGATGGCTGCGGCCATTGCGGCGACCGAAAAGGTCGAAATATTTTGCAACGTTCTTCGGGCTGCCAACCGCTATGCCGGTTTGGGCACGTATCGATTCAATGAAATCGTGGGCAGGGACCTGCTCGATGGGTATGACGACTGGAGAACTCCTCCAAAGGAGGAGGACCATCCCGAGTTCCTTGCTCGGGAGGTCGAGGACGTCTTCCGTTCCTATTGCGCGGGCCTTTTGAGGTCAGAAAGCTTCGACCTCAGGTCCTGCGTAATTGATCCGGAACCGGCGCCCAAGGCGGAGCCGGCTCCCAAGGTGAAGCCACCTCCTCCATCCCTGTCGGTCAGTAAGGGCCTTCCTAGGCGATCGGCACCTGCTGTACATACTGGATCAGCTCACACCGCCAAGCGTCCAAGAGAGACTGGCGGTGGCTCCACTGGAAGCGTGCAGATTCCAGGACAGTATTTCGGCAAAGCCCGCACAAAGGAATCCCCTGTCCAACCCTCTGAGCCGCCAATGGGTGGGACGGAGGGGAGCGCTCAGTCATCCGCGATGGATGTGGATAGAGAGGGGAGTAAGGGCGGTGAGAAGAAGAACAAAGCGCCCAAAGAGGCTGCTGTAGCGTCAGACATTCTGGGAGGTTGGATGTCAATGACTCTGATCTCAATCTTCGAGGCCCTATACGGGATCCATAAGTGCACGAGTGTCGATGTGGCGACCTGGGCGGGTTCTCTCGCGAAGGAGAGCCCAGCGTACCCTCCGGTCGAGCTCCTAGTACGGAAAGTCTGGAGGGGAGATGGCTCAGCTGTGCGCCCGAATGAGGTGCTTTTCGCGCGATCCACCCTAATCGGGAGGGATGTGCCGTTCAAAGTTTTCAGGTGTGCGCATTTGAATATGTATGGCACCATTCTATGCAATGGTTGCCATTTGCCGATTTTCTATCGAGAATGGGTGCCAGGCACCATCCGCTCCCAAGTTAGGCGTGGGCAGCCAGTTTGGTTGGACGGACTCAAAGCAGTCCGCGTCAACAGCTGGTATGAGGGGGAGACAGACGTGTGGGCTCCCCTCATGGCGTCGGTAAACCCGATCCGCGAGGTGGTCAGCAGTATGATCTCCGGATTGCGCTGTGCGCCTCATCTTGTGCACAATCCCAATGCGGATACCGTGCAGGGTGCGTTTCAAGAGGTTGTGAAAATCACCTCAAAGGACACTCACGCTTGTGTGCGTGCGAGTGACGAGGCTCTCGAGCGGTGGGTAGCGAAACAGCTGCTCATCGAGGAGAGCAATACTGAAGTCCCAATTCCCGACAATGTGTTTGTTATGACATATTTGGTCGAGCACCCGCAACAGGCGGCGCAATGGGGTCGTCACATGACGAGAAAGGGCAGTCTAAATTCAGCATTTGCTCTTTACCTCTCTGTATATATGTTTGATGCCTACCGCATCGGGATTGAGGACGGATATTTGGTCCCGCTGTATGGCCTAGGCGCCTCACGTGCGGACATTATCATGTCATTGGTCCAGGCTGAGCGACGCCTCTCGGACTTCAATAGTGAGGACTCAAGTTTTGATGCCTCCACGATTCTCGATTTGAGTATCGACTCTCTGCGGACCGGTGGTGGATCCATCACGGCCCCAATTGAGTATGCTGAGGCATACATTTATGCCGAAAACAACAAGGTTGACATGGTCTCCGCTGCACGGCGCGACGGCCAAAGCGCCATTGTTTTTGCTGACCCGCCGTCTGGGAAACACCATAGGCGGGCAGCCACTCCTAGGGGAGATCATCGGTCAGCTCCGCGACCTGACTTCAGGGGGAAGGGGGATCAACAAAAGGGCAAAGCCCCTGCGTACCCTTGGCCCAAGGGTGGAGGTCACAAGGGTGACCAGTTCTCAGGCAAGGGTCACAAAGGTGACCAGTTTCCAGGAAAGGGTCACAAGGGTGATCAGTACAAAGGCAAGGGTGGCCAATACGGCTACCAACAAGGGCAGTTCGGTCGAGGCGGATCCGCCAGATCGAGAACTCCCACTGGCGGGTATCAACCTGATGCTCGCGGGTCGGGGTACAAGGGTGCACAGGCTGCCCCTTACCCATTCCCGAGCCCGATGTATCCCGCTTTCCCAATGGGAGGATACATGCAACAGCCCATGGCTGGCATGATGCCGCAAATGTGGCCTGGCGCAATGCCGCAGAGTTGGCAGCCGCATATGCAAGGTGATCCCCGCGAATTCGAGAATCCGAACTCGCCGCATACCCCTACCTGGGGTGATGATGACGAGTTGGCCGAAACCGTGCCTCCTCCCCCTGGGGACTGGAGTGTCGACAAGGGGAAGGGACGGCACGGCGGCGGACGACATCAGTAATACCTGAAGTCTGCCTGCAAGTGTTGCCTGATTGCGCCAATGCGCGCACGTTTTCATGTTTGAATTGTTTATAGGCACAAGCAGGACTATGCTCCTTGTAGTGTTTCACTGATTCGGCTATTCGCCATCTCACAATTCAACTGCACGCGTGGCTGTGCGCTATTCGCGCCAGCTGCGATGTCCTGTCAGGTGCGCATTGCCACGGCAAGGCAGTCATCCTCGCCGGCGCCTTTGGCCGCTGGCGATCAGCATCCTGCTGCACCGCTGACGCAGCCGGTGGTGGAGCCCATCGTGATGCTGAG
This sequence comes from Effrenium voratum, assembly GCA_963377175.1. Classification (NCBI taxonomy): domain Eukaryota; class Dinophyceae; order Suessiales; family Symbiodiniaceae; genus Effrenium; species Effrenium voratum. The sequence goes on from CAUJNA010003808.1 coordinate 141,656, forward strand.
GTGAAGATCACGCATGCGAGGCACCGCTGACGGCGATGTTCTACCCGGACCTGAACCGCTGATGGCAGCCGGTGGTATTCCTACCGAGGGTCCTTGTGTGATCGCGCGCCTAGACGGTGCTGTTTTTAAGACCCAGGTCTTGTGGTCGAAGCGCCACGTTTCAACCAGTGGGCCAAAGCGCCTGAATCATGAATTCAGAAATCAAATCCACTTGAACCTTACGGTTCATTGTGGCTGCATTGCAAATGCAGTTTATTTCATGCCTGCCATTCTGGAGTTGAAGCTTTGTTCTCTTTTCTTCTTTTGTTTTTCTGGTTGATTTGGTTACCGGCGCGAATCCGCCTCATACCCGTAATTCGGGGTGGTGGCGGGATCCGGGCTCCAAAGCGAGCCCGGGTATGGGGTCGCGAACCCTGGTAACCTAATCTTCTGTGTTCCTTTTCATTGCTACTCAACTCCAACATGGCCTATGCGCCTTTCCAAATTCACTCCTTCTCTTTGTACAGTCGAGGGGGGTGTTTTTGGGGGCATGTACTTTTATCATAGCGTATTTCATTTCCTGCCTTTGGCCAATGCGCCATTTGGCTCAAGTCTTTTGCACCCGGCAAACATTGCCTGCCATTTCGTCTGGAAAAGCTCGCGGCGCTCCACACGCCGGCTGCGTGGCATCGCAGCCGTCGTAACTGGGGCGGTGGTCTTTCTCCAGGAGGTGGGTCGGGCTATTGTTTGGGGTGCGCTGCGCTTGCTCGCTTTGCTCGCTTGGTGCTGCTTGCTGCTGGTTTGCTTGCTTGCCCTGCGCTCTGCTGCGCTGCTGCTTGGTTCCTTCTTGTTACAAACGAGGCACCCCTTTTGGTTCGTGTTAGTGCCGGCCGGGGGCAACCGCTTTGCCCTTGGGACCGGGGGGATAAGGTGGTCTCTTCTTGTTGGTGGGTTAGGGCCTGTTTTATCCATCCCGAAACTCTGTTTCAAACCCTTTCGCAATGATTAAACATTTTTCTTGGTATCTTCAATATACTTGACTTGGTAGAAATCCAGACTTGATTGTTTAGGCTCTTTAATAACTTTTTCATTAAGTTTTTTAATATAAACATTTCGTTTATTCTTGTATTCAGTGCTCTCTCTGTCAACTTCTTTTGGTTGATAATTTTTAGTATTATTGTAAGCTAGTTTCTTCATACTTTCTAACAGTTGATAAATGCGTTTAATTTTGTTCCATTATTTCATCAATTTTCACAATTAGTTTATCCACACCTTCCATATATACTATGCTATAAGACTAAACTTTTAAAACAAAATGTTTAAATTATGTTAAATCTACTCTTTAAATACTAACTTTTCATCATTTCCTTACCCCATTTAAAAGATATATTATGAACATCTGTTTCTAAGTTGATACTGTCTTTAGTTTTATCAATATTCATTTTCTCATCATTTTTACTAATTTTGAAACTTGTTGGAATACACGAGCATTTTCAATTTCCTTTCTTTTGTATTTCTATTTCATTTTTCATTTCTAACATCTTTTTACACATTGGACAAGAAAACTCAATAACTGATGTTTCTTTAACAATTTCTTCTTTTTCTTCATCAGTTGAAGAAACACTTATTATTTTTGTTTTTCTTTTTTCCCATTTATATTAATATTTACATTTTTATTTTTGATATATTGTATCACAAACTTAACTAATTCTAATGAATAATAACATTTCTTAATTCTATTATCGGTTATTATTACTTGCTCTATATTCTCTACTTCATCTGTTATATTAATATAATCTGAATAACTCCTTTTCATATTAAATAATAAATAATAAGATAAGTTATTCTAATTATTCTTATTATTTCATGCATGGTAGAATATTCGGAGGGCACAGCACTTGGTTTTCTTTGCAATGCATCAAACTAATTAGCTTCAATGCTTATTGATTGAAGAAACGGAAAGCCTGTTCCATTATGTTATTCACAACCACTCATAACATAAAGATGTTCCATTTAATATTAATTACAAGTGAATTTTTAAATAGAATTTTCTATATTTCTTTAATATCAATTAGGACAAACGTTCCAATAATAAAACCAATAAACATAACTGATTATGAATTCAAACAATCCAAATATGAGCATGTGCCAAAACGACCTTTTCGCTCAATTGTTGTTGCTTCATCAACGGGTGGCAAAACAGTTTTAATCCAAAACCTCATATTAAATGTTTTTAGGGACTGCTTCGCTCGTATATTCATTTTTAGCCCGTCAGTTCATAACGACCCTACCTTTGTTGAAGTCAAGAAATACAAAAAAGATCATATGAAGGTTGATGACGAAAAAGAAAAGCTATACTATGACACCTACCAACCTGAAGAACTGGAAGAAATAATTACCACACAAAGAAAGATAATTCACTATATGAAAGAACAGAAGATGAAGAAACTACATTCAATTTTAATCATTGTTGATGATTTTGCAGACGACCCTAAATTTGTTAAATATAGTAAGTTATTACACGGACTGGCAACGAGAGGCAGACACGATGCCATTAGTTTTTGTTTAAGCGTTCAAAAATATCGTGTCCTAGCACCAATCATTAGGTTGAATTCAAGTTCGTTGTATATCTTCAAGTTAAAGAATGTATCAGAGTTAATGTCATTCATTGAGGAAAACTCTGCCATTGTTGATAAAGAGCAACTTTCAAATATGTATCATAAAGCAGTAGATGATGCACCTTATAGTTTCTTTTATGTTAATATGAATTCCAAAGATGTTAATAATATGTTTTATGTTAGATTTGAGAAAGCTTTTAAAATAAAATAAATCTATTATATATTATAGAATGTTAAAAATGGTTCAAGAAAGAATATATGAAGAACCAGTAAGGTTTTTCGGTGATGACGGATGTAGTCCCTCATCAGGGCGAAGCCGTGATGACATACCAAAACAGATTCAAGAATACCGAAAGCAAAGACTTCAACAATTAGTAGAGTGTGAATGTGGTGAAACTTTTTTAATGAAGGATGCTCCTGACCATATTGAAAGTAATTGTCATATTTCTTTTAAGGAAGAAGAAAGAAGAAGGAAAGAATTAGAAGAACATATTCGTATAGAAAATGATACAGATAGTGAAGATGAAAGTGATAATTATAGTGATGATGATGAAAAATAACTAAATATGATAGATTTGAAAAAGCATTTAAAATAGAATACATATTTAAATATATCATGATATTTTATGATTTACCATTAGACATTAAAAACCTTGTATTATCCCATAATTTAGGTGATGTTAGATTATGAAAAAAAGTAATATTATTTAAAATTATTAATAAACTTAAACCAGTGTATAAATCTTACAAATTAAATAAGATGCTCTATGTTGAAATTGATAATATCAATATTAATAATGGATTAGCATATATTTTTAATTTAAGTGAGTTAGATAAATTACATCAAAAACATAAACCATTAAAATTAACAATTGCTTATGAGATATTTGTTACTCGTACTTTATTTAAGAATGTAGATCATGTTCGTAATCGTAATTTAACATCAACTAATTTATTTGATATTTATTATTTTGTTAATGAAGACTTTAATCATACTAAATCAATGTATTTAACTCAAGTTGATGGTGTTATTTCGCTACAATTGAAAAAATAACTATTAAACTATTAAATAATAATCAAAGTTGTATTAGTAATATTTTTTCATATTTTTAAATAAATAATATGAATAGTTTTAATATTATTAATTTTAAAAGAATGATCAGTTGCATAAATCAACCTTCGGAATAGAATAAATTAATATATTACTTTTTCTTCTTCCAACTTATGTATTTTTCATTCAATGTTTTTACACTTTTAATTAAGAGACGCTCACGAGTATCTTCATCATCAATTTCATTTAATTTATCAAGAGGTGTATTATCAATATCAGTTTTCTTTTTGAAAAACCACATTATATTATTATTTAGATTTTTCTTTTTTCAATTCCTTAATTTCTTTTTCAATTTTATCTATCTTATCGCTCAACTCTAATACTGCCTTATGAACTAGCACGGGTAAATCTAAATAATTCAATCCTAAATACTCTTCATCTTTACATACAATATTGTCAAACTCTTTCGGAATTGCTTTTAATACTTCATCTGCGATATATCCTAAATGAATTTTACCGCCATCATTTCTATCGTGTCTTTTAAACTTCTTCGGTTTAAATTTCTTAATGACATTCATACAATTAGATTTGATATTGACTATGCCATATTTCAATCGTGAGTCACTTGAATCAACAAATGTTCCATTAATCGTCACGGTTGTTGCTGTTAAATCTATATTAGTTCCTGTTGATGGTTCGAGTGTGTTACATAGCAATTTCTTCGTTCCTAAAACTGTTACATCTTCATTAAAAGTTGATGAAGCATTATTTGTAAAACTTTCAGTATTTACTGTTGTTCCAAATGTCTTATCAATAGATAATAAAACTGAAGAAGAAGTGGAGCTGTCTGCCACTCTAAACGCAGTGTTGGTTGTTCTGAATATTACATCAATTGTAGATAAATTAGTTCCATCATAATACGTTGATATTTCACTTGTTCCCATCTTTATATCTGTTCCAGTAGTCATTGAAATATTATTTAATGAAACCGTTGTTAAATCAAATGATTGAATAGTATTAGTTGCTAAAAAACACTTTGAACTGCTAAATTGGTATCAACGGTTACTAATGTTCCACCATTAGGCGCTATATGATTGCTTCTTAATGCTCCATTAGTTTTAACATATCATCAGCAAATAAATTACCAATTACATCAGCAGTAGCAGTATTAAAGGTCCATCCGGTAGAAATATTAACAGCCCCAACTATATTAGATTGAACGGCAGGGTCTCCACAAATGAACCTAATTGAAGAATTAGCGTCAGTATATCTCATATCAAAAAATGAAAAAGCACTAACATATCTGTATAATTCACAATTTGTATCAATTGTTAATTTACCATCGGTATCAATATTAACATTATCACAATTAACAGCAGCATTTGTATAAATATTACCTAACACATCAACAGGTTTATTAAAAATGGTTTTATTAACTAATCGATCACACATCATATATTTTTTAGAAGCATTACTAACATCGCCAACACTAATAGCAACGAACTCATTATGAGACATATATAAACCTTCTATGGCATCTGGTGTATATCTTCGTATTGAACCATTATTCTTAAAATTCAAATATGAACCATTGTTAAGACTTATTGCTTTGTCAGTTCCTATAAACTGAACTGCATCAGTAAATCTTGCTTGTCCAGCACAATTTAAAACATAACCATTAACACCAACAGCACCTAAACCAAATCTATCTTTTACCCAAACACGTCCAACATTAGCGTCTCCTATCTGTGTTTCCCACTGTCCTCCAGCGCTACTCATCCACATTCTACCATCACGATTAACATTAAATTCACGGTTAAACATTTGAAAAGTCATTTGCAATCCAACATTAGGCGGCGATGTAGTACTAAACTTATTACATATTATACTTCCAGTAGTTAACATATTTAAATTACTGTGTAAAGTTGTATTATCATTAAAATTAATAGCACCTGCTATTGATTGAGCGTTAGTATCTATTTTATCTAACTTTTGTCCTAATGATGTATCTTGTGAATTATTGATAGTAATTATTGAATTAATTGTATTTGTATTTCCTGTTATTAATCCACTTAATCCATCTGATTGTAAAACATAACGCGCATCTGAACCTGCTATATCTAAAACAGATGAACAAGAAAATAAACCTGATACTTGTAAATTACTTAATATTGTAGCATTATGATTTAATATGATTTTATCATTTTGAAAAGTTGAAGAATTATTAATTTCTACATTTCCAAAACCTTCTTTGATTCAAAAACATAGTTGTCCCACTTAAGTTTCCAGAATTATAACTATCAAAATAATTATTATACATTTCAAAGAAATTATTATAAAAATTCTGATATTTTGAAAGTTGCTGTAGTTGTTATATTATGTATTAATGTATTATTTAATATTGATGTATCCAACTTTTCTGATAATAAATTATTAGTTGATGTTTTATTATAATATAAATTGCTATCAATTGAACCTCCATTTTGTAAATCTGATATTGCAGTAGTATGTGAATTTATTGTGTTATTTAATCCAGTTATTGAATTAGAATTAGAACAAATATTATTAAAATTAGTTGTTATAGTAGAATTTAAATTATTTATTACATTTGTATTAGATGAAATATTATTAATATTTGAATTAATTAAATTAGTATTAGAATTAATATTATCAAAATTAGTTGTTATAGTAGAATTTAAATTATTTTTTAAATTTGTATTTGATGAAATATTACTAAATTAGATTATATATAGTAATGGAAACTTTTAGTGCTGAAGATATTCTAATTGACAACCTCTCATTTAAATTAAATAAAGGGGCAGGTTATATCAATGATCGTCGTTCTGTCTCGTTTTTTCCTTCTGGCTCAAATATCTACACCCCTTCATCTGGTCAGCGTGTGTTGAAAATAGCGTTAAATGCTTAAGATAATACTTGGCTTGACCCACAGAGTGTGATGGTTTATTTCACTATTGAAAACACTGACTCGTCAGACAATAAACGCTTAAGACCATTATCTCCTGCTTATTCCTTTTTTAGAAGAGTAAGACTAATTGCTGGTAATCAACTTGTTGAAGACATTGATTACTACAACCGAAACCATCATATGATGAGTTGTTTGATGTCAAAGGGAGCAAGGGACAATGAAGACGCCCAGAGTTTTGGTTATAGGTATGATGATGATTTAAACACTCGTCGTGCAGTTCCTGCGTCGGGTCATTTTGGTCCCACATATGACGCTTACACAATTCCAGGCTTTAACAGAAAAATGGTTGTAGGATTTAAACCCATGCTTGGTCTATTCAATCAATTTAAGTATATCCCGTTAAAGGCGTGTCCTCTTGTTTTAGAACTTGAACTGGTTTCAAATTTTACTGATTGCGTTGTTTCAATTGGTGGGGCGAGGTTTCCAGCAAGTGGCAACGCAGACTCAAGCCTTCATACAAATGAGCAGTTCTCAATTAGTAATGCGTTCCTACAAACTGATTTGGTGAGCTTGGACAATGACCTCCACAATAAATATGTTGCTCACCTACTTGATGGGAAAGAATTACCTATTACTTATAACACTTATATTTGTCAATCTAATCAAGTTCCCGATGGTTCGTTGTCAAAAAACACTATTGTTGTTCGTTCAGTGTCTAAACTCGTTGCCGCGTTCATCTCTTTCAATAAAAGTGGAGTAGGTGATATTCACGTTATGAAAGAATACAACAACTTCTATCATCCTATGTATTATTTGAACTACCAAGAAAGTGGATACTACAATCCCGACCTTGATTTATAATTTCAACTTCAATTAGGTTCAAAACTATAACCTGAGTATCCTTGTCGTTCAGTAACACAAGCATTCTATTATTTACGAAAAGCATTAAATTTACCATTGTTCCATCAACACCATTTATCAATTGAATATTCTGCTTATCGTGTTGATAAGTTTATCTTTGCTATGAATTTTGAAAAGGTTCCTGATAGTTCATATACTGGAATTAACACTAAAGCCGGACAACAGCTTCTAATTCGGGTTAAACCGACTGGAAATATGGTAACGGCAAATATGCATGACACAATATATATAACATTAGTATCAGAACAAATACTTTCCATTAGAGACGCCGGAGTTCAGATTTTGGATTAAACATAAGTAAAAATGATAATATTAACAATAAAAAATATTATCATTTTCTACTATTAATATATAATGCCTTCAATAAATTTAACAAACTTTGAAAATGTTGTAGCACACACAATTAGCGAAATAAATGATACAGGAATACAAGATATAAAAACCATATACGCCAGTCAATCAGATATAATTGATTTTCTCAACAACAAAGCAGACCAAGTAGATACTTACACAAAAGCACAGATTGATAGCAACTTTTATGACATAACTCAATCATACAATAAGACAGAAGTTAATGTATTATCAAATAATATTAGTTCAAATGCTTATTTCATTCAAAACAATACAGCAACGATTGCGAGTAATTTACTTAATGTTTCATCAAATACATTTTAATACGTAATAATAAAATATCTTCAAATACAAATTTTAAGAAATAATTTAAACTATATTGATAAATTTATACATTTATCATTTTACAAAACATATATAAAACATATTTTATATATGCTTTACAAATTGATGAAACTGTACTTTCATTAATTTCTAAAACATAATTAAGAATTATGTTTTACAAATTGAATAGTTTCGTATAATCCTTTTGATTAGAATTATTATGTTTAAATACTTTCATTTTCTTTTTCTTAATCTTCTCTTCAACTGGATTATTCCCTTTTTCTTTCTCCACTACTAATTCTCTAATTTCTTTATATGAACTTTTCTTATACTTTTTATTTTCATTCTTAATCATATCATCTGTTGTTTCATTGTCATATTTCTTCTGTTGTATCATTAATACTATTTCATCAATGTCTGATTGAGTGTGAGTGCAGTTGTTGCCATTTATTAGCATGAACTTGTCATTTGCGACGGTTGCTTTTAAACAATATAAAATTTTAACAATTGGAATCTTCAAAACCTCTAAATATATAACATCCACATTGACATTTTACATATGTTCGTTTATTATCTTCATATAAATTCATTAATCTTTCTTCAATTGTTACAGGTTTATAATTTGGTTGATTAGCCAAATATAATACTATATAATTATATATTTAAGTAGTTATTTAACTATATTATCACACTTACAGGTTCAACACTTCTTGAAACATCTTTTCCTTGGTCTCCGTATCCAGTTATGTAATCGTGGTTAGTAAATGGATTTAATGAACCAGTATAAACAGTTTTAGCACCACGGTCAGCAATACTGACAGTGTCTAAGATACTTCTAAAATTAATGTAATCATCAGTAATTTTAGACCTTCGTGATATAAACGGCGCCCCATAAGTGGTTAAAGTTAATTCTCTTTCAGGATAATCTTTTGTTATTTGTGCCCCTACACTTGAGCCGAGACTGTGTGTTATAAGGTGTTTAACTTCATTGTTTTCGTCCAGTGCTTTTGATGTGTCTTTATATCGTTGTGAATATTTTGTCATCTTAAATGGAAGTCCTACATCCGCCAGAATGTCATTAACCGCTCCGCCAAACGTTCCTTTTCCGAATGTTCCTGCTACATACATTTTATCACCATCAATATAAAAACCTTTACCATTACCATATGCTTCACTTAATCCTTGTGCATCTGTTAAATTAGAATTAGGATAATAACTATTTAATATTTTGTCAGTTTGTTTCATGACTTCCGTTTTTTTAATTAATTTCTTGTAAGGTTGATAATGTTTAATTTTTCCTTGCTTCATTTCATAAACTAACTTTATATTAATCATATAATATAGGTTATAAACTAATTTCTCAATTATAATGTAATGCTTACATATAAAAAAAAAGTTTATATTGATAGCGCTCATAGAATTAGTGGCTCATCATCAAATTTCAAAGTTGAATTGCCAGAAACATTACAAACAGATAATGGTGTTCATTGTTACATTCACGAAGTAACATTACCTAACTCGTGGTATTCAATACAGTCAGGATTAAATAATATACTATACTTTTATTCTTCTCCATTAGTTCCAGATGAAGATAACGCAAATGTCCATTATTTAGCATTACAGTTAGATGAAGGAGTATATACTGGCACAGAACTGGCGACAGAATTAAAAGCAAAAATAAATGGTGTTGTCGATAATGCTAATTTCTCAAATACTTATGAAATTTTTTACAATGTAAAAACTAATAAAATAACAATCTATTCAAACTATGCCGATAGAAAGTTCGCTGTATTAACTGATGAACAAATGAAACTAATATATGATGATTATATATGGAATGGAAGTTTTGATGCTAATAATTTCGGTTCTGTTAATGAAGTTTTAGGAAATTATCAAGTTGCAGTTTAGCAATACAATAATCCTTATGTTTCTGAGTTTATCAATCTTCAACCTATTAGAAATATTTATATTCATTCTTCTCAATTGTCTAATTATAATCAAGTAAATTTAAGGACGGGCGATAGCACAGTTGTTAAGAAAGTGCCAGTCACAGCACCACACGCGGGAATTGTCTTTGATAATGAGTTGAACCCTCTCGATTACTTGGATGTATCAAATAGAAGCTTTAAACAATTAGATTTTTGGATTAGTAATTCATTAGGAAATGAAATTAATTTAAACGGCGTAAATGTATCGCTGTCATTATTGTTCGTGAAAAGTGATATTATTTAAATATATTCTATAAACTTTCCATATAGAAAATATATAGAATATATTATATGACAAGTATTGAGGTAGTAGATGTCAATAATGAAACTAAAACAGACGAGACACCTATAAATAATGAAGTTGTTGAACAAAATGAAACAGTTAATGAAGAACCAATGCCGGAAGAAGTTAAACCAGAAGAAGACAAGCCTGAGCCAAAAGCAAAAGCGAAAGCATTACCAAGAACTAAAAAAGAAGTTGAATTAGTAGAATGTGAACAATGCTCTAAAAAGATGACATTGAAAAGTTTGAGACACTCACATCCTAAAAATTGTAAAGGGGTACCTACTGAATTATTACCAGTTAATCCACAAAAGAATATTAGAAAGATACAGCCAGAAGTGAAAGAAGAGATTAAGAATGAGAGTAAACAAGAAGTGATTAAAGAAACCATTAAGAAACCCACGGCAACAGAACTATTAACTCTACATTACGAAGAACTTAAAAAAGAAAAAGCAAGATAAATCAGGTAAAATAAATAGATTATCTTTAACGATGTTTCAAATAATAATCTAGTTATAATATATAACAATTATGCTTATGAGAAGTCATAGAAATGTTGAATTTAAAATGGCTCCACAAGTAGAACGTTCCTACAACTCAAATGATTTGTAGGGCGTTGCTTCTAGAATGAATTATTTTCAAACAATTAAAAGACACAATGGAAGCGAACCAATCACAAGGAGAATTAATTAATTTAGAAAATAAATTAATCCGAAATATTCTTAATCATTTCTTCTAAATGTTTCTTTCTTGCTGTGAGTTGTTCTGTTGTCTGTATTCCATCTGGTGAGCGTGTGTTGTTCAACTCTCGTCTTATCTTGTCTAACTCCTTTCTATAACTTTCGGTTCTGTTGCTTTCAGCTAAATCATTTCTATACTTTATTAATATACTATGATTAAATCAATAAATAGACTGAATACAACCAAACCACATGTGGTAGGTTCATTAAAATCACAGCTACACTTAAGACCTTCTTATGACGAATTGTTAAAAGAAACATTAGTAGAAGATGAAAACCGCCCGTCAATTGAAGATGTAATAGATAGAAAGGCGACGAGATACAGATTAAACCAGTATGGCAGTCAGTGGGACAACAAGGACAGCTTAGGATTGCTAAATCAGGAAATGATGAAAAGAAAGGAGGAATTAAGAAAAGCAGAGACAACAGCATCGTCGTCTAGAATAACCAGCCGGCCTTCTTCAAAGTCTGCTTTCTCCACACCAGACAGTGCACTGACAGAATATGAAGAGTATGAAAATGATATACAAGCATCATTTGAAGAACAAGAGAGACGTGTCAAAGAAAAAAGGGAAAAACTCAGTCCAAGCATACACGAAGATTTAAACAAGGCATTGTCAAGTTCAATACCTGCTGGGGTAGAAGTTCATTCAATGACATCAGATGACGAACTGCCACCTTTAGAACCCATAGAGGAAAAAGCAACAGCGAAAAAGGGTAAAGACAATGATGATGATGATGATGATGATGATGATGATAAACAAACAACAATTTCTACCACCGAAATAATGGAAATGCACGAAAAAGCGAACGAGATGGAATTCCAAAATGTCGAAAACGAAGAAGTTGATGACGAACAAATTTTCAAAAATTATTTAACTAGTATAAAATGGATGTGGCCGGTGTATTTACCGAAAACTCCGGGAACTATGATGGATAATATAATTTCAAAACTACATCATTTCAATGTAATAAATGCTGATAAATACGATGAGTTCAAAGAATTATTAGATGAATATAACAATGCAAGCGCAACAGAAAGAAAAGGAATTCGTGCTCGGTTAGAAACATATTACAAGGACAACGTTTATAACAAATAGTTCAAACAGAAACCAAGTTCATCAACTCAACAGTAATAAAAAATCTATAATATTTAAATATGTCAGATAAATATTATGGATTAAGAAGAAGGAAAACTTTTGATGAACTGCTGAAAGAAGCGATGACGCACAGATTGAAAATTGAAATCATCCCCGAAAGACGGGCATTTGACACATCAATTAACGATATAGACTTTGACGATTTTGACCTTTCAAAATACGACAGGAGACTACGGTTGAATGCTAGGGTTCAAACTGATAAACAAGTTTTATTACACGAGTTGACGCCAGACATGTTTGATGAAATACCGCCAACATCACAGTTGTATGAAAACAATGAGGCGGACACACAAACAACGCGATATGTAGCAAAGGAGTTAGATGATGAAAAAATCAGTGATGTAATTACAGACAAGAGTGAGGAAAATAGAAAGTCAGAAGATGAACCAGAAGATGTAAAAGATAATGATTTAAAACAGTCAGACGAAAAGCAGGAAGATTTACAAAGTCTTCATTTAACATCATCATCGTCAGCATCAACCGAGAAAGAGGAAGAGAAGAAAGAGGAAAGTCGAGAAATAAAGTCATTAAGAAACTTAGTCTTAGGTGGAGAAGATAAGAGTGTGTTTGAATTATTCCAACGAGGTAAGAAGTCATCCACTCCATCAGAACAATCGCGAGAACAAGAAGAAGAGCAACCGAGGGCTTCTTTCTGGTCAAGACGACAGGTTGAAGCAAGAAGTAGAAGCCACTCACCAGAAGAAAGAGCAAGAGGTAATCAAATGAACAGAAGACAATTAGAAACAAGAAGCAGGAGCAACTCACCCCAAGAAATAGCAAGAGGTAGTGAATGGACGAGGGAACAAATGGAAACAAGAAGCAGGAGCAGAAGCCCAGAAAGCACAAATACAAAAAGTAGCCGAGGCAAGAAGAAAAAATAAAACTACTTAAAGAGAAAACGTGATAATATAGTAAAAAATGACAGGAATTTTTACTAATGGAAATAGAAAACAGAGAATAACAAATAACGAATTTGATGTAATGGTTGAACTTTTGAAAGCGGAAAACGACTTAGTCTTACATAGAATGAGCGAGAAGGTTAGCGAGAGCGACGAACAACTAATGAGATGGAAGGACGACCAGAAGACCTACCATCAGAACTACTACAACAAAAACCTAAAACAGCCTTACACCTGCGAGGGCTGCGGAAGGACGATATCAAGCAAGACCAACCTATCCAAACACAAGAAAAGCAAAGTGTGCAATAAAAACAAAAACCCTCCTTTGTGAAAGGATAAATCATTAATCTTATTAAAACTCATTAATAAGATTAATGCGTTGAGTTTCAACCCAGAGCCCAGTTTCTCCAACAGGCAACCCTTAGCCAAAACTACTTAAAGAAATATATACTATATATAATATAGAGTATAGATATATGGTGTCAGTGTCAGAAGAAAAAATCATAGATTTAATTATAAAAAAGTCAACAAGGTGAACTAATACAAAAAGAAGGGAAACAAACGCAAAAACCAAAAATAGGAGACAAGACCTACAGATACAATAAGAACAAGCCCGCTTCGAAGGTGTTGAATACCAAACTAAAGGAAGTGGCGAGAAGCGATGGCTACAGAAAACATAGTCTTCTAATGAAAGGGGCTAGCTTCATCAAACTAACACGAGGAAGACCCTTACAGGATTATGTCAAGCGTTTCAAATCCAAAATCACAGATGAACAGCAAGCCTCCAAAGGCTACGCCAACACATATTCGGTTAGTGATATAAGATTGAAAGGAATGAAAGGCTTATCATACTTAAAATATCAGAAGCAACGAATGGTAGAATTCCTTAACAGAAACCCAAATATGAAAATCATTGTCGAAGTGGATTTGTTGTTGAAGAACACTGACAACGAAGAGATACGACGAAGGCTGAGAAGCAGGAGATACAATGTCCACAGCCCAGAAGAGATAAACAGTGTTTTAAACAACATAGCCCACGACATAGAGGTTCAAATTGAGATAGCCGAATTCACTCAATCAGGTCTTGTTCTTCTTCAAGTTGGAAGGCTGGTGATAAGTTGTGACAGATACAATCCTACCCGTGGCTCTTCTTATATTCTATTGCCCGACTGGGTGGCAAACAAAAACGCTTGTATCAATATTAAAAACAATGATGAGTTGTGTTTCAAATATTCCGCTCAATGTGGTTTTTAGGAGCTATACAAAAAAGACCACCCCTGTGATATGTATCATTATAAAAAGTATGTTGATGACCCGACGAAGAAAGGCACCAAAGGTGACAAGTTTATTAAATGGGACAATATAGACTTTCCTGTAGGGGGCAGAACAAACACATATCGGTCAATGTTTATTACATCAATCCTGATACCAATAGTAAAACAATTTTATTATACAAAAGAAGCAACAACTCCCAAGCACAACAAAAGATTGATTTAATAAAGCTGACTGGAGAAAATGCCAACTCGCACTATGTCTACATCAAGAACTATAACAAGTTGATGGGAAGCCAAACCAACAAAACAAATAGGAAAACACATCATTGTAGGACGTGCTCACACGGTTTCAAGTCAGAAGTTATTAAAACAACACGAAGAACAGGGTTGTCTAGCGGTTGAAGGACAACAAATAGAAATGCCAGAGGTAGGAGCTACCATTGAATGTAAGAACCATTTTAAGAAACTGAAAGCACCTTATGTAATATATGCCGACTTTGAATGTTTAACAGTGCCCATTGATGTTAAAAGTAAATCGACAAAAGCGACAACAACATCATATCAAAATCATCGCCCTTGTGGTTTTATGATTAATGTAGTCCATGCCATCACTGGAAGCAGCGATCCCTATTTATACAGAGGCGAAGATTGTATGGATAAGTTCGTTGAGAAAATGAATGAAGTCAGAGAGGATGTCATAAAGAAAATGAAGGAAGTGAAAGAGATAATCATGACTGAGGACGATAAAACAGATTTTGACACAGCCACTAAGTGTTTCGTTTGTGGAAAGGGCTTTCAGGAAGGGGATAAAAGAGTTAGAGACCATTGCCATTTTACTGGTAAATATAGAGGTTGTGCTCATGATGATTGTAATCTTGCTTTTAGTATGAGATATTCTAAAATCCCAGTCTTTCTTCACAACCTGAAAAACTATGACGCTCACTTAATCATCAACAAGGCACACGAACTGAGCAAGAATGCTAAAATCGATTGCATCGCACAGAACAGCGAGAAGTTCATAACCTTTGGTTTTAAACACCTTTGCTTCAAGGACAGTTTTAGCTTCTTATCGTCTTCGTTGGATAAGTTGGTGAAGTTGAGTAAATATGAAGATGATAAAAGGCGTGAGAACTGGAAGAACAATTTTAGATACAGTGTTAGAAATCCATATGTTAAAACCGATGAAGATTTGGACTTGTTGACTGACAAGGGGATTTATCCTTATGACTATTTTGATAGTTTTGACAGATTTACTGAAAGAAACTTACCACCGAAAGAAGCGTTCTACAGTAAATTAAGTGAGGAACACGTCAGCGAGAAAGATTATGAAAGGGCACAAAAGGTTTGGAAACACTTCGGTATTAGAACATTAGGACAATATCACGATTTGTATTTGAGAACTGATGTTTTATTATTGACGGATGTGTTTGAAAATTTTAGAGATTTATGTATGGAATACTACGGTTTGGACCCAGCACATTATTATACGCTTTCCTAACTTCGCTTGGGAAGCTACGTTGTTGAAAACTGGTGTTGAAATTGAGCAGTTGCACGATAAAGAAATGTATGAGATGGTTGAAAAGGTAATGCGAGGAGGTATGTGTCAGGTCAGTCATAAACTGGCTGTGGCAAACAATAAGTATATGGACGAAGCCTTTGATGAAAACAAGCCATCAAGTTATATCAATTACTTAGATGCTAACAATCTGTATGGTCTGGCGATGTCTCAAAAATTGCCTTTAAAGAACATCAAATGGGCAAAGAAAACACCTAACATTGAAAAGTGGGCTGAAAAAGATGAGTATGGTTTCATCCTTGAAGTGGATTTGGAATATCCAGAAACATTACACGCCTACCATTCGGACTATCCATTAGCACCTGAAATAATGAATGTCAATGCTAATATGTTGTCAGACTATCAAAAGGAAATCTTCAAAATCTACTATGGAAACAAAGAACCGAAGGACGAGAAAACCAGCAAGTTAATATTAAATTTGAAAGATAAAGAAAAATATGTGGTTCATATCAAGACTTTAAAGTATTATCTAAAAATGGGTATGAAACTCACCAAAGTTCATAGGATAATAAGATTTCAACAGAGGGCTTGGTTGAAACCGTGGATTGACTTCAACACTGGTAAGAGGAAAGAAGCGAAGAGCGACTTTGAGAAGGATTTGTTTAAATTAATGAATAACGCGGTGTATGGAAAAACTATGGAAGACAAGAGAAAACATATGGATTTTGAACTGGTAGATAATGATGCTAGATATGAAATGTGTGTGAATAATCCAACATTCAAAAACAGGTTTATAATAAATGAAAATCTGGTAGGAGTGGAGAAGACAAAGTCGGTCTTGAAACTTGAAAAACCCATATTCTTAGGAATGACAATTTTGGATTTGAGTAAATTACATATGTATGAGTTTTACTATGGTGTGTTGAAGAAGAAATACAACGAAAATATCAAATTGATATATACCGATACTGACAGTTATGTAATTCAAACAATGACTGATGATGTCTACAAGGATTTTCAAGGTATCAAGCAACATATGGATTTTAGCGATTATCCTGTTGAACATCCATGCCACGACAAAACAAATAAGAAGGTCTTAGGAATGTTCAAGGATGAAGTCAATGGAAAAATCATTACTAGATTTATCGGGTTGAAACCTAAATCCTATGCTTTCACAATCCACGGTGAGGATGAGGAACACAAGAAATCGAAAGGTGTTGTTAAACATAAGGTTAAAAAGGAATTAACATATCAAAGCTATGAGGAATCACTTTATCAAAGCAAAAAGCACGAAATCACCTACAACTTCATCAGGAGCAAAACACATCAAATATATTCAATGTCTCAAGTCAAGCAATCACTCAGTAATTATGAAAATACAAGGTTGTATATTGATGCTTTCAATTCAATCCCGTATGGGCACTTTTCCATAAAATAAATATCTAAATAATTATAATAATATGAAATTATTAGAATTATTTAGTGGCACAGGCAGTGTTGGTTTGGTCGCTCGTGATTTGGGCTATAGTGTGATTTCCTTGGATTTGAAAAATGCTGATATCAATCAGGATATTCTGAGTTGGAACTACAAAGAGTTTGGGGTCAATGATTTTGATGTGATTTGGTCATCTCCGCCGTGCACAGAATACAGAATAGCGAAGACGAGGGGTGTCCGAAAGATTGAGTATGCTAATAGTATTGTTTTGAAAACCCTTGAAATCATCGACTACTTCAAACCGAAGTGGTGGATCATTGAAAACCCTGCAACTGGACTTTTGAAGGAACAACCCTTTATGAGTGGTCTAAAATATTATGATGTGGATTACTGTAAATATGGTATGAACTACAGAAAGCGAACGAGGTTGTGGACTAACATTGAAACGTGGAAACCCAGACCATTATGTAAACGGGATTGTGGCAAGATAAGAAATGGACAACATCTTGAAACTGCCCAACGGTTGCCTAGTGGTAAAAATGTTGATTGGGGTGATGGATACCTTAACCATAAACAAGAGAATTTATATAAGATACCTACTGATTTGATTAGTTATATATTTGTTAGTTTGTTTGATGGACGAGGGGATTAAGCATTACAAGCAACCAGTGTCATCAGCGATAAAAAAAAGGTGGAACCCTTGGCTTCAGTTGAACCTCATAGAAGGCAGTCTTGATGTTGTTCTTCTTGATGTCATCCTGGCGTTCTGGTCATTTTTCAGTGAGACCCTTGAGGCTGATGATGTGCATTAGGAGATTAGATTACACATAGTCTCCCATTTGTTTTTCTCCATCAACTCCACTTGCAAACAGTTTGTAATGACTCAATTCACACCTTATAAAGGTGTCTGTGCTATGGAGTCAAATCATGCATTGCCACATTGCAAGGTGGTATTTGGGCTCTCAATACCCTCGGTATTTGGGTTCTCAATACCCTCGGTATTTGGGTTCTCAATACCCTCGGTATTTGGGTTCTCAATACCCTCGGCATTTGGGTTCTCAATACCCTCGGTATGAAATACCCCTAGTATGCTATACCCTCAGTATTTGGTTCTAAATACCCTCGGTATTTGGGTTCTCAATACCCTCGGTATTTGGGTTATCAATACCACCTAGCATATGACACACCTTGAATCCTCTGCAGGTTGGTTCAAATCACCATTCTGCTGGGATTCAGAGCATCGTCGTAAAGCACGACGGAAAGACAAGGCTTTATCTATATCACTGATGAAAGCCGTGTTGTCGAAATGTACAGTATGCCCTCGGCATTCATTGTATGCGAATGAATAGCAATCCACATGTGGATATGACAAGACTTTTAGCTGATGTCAAGTGGTCTTCATAGGTCTGGATGAGATTCAAGTCATCCATCAAAAGAGGAACCGACTGAAGAATGAGTTCTTCACTGATGGTTTTGGTGAAGTTCTTTTTGTTGTAGATTCTCTTCACCGCTTCAAGCTTTTCCTCGTCGAGCGACTCCAGAAAGGCCAGGATAGAAGACTGCCCCGAAAAGACACCATCACGAAGTGTGTCCATCCTCTCCTTGATTGGGTTGATTAAGCCTGTCACTTCTTGAGGTTGTTGAGATTCAGGCTCTTGGTAGTTCATCTTCTTCAGGATGGTTGCTTTGGCTCTTTTTGAGAGTAGTCGAACTCCGTCATCATGTTTGAGATGAGTCTTGAGAACGCGACGCGAAGCCATCACAGTGCAATTGCTAAAGACAGCAAATGAACACTATTTTCAAAATTGAGCAATAAATGCTAATGACATGAAACACTCATTTGTGTAATGCTCAGAGTCAATCAATATCAACACACATGGCAAGAATGAGTTCCATTTCTTTTGCGCCATGCGTTGCAAAGACAGGTGGGTATGGCTTCTCCAAAGCCGTAGCAGTCATCAAACCAATCATCAAATAGTTTGTTCCAAACACGAAGCATCAAGTTTAATCTCAATAGTTTGTGTTTGACGATTGTTTCTTCCCTGCTCATGTATGCTTTCAGCTTCAAACCTAAGCCGAGGATGAAGAAGCTCCACCCTTGTCATCCTTCTTGTCTTCCTTCTTGCTGTCCTTCTTGTCGTCCTTCTTGTCGTCCTTCTTGATTCTTGTCGTCCTTCTTGTCATTTGAGCCTGTCGCCATGTCGGACGCATAAATCACGCTTCCATTCTGGATGCCCCACGTCAAGAGCTCACGGCGATTGTGGGCGTTGAGCTCATCACCGTTGAACATGTAGATGATGCGCGTAGTCATAGCCATGTTGGGGAAGATGATGCCGTGTGCTCGATTCAAGGCTTCGCGTAGCTGTTTCAAGCGGTCACCCTTCTTGATGGTAATCTCATAGTCCTTACCCTGGTAATGTACCGTCACCGTGATGAAACTGTGTTTCTCGGTGGCTTTCTTCTCGCGGTTCCTCTGGCTGTTTGCCATCCTCTGGACTTTCTCAATCTGCTTCTTCTCAATCTTCTCCAAGAGCGACTTCTGCTTTGCGACCAGCTTATACTTCTGAAACATCTCCTTCGCGATGTCCTTCCAGTGCTCGGACAGGTCAACGGCTTGGGTCAAGGTTAAGTCGTTCAGCTTCTCCGCTAAGACATCGGTCTCGGTCTCAATGCTCATGAGTGTCTGAAACTCTTCCTCTCTAATGGTGGTCGCCTCATCGGTAGTGCTGTCGCTCTCCTCTTCCTCCTCTTCCTGAAAGTCGATGTCCATGTTTTCACTCTCAAAAGCCTCACCAAGGGCGACCTGTTCGTCAATCTCCTCAACGGTGGTCTTTGACTTAGGAGCCATTGCACAGCTGTAGGATGGTAGCAACAGAAAGCAGGTGCGTGGTTGCAACTAATGCTGACAAATGGTAGCGGTTGATGGTTCAAATCATAGTCAGCTCAGACAGTGCTCACTGATTTCAACTGTTGTGCAATCTTCAAACATGTCGGGTGTGCTAAAACAATGATGAAGACGTTGAACTTGAGAGACCCCTCAAAGGGAAACACTAAACACTTCCAAAACCAAACGACACCCTCACAGCCAGCCCTGATAGAAAACGGTCTCGGTCATAAAGTCAAGGATGAGATACCTCACAGGTGTCAAGTCAAGCGGTGAAAACCAACCATCAACCTAAGACATCAAATGACAAACCAGAAGACCCGCCCAAAAGCCAACCCATGAAACCACAGAAAGTCCTAACCTCTTTCAATCAACAAAACTAAAGGTTGAAATCTGGAACGAAACAGGGGACCAAATCATCAATTCGTTACCACATTCATATCGTTATTTCTTGGCCCCAGAAGCAGCCTTGAAAAAACGAATAAGATAGAACACGTGTTGAAAAGTGAAATAGAAAACAGAACAGGCAACCATCAGCCCCCAGCCCCCTAGGACCAGCCTTTTCTACATTTCCCCCCCCCGTGTGTTCTGTTTTCAGACCATTGATCTCCCGCAACATTTGGCTCAAGGCCCTTCTTTTGCAGAATCACGATCATCCGAGCGTGTAGACAAAAGAGCCATTGCAGACCGCTTACAGGATTATCACCAAGGACAATCCACCAGGGACAATCCATCCTCCAATCATCCATATTGGCATATTGGACTCTCTCCGGAATAGATCTAGGGACCTCATCAACGACCTCAACTACCACAAGGGTACCAGTTCCCCTTCGGGGATAGGCACCCCGGCAGTGGGCCTCAATTTGTGGTAGCGGAGCGGGTTTTCCGCAGAGATCCAAGGGAAGATGTCATCAGATGGAGAAGGTTTCATGGAAGCCTACACAAGTATGGCCAAACCAAGTGGCTATACGGAGGAAACACTAATTTATCGATGACCGCCAAGCAGCCGCCATCGTACGACGGAAAAGTCAGCTGGTTCAGGTATGAAGAACTCGTGGACGACTGGGTAACCATCACAACGGTGGAAGCATCCAAGCGAGGACCTCTGCTCAAGAGCAGACTCACTGGAGATGCTTATATGTACAAGGCCGTCCTCCAAAATGACCTTTTGCAAGATCCTGATGAAGGAGTCAACTATTTCAAGAACACGCTGAAGAAGTACTTTTTGAAGGGTGCGACCAACGTGTATCTGTACAGACTCCTCAGTTTCTTAAATCATAGAAGGCAGAACCAAGAGTTCCTCATTTTTACCTCAAAATTCGAGATACTTCTCATGAGACTGAAGGCAGCATGGATGGATTTGATGCCAATTTTTACGGCACAATCCCCATCATTTCGCCAGTCCGTACAAGAAGCAAATGCAAGAACAATTGCTCGACATCAGCAAGGAGCCAATGTTCGAGCACCGCCTCCAACCCTGCTAAATGAGGATGATCCAACAGTCCTCACTCAGTATATCAACGGAATGCGGGATAGACAGCGGGACGCATTTCCCTTCGGGGATAATCTCATTGCGCAGTTTTTCATCATCCAGAGTGATTTGTCAGATCAGCAGAGAGAAAGACTGACAAGTGCAATGTCACTCAGGAACATATCGCTAGAGAATTACTCCTATGAGATGCTGAAAACTCACTACCATGAACTCTTCATCACGACGAGGACATCGATCCAAGATCCATCCATCCGACCTCAAGGAGGCAACCGAAGCAACACTTTCTTCATCATCGAACAAGGTGAATACGAAGGAGAAGAAGGCTTCTGGGTTGAGGATGAAGAAGGACTTGAAGGATTCATGTCAAACAACGACGAGGAGACGTTCTGGGTCCTCGAGGAGAACGATGCGTTCATAGCAAGGAAAGTGTCTGGGCGGAACTTCAAATTCAAGAAGAGAAAAGGAAAAGGAAAATCAGGAAACAAAAAGGGCAGTCACCAAAGAGGTGGCTTCAAACCCTTTCGAAAAAGCGGTTCTGGCGGGAAGGCCAATATGGCCAACGAAAACTATGATCCCTACGACCAGGCATATTGGGGAAAAGGCAAAGGAAAGAAGGGAAAGAAAGGAAAGTCAAAATTCCAATATCCCTATGATGGAAACAAAGGTTATCCATCCTATGAGAGTGGCAAGGGAAAAGGCGGACAAGACAAAGGAAAGTCCAAAACGTTCGCAGCCACCTCAGAGAAGACGGAGGAGCAGCCCGCCATCCAGCAGACTGCACCATCCACAGAGCCTACCTATGCCGGTTGGACAGACCAAGATTGGGATCAATCCTGGACATGGAACGAACATGGCTGGTACTCATCCCATGAGACATCCAGCACCGGACAAGCGTTAATGGCATTCCATGATGCATATGAGCATCCTGGGAAAAAGGCCATCCACGGGAAGCTGATCCAATCAGATACAGTTTCAGAACACAATCTGTCCGTTACAACAAATCACAGCCTTTTGGCAACCAAGCTGATGGCGCCTGTCATCAACCCACAGCACAATCCGACCTATGCGATTCTGGACAATGGATGTACCAGATCTATGGGCAGCTGGCATGCAATCCAGCGTTTTACTCAGGCCATCGAACCAATGAAGGACATCATCTCCTATGAGTACATCCCGGCCGAGACCAAGTTCACTTTTGCAAACGGAGAGACAGCCAGGGTAAATTGGACCCTGCATCTTCGATATCACACGACTCCTCCATGCAGTACCAACATCGACGTCCTTGAACAAGGAACTGTACCGATCCTCCTCAGCATCAGCCAGATGCGGAACCTCTACATGACCATCGAGCACACACCTCAATGTGACAAGATCACACGCAAGGCCTTTGGCATGAACCGTCAAGCAGTTCCAGTATCCGGTACAGGACATGCACTCGTCGATCTCGCTGGAGTTGCAAGAGTGAAGGCACATGGAGAAATTGCTCGCCAAGGCCTCACCAACTATGTCTACGATGATGACAACAGCATTAAGTTTCCTTCCGGGGATTCCCAGAGTGAAACTGTTTGTGCGGCAAAGTCATCCGAGATAAAGGAGGACCTAGCAGCTCCTAAAATCATTGGGTCTCAGAAGCAGGACCATTGGATCCTTGACAAGAAGAACAAGCAGCTCATCCGTGTGCACATCACGCCCCGCAAGGCGTTGTTCACACCAAATGGAGCCAAGGAATGTCCAATTGATCCTGACAACATCAGCCGAGAGCGTACTACGGAAATAATTGATGCATCCGTAGGTGGAGATCCAGACATCCTAGAAGACAATTGGAGACTTACATCCCAGGCAAACAAACCAATGATCAACCTGTGGATAGGTAAGACCATTTTCACCTTCGCGGACAATTCGCTTAAAGAAGAGGAAGCAGGTTCAGGATCGGCAGCAGACAGGATCATCGACAAGAGGGGCCGGTCGACTATTGAGCCAGATCCAATTGCACCATCCTCAGAAGAACCAACATTTCCGCTTGCCCTAGGCAGAATCCACAAGCGATTGTCAAATCCCGAAGAGTTGAAGAAGCTCCACCTCCAGCATCATCACATGACAACAGATCAATTTCGATTTAGAACTCGCTCACTTCATTTGCCGAAATCAACATTCGATCTATTTGACAAAGTCCGAAGTGAATGTGAAGTTTGCCAAGCGGCAAAACATGCACCATCACGAAGCAAGACAAGTGGACTTCGAGCGGACACCTTTGGTGACATGACATTCATTGATCACTGTCAAGTTCCTCTTGGAACAGGAGAACACATCATTGTTTTTGTCATCCTGGATGGAGCAACAACATTGCTCACCGCAGAGGCAGTGACAACTACGCAGGAAGTCGAGAACATCACTGTCCTCAGGAACTATTTTGACCAGTACCACTTGCAGCCCAAGTCAGTTGTCGCAGATCAAGCCTTCATGACGGAGACATGGGAACATTTCTATCAACCCTTGGACATCACACCGATATCCTTAGGACCTAATACCCCATGGCCAAATCGAGCTGAAGCAGCAGTTCGACTCCTAAAGGCACAACTCAAGATCATGCTAAGTTCCATCAAGGCAGGAACTGCACCTGCAACACTGAAGAAGGTGACATACAGACAGCTGGTGAAGGCCGCTGCAACTGTCAGGAATCAGACTGTCACCTACGGGGGTGTAACACCATTAGAGCTCGCATTCGGAAGACGACCAGCAGATCTCATCCAACTTGATGTCGCAACACCAACGCAGTTGACGATTGACAGGAATGAAGAAGAGCTGACATCTATCCAGATTAAGCAGCTGTCAAAGCAAGCATTCCAAGAAGCACGTCAATCCGAAGACATCCGACGAGACCTAGCTCAAAATCTCCGAATGAGTTCTAAGCCTCTTCAGGTGAAGGACAAGGTATTCTACTGGCAGGAAGACAAATCCAAGATCCGTTCCGATGGAAGCAAAGGAGGAATATGGCTGAAGGGAAAAGTCATTTCCATTGAAGGAGCAATGGTAGGACTTGATCTTGGAACTCGACTCATCAAGGTGAACATGACGAAGGTCAGGAAGGATGAAACCATCCCTCCGGGGAAACCCGGAATTGACCTTCTATCACCAGAAGAGCGAGAATCCTTGCAGAAGGAGCAACCTGGATCCTCTGCAGACGCCAAGAAGAAGGAGTCATCCACACCAACTCCTAAGCCAAAATCCTCAGTGCCATTGCGTGTCGCGGGAAAAACAACTCCCAAACCTGCAGTACCTCATCCGGCAGAGACCATGTTCGTCGAGGACCTAACATCCGTTCCTGAACAAGCACATTGGAACTGTGTACGTAAGGGAAAGATCCACGTTCTCGAGATCTTTGCAGGAAGTGCCAGATTCAGTCAATGCTGTGCACTATCAGGTCTTAAGGTTGGGACTCCCGTAGACATCCGCACCGGATTCGACGTAATGACCTCCAAGGGACGGCTCATGGTCATGGAGATCATCAGGGAACAAGCACCTGATGTCATCCTAATGGCACCGGTCTGTGGACCATGGTCAAATATGCAGAACATCCAACAAGACCAACAAAAGGTCGGGGAAAAGCGAAGACGCTATCTCCCCATGGTTGAGTTTGTGGCATCCATTGCGCGATATCAGTTGAAGCACGGAAGATACTTCATCATTGAAAATCCTCAGACATCCAGGATATGGTATCTGAATTGCATGCAGCAGTTGTTTTCAGATCCATCCGTGACCTGGGGAGATTTTCATTTCTGTGCATACGGACTCAAAGATCCTGAATCCGGACTCAGAAGTCTCAAGCCCACGAGCTTGATGCACTGCTTACCTCCCGAGGTAATGAGACCGATCTTCAGAAGGTGTAAAAATTTTTCCAGCACAGTCAAGCATGAACACCAACCCCTAGAGGGTAATGCTGGCACCTTCGGAAGCAGAACCAAACTGGCACAGGTCTATCCTTACCAGTTCTGTCAGGATCTCGCGCACATTCTCCTACGACACTTGAAGGTGAAACCACTAGACAATGAGGTGTACCTCTTGGAGGACATTTTCGAACCATTCACCATCAAGCAGGTTGACATCCTGAGAAAGGAGATGGAAGCCATTGACAAGGAGTTCAACATGACCAGCAGCAGTCTTGCAGTCAGAGTTCAGGACCTGCCGTTCAACAAGGACGTTCAACCATTGGTCATCCAGGATCCGCTAGTCCAGAAGTTTCAAAAGACGATGAAGCAGTACCCTCCGGGGACTGAAATCGATATCTTCAAGCAAGATCCCAATGACTGGCGATGTCAGAACATGTGGAATGGTTGCAAGAAGCTGAGACAATTGTGCGTCTCATCCACTCAGTATGATGCATGCACCGCATACGTCCACACCATTGGCATCAACATGCCGATTACGTCACCTCCGGACGATGCGATCATATCCTTCTGGCAACCTGATCAGCTGAATAGAATTTGGGTCTTGCCGGCATCAAAGTGCAACTGGGAGAACTATGATCCGAAGACCTGGCATGCTGTGATGTTTTCATCCGTTCATCAGTCATTCACAGATGCGCCGGCTATCAGGCCGATGCCCATCGCGACGGATCCATCGGATCCCACGGATGAACCTCCAGGACCTGACACACAGCAGCCACCTGATCAACCGGACCATCCCATGCCTGATCCAAGACCACCAACACCTCCGGACGAGCACATGTCAGATCCTCCTACGGATCCTCCGGATCAGCCTGATCATCCCATGCCGCCAGCACCACGCAGTGTATCACCAGACAGTCCAGTGGATCCACCACTACCGCCACACGACAAGCCTGGCGGAGGCGATGCAGCGCTTAAACGGCAAAAACAGTCCATTTCATCCTCAAGCGGACTCAATCGACTGGGGGGTGATGTCTCTTTGCCGTCACAGCCGAAAGCATCTCAGCCAATTCTTCCGACTGTCGTGGTACCTTCACCACCTGCGATTCTTACGAATCCCGAAGCAGAAGACCAAGATGAAGATCTTGAACTGCCGACACTAGAAGAACCAACTGGCAGTCCAACTAAGAAGCAGAGGACTGGGAAGAAGAAGAAGCCAGATGACAATGATGAGTCACCTGAGCATTCTCCCAGAAACGAACCTGCATCTTCATCCAGTCACAATCCGAACAATCCAGCTCACTTGCCGGTACAATATGAGAGTGATGAAGAACTGATCCCTCATGTTCCAACCTCATCCGGCACTGGAAGTTCAGAAAGAACCAGGAGATATACTGACCAGGAAGATGGAGAATCAGAAGACTCTCAGAGGACCAGATCCTATGAAGATCATGAAGCTGATCTCGTTCTTGATGAAGCACATTGGTCACTCATGACAGCCGAACAGAAGATCTGTGCGAACACCGGATCCTTCACGGTTCCGAGAGATATTGAAGGCAACCCTGTCCTCCTTGGACGAGTAAAAGGGACCTCCATCCCATCACCACGATGTGGATTCTCTCATCAGAAATACACAGATCAGAATCATGTTGACCAGTTATGCAAGAACATGACCGATGATGATCGTGCACTCTTAGTCTTGTATTCATCCAAGCAAGAGTCCTTAAAGGCTTCAACAACATCCGCACTCATTGGCAAGAAGCGGAAAGAAGCGACAGCCACGGAAATAAGAGCTTACCAGAAGCAATTCCTGGAAGCTAAGCAGCTCGAGTGCAAATCTTGGCTTGATAACGAAGTGTTCGACTTAGTCGATACACGCAAGACTCAGGTCAGGAACTGGGTCACTGGTCGCTGGGTCCTTACCCTAAAGCGAGACAAGGATGGTAACCTCCTGAAGACCAAGGCTCGCTGGGTCCTCCGAGGCTTCCAAGACAAGCAGAAAAATGATCAGCAGACAGACAGTCCTGCTGCATCCAGGAGTGGCTTCCGCCTTGCAATCCAAGCAGCCTCAAACAGAGGCTGGAATATATTTCACATGGACTTGAAGACAGTATTTCTCCAAGGCGAAGCATACGATCAGACTCGTGACATCATTTGTCAGATCCCTCCTGAAATGGGATATCCACCACACATTGGAGCGCGCATGAAGAAGCCTGCCTACGGGCTAAATGACGCACCCCGCAGATGGTGGAACATCCTTGATTCGGCACTCCGTTCTTACGGATTGGTGCCAACCAGGGCAGACCGTTGTACATATGTATACTACGGCAAGCAGCTTCCGAAGCCCGCATTGGTGAGTGAAAAGAAGTCATCCGATACTTTCGATCTCGAAGGAGCAGTTGATTACCTTATGGATCCTGTTTCCGGTAACAATGCCAAGAATCGACAAGTTCATGGAGCACTATCTCTTCATGTTGATGACCTTCTTATGACGGGGGATGACGTGTTCGAGAAGGAAATCATGGGACGACTTCGAAAAGATTTTCAAGTTGGTTCCGAAGACAAAAATGATTGCCTCTTCGTAGGACAGCGCATCCAATGGAAGCAAGATGACAAGCACGGTTGGTTCATCAATGTCCATCAGAACGTTGCCATTGACGAACTTCAGGAGATCACCTTTGACAAACACCTGAAGGACGACACTCCTCTCACTCCACAAATGCATACTGCATACAAGATCAATTGGTTACAATCGCGAACGCAGTTCCACATTGGTTATCAATTCTCCAGGTGTGCCTCCAAGGCATCATCACCGACCATTGAGGACGTTCGCGCCATCAACAAGACAGTCAGAACCATCAAAAGCATCCCGCTTAGCATGAGATTCTGGCCCCTTCGTGGCAAGACACGCATAGTTGGGTATCCGGATGCATCCTATCGCAACAATGAGGATAAGTCATCCCAACGTGCGCATGTTATATTTCTCGCAGAACAAAGAGATCTTCGCCAGGGCTCATCGAACTCGAGAGGCTCATTGGTCGACTACGAGACGCACAAGATCACCGCCACAACCATGTCCACTACTGTTGCAGAGTTGCACGGGCTAATGCGTTGTTACGGTTCAGCATTATTTCTTCGCGGTCTCTGGTCAGACATCACAGGCGAAATCGCAGATGTACACATCCGCACTGATGCGAACAATCTTGTCACCACAGCATCCACAACACATCAACCGGAACAGAAAGAAACAATGCATTTGATCCAGATGTTGAGGAAGGAAAGCAACAGTGGACAGATGCATGACCTTGCACATGTACGAAGTGAAGATTGCCTGGCAGATTCGCTGACCAAGCACTCAGCTAAAGCAGACGAGCTCATCAAGGCCGTCCTCACCGGCAATCTCCTGAATGTAGATGCACATCCACCTTTCCGTACTATGTTGCAGAACAAGGCATTTTTGGTTGAGTGGCTAGCACACAATACGAAGCACGGACCCGACATCTTTGCCTTTGCAGGAGTCGGTATAGCAGAATCCATGTTTGCTTATTGGGGAACCTGGGCATGATCCGCATGTCCGAGAATTCTGATGCATGAGTTTTTCCGTTTTACACATTTTCAATTCCTCAATTCCGTGATGCTCGTGTTTGCACTTGACCCATTTTGAATCTCAAGAAATATGTGTCTGCGTCCGCAGCCACTTTCGGTTTACAACCATTTCGACCTTTGCAATCTTGTATGCCTGATCAGCTCGAAGACATGCCACTCTTCAACATGCTCTTCCCACGATCCAACACCGCGGCTCCTTCGCCGAAGCCGTTGGTGAAGAGACGGGCATCTCCGTTGAAGGAATCCCCTGCTCGTGATGAGGAAGATGAGACATCCGACTGCCCCATGGAACAGGTAGCCGATGAGAATCCATCCGCCTCTCAGCAACCCGAGAATGTGAACATGGAGCAGGTTGATTATGAACGAGATTCCGATGACGAAGAAGATGAAACGGATGAAGATGATCATCCTACCGCAGGAAAGCCGACGTCGAAAGCGATGCCACCTAAAAGATTGGTTCCAAAGTCACCACCTCCAACACTGAGGCTTGTATCCAAGGTCAAGCCAGCACCGAAGAACGTCCTGGATGAGGACACGGAATCCGACGACCCTCCTGGGAATCGTCCGGCACTTCCAAGGCGACCAGAGATGCCGCCGATCCTCACATCCAACGACCGGTGGTTTGTGACATATGGATCCGATACCGACATCAGCCTCCAGAAGTCATCCGTGCACCCAGGACCATTCGGGAACTCGAAGTTCCTCAACTTCGTGCACGACTACTACAAGGAGTGCTCAACCATCCTTGATGATCATCCGACCTTCCACTTCGTTCCTGAGCATCAACGATCGCATGGAGAAAAAGTATTCTGGTTGAAGGCAAGATTCAACGATTACTGGAGTCCAACGTTCCACGGTGAAGGACCCGCTGCAGAGAAACCATACATGGACTTCATCAAGAAGGTCTACAGTATCTGCAGCTACACCAATGCTCAATGGGAAAGTTACGGAACCGATATCATCCCGATGGTATGCCACAACGGTAACATCGATCACGAGAGAACCGTCCAGAATGTCGAACAGGTTTGCAAATATTTCCACATAGATCCATCCAAGGCGAAGCAGATCACAGACCTCATCCTCTGGCGAATTGAGAGAATGAGCAGATTGCTTTCCGCATGCCTTCGTCATGATCCAAGGCATGGAACTCCTAGGGAATGCAAACGAAAGGTGGACATGGGTCCTGATGGATCCGTCGAGCTCTACGACGCATTGACCTGCATCTCACACGTCAAGAACTTCATGGGAAGCAAGCCAGGACTTCTCTTGATGGCTATGTTCCCGAACCATGGAAAATCACGATTTGAAATTGCGTTCGTGTTTCCATCCGTGGACGGGCCATACAATGAGCGCAAGGCAAGGGGAGAAATTGTTCCAAGGAACAGATGGATCGACAAGCTCAACACAAGATCCGCACAAATTGCACTCCGGCCTGATGGCAAGGATTTCGGTCATGATCCAAAGATGGAATTCTATGTGAGATGCAACAGCGGACATACACGACAAGTCGAGATCCAATCCTTTGGACGACCCCTGTACTCTGAGCAGCAGACAGCACCTCATCACGAAGAACCGGACTATGATCTTCCAACGGAATCTGTTCCGCCAAGTCCACATCCGTCGAGGTCTGATGCTCCTCATGAAGATGAAGGCACAGCTCAGCCCAAGTACAGAATGCGAAGGCCGGCACCACCATCCATTGAAGAAGAGAGAAAGATCAAGCCGTTCGCGAAGAAGCCCATCACGTTCATGTTCCATGCAACTTATGGAAATCAGCTCCTCAGCATCGTGGAGAACGGGCTCAAGCCTGGGAAATCCCAGTCGAACCCTTCGGGGAGAATGCACGTCCACATGGCATGCATCGACGACGTCATCCTTGATGACGACGTGTCAGAAGCAGCACTAACCCATGTACCAGCAGGAAGAGATGCACTGTTGATCTTTGCATTCCTCCAGGACCAGGACTATGGCATTCGACTCTCTGAAGAGCGAACAGCGATCACAGACAAGACCATCGAGGCGAAGAATATTGTTGCAGCATATGAACCTGATGGCAGCGTCATGGTGAGCAACAACTGGATCATGAAGAAACTTCTCAATCGTGAAGATTGTGAGATGTACGACACCAAGATCCGGGAATTCGCCGATGCCTTCTTCAATCATGTGAGTTCCAACCAGCACAACAAAGACAAAGATACTTCCTCAGAGACCAAGAAGCGACGGCACTCCACCGATCAGGACGAAGCTGAAGAGGAGACCATGGAACCCTCCGGGGAGAGGTCCGTCAAGCCCAAGGTCACCATGGAGTATCACAACACCGAGAACCTAGACGAGTTCATCGATGAATTCAAGGAAATCTACCTCGAAATAGAAATGAACAAAAAGGACGCCGAGGACGAGCTCGCGGACACCAAGGAGAACCTCCGCCGTTTTCTGGACCAATACACCAAGGATCCAAGAAGAGCTCATCCTATGTTGACAGAATGCGAGAGAGCCTCATTGGCACATGTCGATCCCGATGTCAACCTCGGAGAAGAAGAATTCTACTTCGAACATCAAGGAGAATGTCCCACCATGGACGAGTACCGGCAGGCACAACCATCGTCCGGCTATCCCATCAAGCTTCCGCTGGGATTGAAAAAGCTAAGGTCAACTGACGACCAGGAGCTCATCCGAGCATATGCTGATATCCTGGGATCGCTGATGAAGCCGACCGACCGTTCACCTGAGGATCATCTCAAGACGCATGCGTTCACCTCATCCCTGACGCTCAACGTACTTACCATGAACCATGGAAACTTCACGAGGAATCCAAAGCTTGGTAACAGGGAGGTGTACAACATGCCGATGCAGGATCGACCAATCATGAAGATGATGATGCAGAACAGTGCGCGCATCTTATGCTTGAATGAAGCAGACGCATTCTTCAGTCCTAATGATGGGAAATCAAGAGATCTCATCAAGATGTTCATCCATTTCGGATACAAGGGCATTGTGATCAAGCAATGGTCATCCAGACCAATCGCATGCTTTGTCCGCGGCGGACCATACGCAAGAGTGGAATTGCTGGCAAGGCACATTTCCACCAGGAGTCAGAATTGGGGAACAACATTCGGAATGTTCAGATGCTTCTTCGGCACAGAAGAAAATCGCACTGATCCCGAATACGAAATTCCGACCTCGGACTGCTTGGCAACCACGGGAACATCCATGTTCTCCGAATCCAAAAAGTACATTGGATCGAGATTGCCACCACGCACCATTGTCCAAGGATACGGACGAGAAAAAGAGTTCTCCAAATCGAGCAGAGTGATGAGTTTCGAGGCATGCTCCCGAAATCATCCAACAAGTCACTCCTCGAGTTTGACGACC
Source organism: Effrenium voratum (assembly GCA_963377175.1). NCBI lineage: Eukaryota > Dinophyceae > Suessiales > Symbiodiniaceae > Effrenium > Effrenium voratum. Next base: position 174,359 of record CAUJNA010003808.1, read on the forward strand.
GCCACGTGACGAGGGCAGACCTCCCGTTTGCTACCATTGGAGTCTTCCACATCCATCCATCACTCAGCCATGGAGCAGCACTGGACGATTTTCGGAAGGAGATCATGCCGCTCGTGACATTGTACAAATGCGATGCGATCACAGGAGACGCCAACAAGTCTGCGAATACCTACAGCAAGCTCCAGCAGGTTTTCAATCCGGCAAACGGTCTCATGAACATCCTCATGAAGGCATACCAGAAGCTATGGAATGAAACCAGCAACTTGCCCCTCGGGGAAAGAATGGAGTATGCGATGGAGACTTCGTGCACCCTCAAATCCATCCTCCGTCATCACCTGCGCATGAAATGCGGATCAGGGTATGATCGAACATTCCCAGATGTGATGATGACATTCGTGTTTGGATGGGGCAAGACGAACATCCAGCAGATTTTCCGGAACGAGGAGATGAACGCCATGAATGATGAACAACTGGAAGCCATGCGGCACAATCCAGCAAAGGCCATCTTCGACTATCAGGTCACATCCGCAGAGCGTTTCAAGCACGTGAACAACGAGATGTTCATGAATGGCCCACAGGATTCCGACTCGCACAGTCCCCTCATGGTTTACATCCGCAGCAAATCTGCAGCCAAGAAGCGTAACTATGAGAGAAGCAAGGATTACTACCAGAAGCCATCCTGGACCCCGCAAGCATTCAAGGATTACAACAAGCAGTGGGGAAATCCAAGGTATTGGAAGGACTATGGCGACTCGACCTGGAATGATTATGGAGACTATGGCAGTCAATCCGACAGCAGCCGTCGGTGGTACAAATGAAAAGCCACCTTTGGCATCCATCCGATTGACCGAGAAGACTCATACGTTCAGCACTACGAACGACCACCAGATTGATCCTCACCGCCAACAAGACTATTCTGTGAGAGATCAATAGTTTCACATTTGTCCCGCATGTACATAGCGTTGTGCATCATCTTTCGATACATCTAGGTATCTCAGAGAATCTGTACAAACTGTTTTCCATTTTGCAGATCAAGACAGTTCATCCGCGCAGAAAATAGGATGAATGTAATATTTCAAGAAACATGGCTACGGCACGAAACATGGCTACGGCCAAAGGCCATGAAGCCAATAGTATTTCATACTTTGTGCTGGAGATCAAAAGAAATTTGTGTCTGTTTTGTGTTCTGTTTTCAGACCATTGATCTCCCGCAACATTTGGCTCAAGGCCCTTCTTTTGCAGAATCACGATCATCCGAGCGTGTAGACAAAAGAGCCATTGCAGACCGCTTACAGGATTATCACCAAGGACAATCCACCAGGGACAATCCATCCTCCAATCATCCATATTGGCATATTGGACTCTCTCCGGAATAGATCTAGGGACCTCATCAACGACCTCAACTACCACAAGGGTACCAGTTCCCCTTCGGGGATAGGCACCCCGGCAGTGGGCCTCACCCCCCCCCCCCAACCCCCGCCCCCCCATCCTTCAACGATACCATGAACACTTCGTAGGGTGTTGTTGCCTTGACGCGGGAAACTCGTCAAACACTCAATAAGGTTTATAAACTTTCCTGAAAGTTTATAAACCTTCTGTAGGCTTATTGCGTAGCAAGTGGAGACTGTTGTTTGGGAAAAAAGGACACTCATTGAGGCCTTGTCTGATGTGGTTTGGGCATTGGATCTCTAAAAATGGAAACACCTGAAACCTAGAATCTGGAGATCAGAATCCTTGAGATGTGTGGATGTGTGTACATCACTGCTGCACTGTTATATCAAAGGCTGTCCATTCGGTCCAGGGGAACACAATCTGAGCAACTGCTGCAAAACACTCTGTTTTACAGCATTTTGTTGGATCTCTAATCCCTTGAAATGTCCAATTTGAAACACCTGAAACCTAGAATCTGGAGATCAGAATCCTCGAAATGTCTAATGTTGGATTCTCCAAGCCTCATAATTTGGAGCCTGGAGTCCAACATATCCAAGTACACATTCCTTTCCAAATACGATTTTGATCCGAATTGAATTTGCATATTGAATAGAATTTAGTAAGCACATAGTTCACCACCATTCATAATTCACCATAATGTCTATATTAGATCAGAATTTGAACAGGAATACCTTTCCAACTAAGGAACATATAATTGCAGTAGAATCCAAATATACTTTAATGCAGACAGAATTCAATTAGCTGTTGAACATAATAATTTAATCAAGAATCCATCCCCAAATACAACTTGAATTGGAATATAGCTTATTCTGGAAAGAAATCACTTGGCCTTTGCAAACAAATTTTAATAGCAACTCAATCCCAAATATGATTTAGCTTAAATGTGGCTAAACAATAAAGGGCACATATCCCCAGACTCCCAAACTTGGTCTGGAGATGTGTTTGGCATGTGCAGGTCTCAGAGCTTTCATTTTCAGGAGATTTTGTGCTTTTGGGTCTGTGCAGGTTGCAGAGCTCAAAGCTGCCAAAAACATCACTTTTTCAATGTTTTTCCCTGGTGTACTCAAAACCACTGTAAAAACCAGTGATTCAATCAAAGCCAGGCTCCAATCTGAAAACGGAATTCGTTTTCGCTTTGCTGCCTTTCAAGCCTCAAAGAATCAGACATTTGCTGTCACATAGAAGGTAAAAAACAACAAAACTACTGTATTTTACAATGTTTTCAGGCATCTGCACACACAGAGTAGAGTTGACACCTTCAACTAGAAGAGGGCAAATGTAGGCCCTGGGGGGGGGGTGACCATACTTTAGAGCCTCCGGCTCAGTCCGCCGACATTGTCCTCTCCCTTTTCTCCTTCTTCCTCTCTCCCTTGTCTCCCTTGTGTGTTCTGTCGTCCTCTCTCCCTCCCACTGCTCCCCATCCTCCCTCTCTCTCCGCAATCTCCCTCTCTCGTATGTATGTATGCATGTATATATGTGTGTATGTATGTATGTATGCATGCATGCATGTATGTAATGTATGTATGCATGTATGTATGCATGCATGTATGTAATGTAATGTAATGTAATGTAATGTAATGTAATGTAATGTAATGTAATGTAATGTAATGTAATGTAATGCATGTATGTATGTAGTCTGTATGTATGTATGTGTGTGTATGTCTGTATGTAATTTATGTAATGTATGTATGTATGTAATGTATGTATGTATGTATGTATGTATGCATGTATGTATGTAATGTAATGTAATGTAACGTAATGTAATGTATGTATGTAATGTATGTATGTATGTATGTATGTATGTATGTATGTATGTATGTATGTATGCATGTGTGTAATGTAATGTAATGTAATGTAATGTAATGTAATGTAATGTAATGTAATGTAATGTAATGTATGTATGTATGTATGTATGTATGTATGTGTGTGTATGTATTAATGTAATGTATGTAATGTAATGTAATGTAATGTAATGTAATGTAATGTATGTGTGTATGTATGTATGTATGTATGTATGTATGTATGTATGTTATGTATGTATGTATGTATGTATGTATGTATGTAATGTATGTAATGTATGTATGTATGTATGTAGTGTAATGTAAAGTAAAGTAATGTAATGTAATGTAACGTAATGTAATGTAATGTAATTTAATGTAATGTATGTATGTATGTCTGTCTGTATGTATGTATGTATGTATGTTGTATGTATCCTTGCACTTCCCCTTTGCTCCCCAGTATTTCCCGCAGAAAACACGGTTTGTCCAGCGTTTTCGCAAAGATGATGTCCAAAAACACAGAGTTTTGCCAGATTTTCGGCAAAAGGATGCAGGAAGCCCAAGCCAGCAAAAAAGCCGGCAGGGGGAATCGAGCCTGGGACCCCTGTGTTGCGACACCGGCTCCCCGAAGACTACGTTTAGTGGAACATCGTCAAATTGCCGCGCGGTACGTGGGGGGCCCCCCCCCTTGTGTTTGGTTTGTTACACAGTTGATCTCCCGCAACCATTTGGCTCAAGGCCCTTTTTCAGTATCATAGCATCACTCATGATTGCGTGACAAAGGAACCTTTGCAGGCCGCTTACAGGATTATCCATCAATATAATCCACCAGGGACAATCCATCCTCCAATCATCCATATTGGCATATTGGACTCTCTCCGGAATAGATCTAGGGACCAAATCAACGACTACCACAAAGGTACCAGTTCCCTTCGGGAATAGGCACCCCGGCAGTGGGCCTCAATTTGTGGTAGCGGAGCGGGTTTTCCGCAGAGATCCAAGGGAAGATGTCATCCGATGGAGAAGGCTTCATGGAAGCCTACTCAAGTATGGCCAAATCAAATGGCTATACGGAGGAAACACTCAATTTATCGATGACCGCCAAGCAGCCGCCATCGTACGACGGAAAAGTCAGCTGGTTCAGGTATGAAGAACTCGTGGACGACTGGGTAACCATCACTACAGTAGAAGCACCGAAGCGAGGACCTCTGCTCAAAAGCAGACTCACGGGAGATGCTTTTATGTACAAGGCAGTCCTCCAGAATGACCTTTCGCAAGATCCTGAAGAAGGAGTCAACTACTTCAAGAACACGCTGAAGAAGTACTTTTTGAAAGGTGCGACCAACGTGTATCTATACAGGCTCCTCAGTTTCTTCAATCATAGGAGGCAGAACCAAGAGTTCCTCATTTTTTACATCAAAATTCGAAATCCTTCTTATGAGATTGAAGGCAGCATGGATGGACTTGATGCCAGTTTTTACGGCACAGTCCCCATCATTTCGACAGTCCGTACAGGAAGCAAACGCAAGAACAATTGCTCGACAGCAGCAAGCAGCCGGTGTTCGAGCACCGCCTCCAGTCCTGCTCAATGAGGATGACCCAACAGTCCTCAGACAGTATATCAACGGAATGCAGGACAGACAGCGGGACGCATTTCCCTTCACGGATAATCTCATTGCGCAGTTTTTCATCACACAGAGTGAATTGTCAGATCAGCAGAGAGAAAGGCTGACAAGCGCAATGTCACTCAGGAACATTTCATTAGAGAACTACTCCTATGAGATGCTGAAGACTCATTACCATGAACTCTTCATCACGACCAGAACATCCGTTCAAGATCCATCCATCCGACCTCAAGGAGGCAACCGAAGCAACACCTTCTTCATCATCGAGCAAGGTGAATACGAAGGAGAGGAAGGCTTTTGGGTTGAGGATGAAGAAGGACTTGAAGGACTCACGTCAAACAACGATGAAGAGACATTCTGGGTCCTCGAGGAGAACGATGCGTTCATAGCAAGAAAAGTGTCGGGGCGGAACTTCAAATTCAAGAAGAGAAAAGGAAAAGGAAAGTCAGGAAACAAAAAGGGCAGTCACCAACGAGGTGGCTTCAAACCCTTTCGAAAAAGCGGTGCTGGCGGGAAGGCCAATATGGCTAATGAAAACTATGATCCCTACGACCAGGCATATTGGGGAAAAGGCAAAGGAAAGAAGGGAAAGAAAGGAAAATCAAAATTCCAATATCCCTATGATGGAAACAAAGGTTATCCATCCTATGAGAATGGCAAAGGAAAAGGCGGACATGACAAAGGAAAATCCAAAACGTTCGCAGCCACCTCAGAGAAGACGGAGGAGCAGCCCGCCATCCAGCAGACTGCACCATCCACAGAGCCTACCTATGCCGGTTGGACAGACCAAGATTGGGATCAATCATGGACATGGAACGAACATGGCTGGTACTCATCCCATGAGACATCCAGCACAGGACAAGCGCTAATGGCATTCCATGATGCATATGAGCATCATGAGAAAGAGGCCATCCACGGGAAGCTGATCCAATCAGATACAGTTTCAGAACACAATTTGTCCGTCACAACAAATCACAGCCTTTTGGCAACCAAGCTGATGGCGCCTGTCATCAACCCTCAGCACAATCCGACCTATGCGATTCTGGACAATGGATGTACCAGATCTATGGGCAGCTGGCATGCAATCCAGCGTTTTACTCAGGCCATCGAACCAATGAAGGACATCATCTCCTATCAGTACATCCCGGCCGAGACCAAGTTCACTTTTGCAAACGGAGAGACAGCCAGGGTAAATTGGACCCTGCATCTTCGATATCACACAACTCCTCCATGCAGTACCAACATCGACGTCCTTGAACAAGGAACTGTACCGATCCTCCTCAGCATCAGTCAGATGCGGAACCTCTACATGACCATCGAGCACACACCTCAATGTGACAAGATCACATGCAAGGCCTTTGGCATGGACCGTCAAGCAGTTCCAGTATCCGGTACAGGACATGCACTCGTCGACCTCGCTGGAGTTGCAAGAGTGAAGGCACATGGAGAAATTGCTCATAAAGGCCTCACAAACTATGTCTACGATGATGACAACAGCATCAAGTTTCCCTCCGGGGATCTCTCCAAGAGTGAAACTGTTTGTGCAGCAAAATCATCCGAGACAAAGGAGGACCTAGCAACTCCAAAAATCATTGGGTCTCAAAAGCAGGACCATTGGATCCTTGACAAGAAGAACAAGCAGCTCATCCGTGTGCGCATCACGCCCCGCAAGGCGCTGTTCACACCAAATGGAGCCAAGGAATGCCCAATCAATCCTGATAACATCAGCCGAGAGCGTACTACGGAAATCATTGATGCGTCCGTAGGTGGAGATCCAGACATCCTAGAAGACAATTGGAGACTTACATCCCAGGCAAACAAACCGATGATTAACCTGTGGAAAGGTAAGACCATTTTCACCTTCGCGGACAATTCGCTTAAAGACGAAGAAGCAGGTTCAGGATCGGCAGCAGACAGGATCATCGACAAGAAGGGCCGGTCGACCATTGAGCCAGATCCTTTCGCACCATCCTCAGAAGAACCAACATCGCTTCCGATTGCCCTAGGCAGAATCCACAAGCGATTGTCAAATCCCGAAGAGTTGAAGAAGCTCCACCTCCAGCATCATCACATGACAACAGATCAATTTCGATTCAGAACTCGTTCGCTTCACTTGCCAAAATCAACAATCGATCTATTTGACAAAATCCGAAGTGAATGTGAAGTTTGCCAAGCGGCAAAACATGCACCATCACAAAGCAAGACGAGTGGACTTCGAGCGGACACCTTTGGTGACATGACGTTCATTGATCACTGTCAAGTTCCTCTTGGAACAGGAGAACACATCATTGTTTTTGTCATCCTGGATGGAGCAACAACATTGCTCACTGCAGAGGCAGTGACAACTACGCAAGAAGTCGAGAACATCACTGTCCTCAGGAACTATTTTGACCAGTACCACTTGCAGCCCAAGTCAGGTGTCGCAGATCAGGCCTTCATGACAGAGACATGGGAACATTTCTATCAGTCCCTTGACATCACACCGATATCCCTGGGGCCGAACACACCATGGCCAAATCGAGCTGAAGCAGCAGTTCGACTCCTGAAGGCACAACTCAAGATCATGCTAAGTTCCATCAAGGCAGGAACTGCACCTGCAACACTGAAGAAAGTGACATACCGACAGCTGGTGAAGGCCGCTGCAACTGTCAGGAATCAGACTGTCACCTACGGGGGTGTAACACCATTGGAGCTCGCATTCGGAAGACGACCAGCAGATCTCATCCAACTAGATGTCGCAACACCACCTCAGTTGACGATTGACAGGAATGAAGAAGAGCTGACAGCCATCCAGATCAAGCAGCTGTCCAAGCAAGCATTCCAAGAAGCGCGTCAATCCGAAGACATCCGACGAGACCTAGCTCAAAATCTCCGAATGAGTTCTAAGCCTCTTCAGGTGAAGGGCAAGGTATTCTATTGGCAGGAAGACAAATCCAAGATCCGTTCCGATGGAAGCAAGGGAGGAATATGGCTGAAAGGAAAAGTCATTTCCATTGAAGGAGCAATGGTAGGACTTGATCTTGGGACTCGACCCATCAAGGTTAACATGACGAAGGTCAGGAAGGATGAAACCATCCCTCCGGGGAAACCTGGAATTGATCTTCTATTGCCAGAAGAGCAAGAATCCTTAAGAAGAAGGAGTCATCCGAACCGGCTCCTAAGCCAAGATCCTCAGTGCCATTACGTATCGCGGGAAAAACAACTCCCAAACCTGCAGCACCTCATCCGGCACACTCTCAGGTCTTAAGGTTGGGATCCGCACCGGATTCGACGTAATGACATCCAAGGGACGACACATGGTCATGGAGATCATCAGAGAGCAAGCACCTGATGTCATCCTAATGGCACCGGTCTGTGGACCATGGTCAAATATGCAGAACATCCAACAAGACCAACAAAAGGTCGGGGAAAAGCGGAGACGCTATCTTCCCATGGTTGAATTTGTGGCATCCATTGCGCGATATCAGTTGAAGCACGGAAGATACTTCATCATTGAAAATCCTCAGACATCCAGGATATGGTATCTGAATTGTATGCAACAACTGTTTTCAGATCCATCCGTGACCTGGGGAGATTTCCATTTCTGTGCATACGGATTAAAAGATCCTGAATCCGGGCTCAGAAGTCTCAAGCCTACGAGCTTGATGCACTGCTTACCTCCCGAGGTAATGAGACCGATCTTCAGAAGGTGTAAAAATTTTTCCAGCTCAGTCAAGCATGAACATCAACCCCTAGAGGGAAATGCTGGTACTTTCGGAAGCAGGACCAAACTGGCGCAGGTGTATCCTTACCAGTTCTGTCAGGATCTCGCGCACATCCTCCTACGACGCTTGAAGGTGAAACCACTTGACAATGAGGTGTACCTCTTGGAGGACCTTTCGAACCATTCACCATCAAGCAGGTTGACATCCTGAGAAAGGAGATGGAAGCCATTGACAAGGAGTTCAACATGACCAGCAGTAGTCTTGCGGTCAGAATTCAGGACCTGCCGTTCAACAAGGACGTTCAACCATTGGTCATCCAGGATCCGCTAGTCCAGAAGTTTCAGAAGACGATGAAGCAGTACCCTCCGGGGACTGAAATCGATATCTTCAAGCAAGATCCTAATGACTGGCGATGTCAGAACATGTGGAATGGCTGCAAGAAGTTGAGACAATTGTGCATCTCATCCACTCAGTATGATGCATGCACCGCATACGTCCACACCATTGGCATCAACATGCCAATTACGTTACCTCCGGACGATGCGATCATATCTGATCAGCTGAATAGAATTTGGGTCTTGCCTGCATCAAAATGCAATTGGGAGAATTATGATCCGAAGACCTGGCATGCCGTGATGTTTTCATCCGTTCATCATTCGTTCACAGATGCGCCGGCTATCAGGCCGATGCCCGTCGAGACGGATCCATCGGATCCAACGGATGAACCTCCACGACCTGACGCACAGCAGCCACCTGATCAACCGGACCATCCCATGCCTGATCCAAGACCACCAACACCACCGGACGAGAACATGTCAGATCCTCCTCCGGATCCTCCACATCAGCCTGATCATCCCACGCCGCCAGCACCACGCAGTGTATCACCAGACAGTCCAGTAAATCCACCACTGCCGCCACATGACAAACCTGGCGGAGGAGATGCAGCGCTTAAACCTCAAAAACAGTCCATTTCATCCTCAAGTGGGCTCAATCGACTGGGGGGTGATGTCTCTTTGCCGTCACAGTCGCAATCATCTCAGCCAATTCTTCCGACTGTCGTGGTACCTTCACCACCTGCGATTCTTACGAATCCCGAAGCAGAAGACCAAGATGAAGATCTTGAACTGCCAGCACTTGAACAAGAAGACACAACTGCACCCGTGCAGGGCAGTCCATCCAAGAAGCAGAAAACTGGGAAGAAGAAGAAGCCAGATGACAATGATGAGTCACCTGAGCATTCGGAAATGAACCTGCATCTTCATCCAATTACAATCCGAGCAATCCAGCAAACTTGCCGGTACAATATGAAAGTGAGGAAGAACTGAACCCTCATGTTCCAAATAGATGCGGCACTGGAAGTTCAGAAAGAACCATGAGATATACTGACCAGGAAGATGGAGAATCAGAAGACTCTCAGAGGACCAGATCCTACGAAGATCGCCAAGCTGATCTCGTTCTTGGTGAAGCACATGGGTCACTCATGACAGCCGAACAGAAGATCTGTGCGAACACCGGATCCTTTACGGTTCCGAGAGATATCGAAGGCAACCCTGTCTTTCTTGGACGAGTGAAAGGGACCTTCATCCCATCGCCTCGATGCGGGTTCTCTCATCAGAAATACACAGATCAGAATCATGTTGACCAGTTATGCAAGAACATGACCGATGATGATCGTGCACTCTTAGTCTTGTATTCATCCAAGCAAGAATCCTTAAAGGCTTCAACCACATCCGCACTCATTGGCAAGAAGCGGAAAGAAGCGACAGCCACGGAAATAAGAGCTTACCAGAAGCAATTCCTGGAAGCTAAGCAGCTCGAGTGCAAATCTTGGCTTGATAACGAAGTGTTCGACTTAGTCGACACACGCAAGATTCAGGTCAGGAACTGGGTCACTGGTCGCTGGGTCCTTACCCTAAAGCGAGACAAGGATGGTAACTTCCTGAAGACCAAGGCTCGCTGGGTCCTCCGAGGCTTCCAAGACAAGCAGAAAAATGATCAGCAGACAGACAGTCCTGCTGCATCCAGGAGTGGCTTCCGCCTTGCAATCCAAGCAGCCTCAAATAAAGGCTGGAATATATTTCACATGGATTTGAAGACAGCATTTCTCCAAGGCGAAGCATACGATCAGACTCGTGACATCATTTGTCAGATCCCTCCTGAAATGGGATATCCACCACACATTGGAGCGCGCATGAAGAAGCCTGCATACGGGCTAAATGACGCACCCCGCAGATGGTGGAACACCCTTGATTCGGCACTCCGTTCTTACGGACTGGTGCCAACCAGGGCAGACCGTTGTACATATGTATACTACGGCAAGCAGCTTCCGAAGCCCGCATTGGTGAGTGAAAAGAAGTCATCCGATACTTTCGATCTCGAAGGAGCAGTTGATTACCTTATGGATCCTGTTTCCGGTAACAATGCCAAGAATCGACAAGTTCATGGAGCACTATCTCTTCATGTTGATGATCTTCTTATGACGGGGGATGACGTGTTCGAGAAGGAAATCATGGGACGACTCCGAAAAGATTTTCAAGTTGGTTCCGAAGACAAAAATGATTGCCTCTTCGTAGGACAGCGCATCCAATGGAAGCGAGATGACAAGCACGGTTGGTACATCAACGTCCATCAGAACGTTGCCATTGACGAACTTCAGGAGATCACCTTTGACAAGCACCTGAAGGACGACACTCCTCTTACTCCACAAATGCAGAAGTGTCCTAGGTCAGATCAATTGGTTACAATCGCAAACGCAGTTCCACATTGGTTATCAATTCTCCAGGTGTGCGTCCAAGGCATCATCACCGACCATTCAGGACGTTCGCGCCATTAATAAGACAGTCAGAACCATCAAAAGCATTCCGCTTAGTATGAGCTTCTGGCCCCTTCGTGGCAAGACACGCATAGTTGGTTATCCAGATGCATCCTATCGCAACAACGAGGATAAGTCATCCCAACGTGCGCATGTTATATTTTTTGCAGAACAAAGAGATCTTCGCCAGGGCTCATCGAACTCGAGAGGCTCATTGGCCGACTATGAGACGCACAAGATCACCGCCACAACCATGTCCACTACTGTTGCAGAGTTGCGCGGACTCATGCGTTGTTACGGTTCAGCATTATTTCTTCGCGGTCTCTGGTCAGACATAACAGGCGAAATCGCAGATGTACACATCCGCACTGATGCGAATAATCTTGTCACCACGGCATCCACAACACATCAACCGGAACAGAAAGAAACAATGCATTTGATCCAGATGTTGAGAAAAGAAAGCAACAGCGGACAGATGCATGACCTTGCACATGTACGGAGTGAAGATTGTCTGGCAGATTCGCTGACCAAGCACTCAGCTAAAGCAGACGAGCTCATCAAGGCCGTCCTCACCGGCAATCTCTTGAATGTAGATGCACATCCACCCTTCCGTACCATGTTGCAGAACAAGGCATTTTTGGTTGAGCGGCTAGCACACAATACGAAGCACGGACCCGACATCATTGCCTTTGCAGGAGTCGGTATAGCAGAATCCATGTTTGCTTACCGGGGAACCTGGGCATGATCCACATGTCCAAGAATTCTGATGCATGAATTTTTGAATCTCAAGAAATATGTGTCTGCCTCCGCAGCCACTTTCGGTTTACAACCATTCCGACCTTTGCAATCTTGTATGCTCGATCATTTCGAAGACATGCCAATTCTCAACATGATCTTCGGACGATCCAGCACCGCGGCTCCTTTGCCGAAGCCGCTGGTGAAGAGACGGGCATCTCCGTTGAAGGAATCCCCTGCTCGTGATGAGGAAGATGAGATATCCGACTGCCCCATGGAGCAGGTCGCCGATGAGAATCCATTCGCCTCTCAGCAACCCGAGAATGTCAACATGGAGCAGGTTGATTATGATCCAGATTCCGACGACGACGAAGATGATTCGGATGAAGAAGACCATCCTCCCGCAGGAATGCCGACGTCGAAGGCGATGCCACCTCCAAGACTGGTCCCAAAGTCACCACCACCAACACTGAGGCTTACACCCAAGGTCAAGCCAGCGCCAAAGAACATCCTGGATGAGGATATGGAATCCGACAACCATCCTGGTGATCGACCTGCACTTCCAAGGCGACCAGCGATGCGGCCAATCCTCACATCCAACGATCGGTGGTTTGTAACATATGGATCAGATACCGACATCAGCCTCCAGAAGGAGTCCGTACACCCAGGACCTTTCGGAAATTCAAAATTCCTCAATTTCGTGTACGACTACTACAAGGAGTGCTCAACCATCCTCGAGAACCATCCGGACTTCCACTTCATTCCTGAGCATCAACGACCACATGGAGAAAAGGTATTCTGGTTGAAGGCAAGATTCAACGACTACTGGAATCCAACACTCCAAGGTGAAGGAACTCATGCAGAGAAACAATACATGGACTTCATCAAGAAGGTCTACAGTATCTGCTGCTACACCAATGCTCAAAACGAAGTTTATGGAACCGACATCATCCCGATGGTGTGCCACAACGGCAACATTGATCTCGAGAAGACCGTCCAGAATGTCGAACAGGTTTGCAAATACTTCCACATGGATACATCCAAGGCAAAACAGATCACAGACCTCATCCTCTGGCGAATCGAGAGAATGAGCAGATCTTTCTCCGGATGTCTTCGACATGATCCAAGGCATGGCCTCCATAAGGAATGCAAACGACAAGTGGACATGGGTCCTGATGGATCCGTTGAGCTCTACGACGCATTGACCTGCATTACACATGCCAGGAACTTCATTGGCAATAAGCCAGGACTTTTCTTGATGGCTATGTTCCCAAGTTATGGAAAATCACGTTTCGAGATTGCGTTCGTGTGTCCATCCGTGGACGGGCTGTACAAAGATCGCAAGGCAAGGGGAGAAATTGTTCCAAGAAATCGATGGATCGACAAGCTCAACACAAGATCCGCACAAAGTGCACTCCGGCCCAATGGCAAGGAATTCTACAATGATCCTGACATGGAGTTCTACGTGAGATGCAATAGCGGACATACACGGCAAGTCGATATCCAAGATTTTGGACGACCCCTGTACTCTGAGCAGCAGAGTGAGCCTCACCATGACGAACCGGACTATGATCTTCCAACGGAATCCATTCCTCCAAGTCCGCTTCCGTCAAGATCAGATGAGCCTCATGAAGACGAAGGCACAGCTCAGCCCAAGAACAGAATGCGAAGGCCGGCACCACCATCCATTGAAGAAGAGAGAAAGATCAAGCCGTTCGCGAAGAAGCCCATCACGTTCATGTTCCATGCAACCTATGGAAATCAGCTCCTCATCATCTTGGAGAACGGGCTCAGACCTGGGAAATCCCAGTCGAACCCTTCGGGGAGAATGCGCGTCCACATGGCATGCATCGATGATGTCATCCTTGACGACGACGAGTCAGAAGCAGCGCTAACCCATGTGCCTGCAGGAAGAGATGCGCTGTTGATCCTTGCATTCCTCAACAATCAGGAGGCATCCGACTCTCCGAAGAGCGAACAGCACTGACAGATCAGACCATTGAGGCGAAGAATATTGTTGCAGCATTTGAACCTGATGGCAGCATCATGGTGAGCAACAAGTGGATCATGAAGAAGCATCTCAGCGGTGAAGATTTTGAGATGTACAACACCAAGATCCGTGAATTCGCCGATGCCTTCTTCAGTCATGTGAATTCCAACAAACACAGCAAGGAAAAAGAGACTTCCTCAGAGACCAAGAAGCGACGGCACTCCACCGATCAGGACGAAGCTGAAGAGGATACCATGGAACCCTCCGGGGAGAGATCCGTCAAGCCAAAGGTCACCATGGAGTATCGCAATTCCGAGAACCTAGACGAGTTCATCAATGAACTCAAGGAAATCTACCTCGAAATAGAAATGAACAGAAAGGACGCCGAGGACGAGCTCGCGGAGACCAAGGAGAACCTCCGCCGCTTCATGGACAAGTACAACAAAGATCCAAGAAGAGCTCATCCCAAATTGACAGAATGCAAGAGAGCCTCATTGGCACAAGTCGATCCCGATGAGAATCTCGGAGAAGAAGAATTCTACTTCCCTCATCGAGGAGCATGTCCCACCATGGACGAGTACAGGCAGGCGCAACCAGAATCCGGATATCCTATTAAGCTTCCGCTTGGATTGAAGAGGCTTAGGTCAAATGACGACCCGGAACTCATCCGAGCATATGCATTAATTCACTTCATCCCTGACGATCAACATGCTTACTATGGAAACCTCACGAGGAATCCAAAGCTTGACAACAGGGAGGTGTATAACATGCCGATGAAGGATCGACCAATCATGAAGATGATGATGCAAAACAGTGCACACATCTTACGCCTGAATGAAGCAGACGCATTCTTCAGTCCTAATGATGAGAAATCCAGAGAATTCATCAAGACGTTCATCCGATTCGGATACAAGGGCATTGTGATCAAGCAATGGTCATCCAGACCAATCGCATGCTTTGTCCGCGGACCGTCCGCAAGAGTGGAACTACTGGCAAGATATATTTCCACCAAGAGTCAGAATTGGGGAACCACATTCGGGATGTTCAGATGTTTCTTCGGCACAGAGGAAAATTGCACTGATCCCGAATACGAAATTCCGACCTCGGACTGCTTGGCAACTACGGGACCATCCATGTTCGCTGAATCCAAGAAGTACATTGGACCGAGATTGCCAACACGCACCATTGTCCAAGGACACGGACGAGACAAAGAGATTTTCGTTCTCCATATCGAGCAGAGTGATGAGTTTCGTGGCATGATCCCGAAATCAACCAACAAATCACTCCTCAAGTTTGACGACCGCCACGTAACGAGGGCAGACCTCCCGTTTGCTACCATTGGAGTTTTCCACATCCATCCATCAATCAGCCATGGAGCAGCACGGGACGATTTTCAGAAAGAGATCATGCCGCTCGTGACATTGTACCGATGCGATGCGATCACCGGAGACGCCAACAAGTCCGCGAATACCTACAGCAAACTCCAGCAGGTTTTCAATCCGGCCAACGGTCTCATGAACATCCTCATGAAGGCATACCAGAGACTGTGGAATGAAACAAACAATCTGCCACTCGTGGACAGAATGGAGTATGCAATGGAGACTTCGTGCACCCTAAAATCCATTATCCGTCATCACCTGCACATGAAGAGTGGATCAGGGTATGATCGAACATTCCCAGATGTGATGATGACTTTCGTGTTTGGCTGGGGCAAAACGAATATCCAGCAGACTTTCCGGAATGAGGAGATGAACGCCATGAATGATGAACAACTGGAAGCCATGCGGAACGATCCAGCGCAGGCCATATTCGATTACCGGGTCTCATCCGCAGAGCGCTTTAAGCACGTGAACAATGACATGTTCATGAATGGCTCGCAGGATTCCGATTCGCACAGTCCCCTCATGGTTTACATCCGCAGCAAATCTGCAGCCAGGCAACGCAACTATGAGAGAACCAAGGAGTACCCCAAGAAGAAGCAATCCTGGACCCCGCAAGAGTACAAGGACTACAATAAGCAGTGGGGATATCAGAAGCAGTGGAAGGGCTATGGCGACTCGACCTGGAATGATTATGGAGACTATGGCAGTCAATCCGACAGCAGCCGTCGGTGGTACAAATGAAGAAGCCACCTTTGGCATTCATCCGATTGACCGAGAAGACTCATACGTTCAGCGCTACGAACTCCAACCAGATTGATCCTCACCGCCAACAAGACTATTCAGTGAGAGATCAATAGTTTCACATTCGTCCCGCATGTACATAGCGTTGTGCATCATTTTTCGATACATCTAGGTATCTCACAGAATCAGTACCGACTGTTTTCCATTTTGCAAGATCAAGACATTTCATCCGCGCAGAAAATAGGATGAATCCAGTATTTCAAGATGCATGGCTACGGCATGCAACAAGGCTACGGCCGAAGGCCATGAAGCCAATGATATTTCATATCTAGTGCTGGAGAGCAAAGAAATTTGTGTCTGTTTTGTGTTTGGTTTGTTACACAGTTGATCTCCCGCAACCATTTGGCTCAAGGCCCTTTTTCAGTATCATAGCAACACTCATGATTGCGTGACCGAGGAACCTTTGCAGGCCGCTTACAGGATTATCCATCAATATAATCCACCAGGGACAATCCATCCTCCAATCATCCATATTGGCATATTCAACTCTCTCCGGAATAGATCTAGGGACCAAATCAACGACCTCAACTACCACAAGCGTACCAGTGGGCCTCACCCCTCCCCCCCCCCTGTGTCTGTTTTTGACCAATGTTGATGGGCCGCAACCATGTGGCTCTAGCCCCTTCTGTGCCATAGCAATACTCATGATTGCGCGACAAAGGAACCTTTGCAGGCCGCTTACAGGATTATACAACAATGCAATCCACCAGGGACATCCATCCTCCAATCATCCAAATTGGCATATTGGACTCTCTCCGGAATAGATCCAGGGACCACATAAACGACCTCTACTACCACAAGGTACCAGTTCCCTTCTGGGCCCCGCAGAGATCCAAAGAAAGATGTCATCCGATGGAGAAGGCTTCATGGAGGCCTATTCAAGTATGGCCAAATCATCCGGCTATACGGAGGAAACACTCGAAAAGTCAGCTGGTTCAGGTATGAAGAACTCGTGGACGACTGGGTGACAATCACCACGGTGGAAGCACCCAAGAGAGGACCACTCCTCAAAAGCAGACTCACAGGAGATGCTTACATGTACAAGGCAGTCCTCCACAATGACCTTTTGCAAGATCCTGATGAAGGAGTCAACTATTTCAAGAACACGCTGAAGAAGTACTTCCTGAAAGGTGCAACCAACGTGTATCTGTACAGGCTCCTCAGTTTCTTCAATCACAGAAGGCAGAACCAAGAGTTCCCAAGTTCGAAATCCTTCTCATGAGATTGAAGGCAGCATGGATGGACTTGATGCCCGTCTTCACGGCACAGTCCCCATCATTTCGACAGTCCGTGCAGGACGCAAACAACAGAACAATTGCTCGACATCAGCAAGCAGCCGGTGCTCGAGCACCGCCTCCAGTCCTGCTAAATGAGGATGATCCGACAGTCCTCAGACAGTATATCACGGGAATGCAGGACAGACAGCGGGACGCATTTCCCTTCGGGGATAATCTCATTGCGCAGTTTTTCATCATTCAGAGTGAATTGTCAGATCAGCAGAGAGAAAGACTGACCAGTGCCATGTCACTGAGAAACATTTCACTTGAGAACTACTCCTATGAGATGCTGAAGACGCATTACCATGAACTCTTCATCACGACCAGGACATCCATCCAAGATCCATCCATCCGACCTCAAGGAGGCAACCGAAGCAACACATTCTTCATCCTCGAACAAGGTGAATACGAAGGAGAAGAAGGCTTTTGGGTTGAAGATGAAGATGGACTTGAAGGATTCATGTCAAACAACGATGAAGAGACATTCTGGGTCCTCGAAGAGAACGATGCGTTCATAGCAAGAAAAGTGTCAGGGCGGAATTTCAGATTCAAAAAGAGAAAAGGAAACGGGAAATCAGGAAACAAAAAGGGCAGTCACCAACGAGCTGGCTTCAAACCCTTTCGAAAAAGCGGTTCTGGCGGGAAGGCCAATATGGCCAATGAAAACTATGATCCCTACGACCAGGCATATTGGGGAAAAGGCAAGGGAAAGAAGGGAAAGAAAGGACAATCCAAATTCCAATATCCCTATGATGGAAACAAAGGTTATCCATCCTCTGAGAATGGCAAGGGAAAAAGGCGGACATGACACAGGAAAATCCAAAACGTTCGCAGCCATCGCAGAGAAGCCGGAGGAGCATCCTGCCACGCAGCAAGTTGCTGAACTCCAAGAGCCTGCCTATGCCGGTTGGACAGACTAAGATTGGGATCAATCATGGACATGGAACGAACAAGGCTGGTACTCATACCATGAGACATCCAGCACAGGACAAGCACTAATGGCATTCCATGACGCATATCAGCAGCATGAGAAAGAAGCCATCCACGGGAAGCTGATCCAATCAGATACAGTTTCAGAACACAATTTGTCCGTAACAACAAACCACAGCCTTTTGGCAACAAAGCTGATGGCGCCTGTCATCAACCCTCAGCACAATCCGACCTATGCAACGGATGTGCCAGATCCATGGGCAGCTGGCATGCAATCCAGCGTTTTACTCAGGCCATCGAACCCATGAAGCACCTCATCTCCTATCAGTGCATCTCGGCCGAGACCAAGTTCACTTTTGCAAACGGAGAAACAGCCAAGGAAAAAGTGGACCTTGCATCTCCGATATCACACAACTCCTCCATGCAGTACCAACATCGACGTCCTTGAACAAGGAACTGTACCGATCCTCCTCAGCATCAGTCAGATGCGGAACCTCTACATGACCATCGAGCACACACCTCAATGTGACAAGATCACATGCAAGGCCTTTGGCGTGGACCGTCAAGCAGCTCCAGTATCCGGTACAGGACATGCACTCGTCGACCTCGCTGGAGTTGCCACCAAGGGCCTCACCAACTATGTCTACGATGATGACAATCTCCAAGAGTGAAACTGTTTGTGCATCCAAATCATCCGAGACGAAGGAGGACCTAGCAACTCCTAAAATCATTGGGTCTCAAAAGCAGGACCATTGGATCCTTGATAAAAAGAACAAGCAGCTCATCCGTGTGCGCATCACGCCTCGCAAGGCGCTGTTCACACCAAATGGAGCCAAGGAATGTCCAATCAATCCTGATAACATCAGCCGAGAGCGTACCACGGAAATCATAGATGCATCCAAAGGTGGAGATCCAGAAATCCTAGAAGACAATTGGAGACTTACATCCCAGGCAAACAAACCAATGATTATCCTGTGGAAAGGTAAGACCATTTTCACCTTCGCGGACAATTCGCTTAAGGACGAAGAAGCAGGTTCCGGATCGGCAGCAGACAGGATCATCGACAAGAAGGGCCGGTCGACCATTGAGCCAGATCCTTTCGCACCATCCACAGATGAACCAACATCGCTTCCGATTGCCCTAGGCAGAATCCACAAGCGATTGTCAAATCCCGAAGAGTTGAAGAAGCTCCACCTCCAGCATCATCACATGACGACAGATCAATTTCGATTCAGAACTCGTTCGCTTCACTTGCCAAAATCAACAATCGATCTATTTGACAAAATCCGAAGTGAATGTGAAGTTTGCAAAGCGGCAAAACAAGCACCATCACGAAGCAAGACGAGTAGACTTAGAGCGGACACCTTCGGTGACATGACATTCATTGATCACTGTCAAGTTCCTCTTGGAACAGGAGAACACATCCTTGTTTTTGTCATCCTGGATGGAGCAACAACATTGCTCACTGCAGAGGCAGTGACAACTACGCAAGAAGTCGAGAACATCACTGTCCTCAGGAACTATTTTGACCAGTACCACTTGCAGCCCAAATCAGTTGTCGCAGATCAAGCCTTCATGACGGAGACATGGGAACATTTCTATCAATCCCTTGACATCACACCGATATCCTTGGGACCGAACACACCATGGCCAAACCGAGCTGAAGCTGCAGTTCGACTCCTGAAGGCGCAACTCAAGATCATGCTAAGTTCCATCAAGGCAGGCGCAGCACCTGCAACACAGAAGAAAGTGACATACAGACAGCTGGTGAAGGCAGCTGCAACTGTCAGGAATCAGACTGTCACCTACGGGGGTGTAACACCATTGGAACTCGCATTCGGAAGACGACCAGCAGATCTCATCCAACTCGATGTCGCAACACCAACTCAGTTGACGATTGACAGGAATGAGGAAGAGCTGACAGCCACCCAGATCAAGCAGCTGTCTAAGCAAGCGTTCCAAGAAGCACGTCAATCCGAAGACATCCGACGAGACCTTGCTCAAAATTTCCGAATGAGTTCTAAGCCTCTTCAGGTGAAGGGCAAGGTATTTTACTGGCAGGAAGACAAATCCAAGATCCGTTCCGATGGAAGCAAGAGGAATATGGCTAAAAGGAAAAGTCATTTCCATTGAAGGAGCAATGGTAGGACTTGATCTTGGGACTCGACTCATCAAGGTTAACATGACGAAGGTCAGAAAGGATGAAACCATCCCTCCGGGGAAACCTGGAATTGATTTTCTCTTACCAGACGAGCGAGAATCCTTGCAGAAAGAGCAAGCCGGCTCCTCAGCCGATTCCAAGAAGAAAGAGTCATCCGCACCAGCTCCTAAGCCAAAATCCTCAGTGCCATTACGCATCGCGGGTAAGACAACTCCCAAGCCTGCAGCACCTCATCCGGCAGAGAACATGTTCGTCGAGGACCTCACATCCGTCCTGAACAAGCGCATTGGAATTGTGTACGTAAAGGAAAGATCCACGTTCTCGAGATCTTTGCAGGAAGTGCCAGACTCAGTCAATGCTGCGCACTCACAGGTCTTAAGGTTGGGACTCCCGTAGACATCCGCGTCGGATTCGACGTAATGACATCCAAGGGACGACACATGGTCATGGAGATCATCAAGGAGCAAGCACCTGTTGTAATCCTCATGGCACCGGTCTGTGGACCGTGGTCAAATATGCAGAACATCCAACAAGACCAACAAAGAGTCTGGGAGAAGCGGAAACGCTATCTTCCCATGGTTGAGTTTGTGGCATCCATTCCGCGATATCAGTTGAAGCACGGAAGATACTTCATCATTGAAAATCCTCAGACATCCAGGATATGGAAGCTGAAATGTATGCAGCAACTAATTTCAGATCCATCCGTAACTTGGGGAGATTTCCATTTCTGTGCATACGGACTGAAAGATCCTGAATCCGGACTCAGAAGTCTCAAGCCCACGAGCTTGATGCACTGTTTACCTCCCGAGGTAATGAGACCAATCTTCAGAAGGTGTAAGAACATCAACCCCTCGAGGGAAATGCTGGTACTTTCGAGAAGCAGAACCAAACTGGCACAGGTGTATCCTTACCAGTTCTGTCAGGATCTCGCGCACATCCTCCTGCGACACTTGAAGGTGAAGCCACTTGACAACGAGGTGTACCTCTTGGAAGACCTTTTCGAACCATGCACCATCAAGCAAGTTGACATCCTGAGAAAGGAGATGGAAGCCATTGACAAGGAGTTCAACATGACCAGCAGTAGTCTTGCGGTCAGAATTCAGGACCTCCCGTTCGAACAAGGACGTTCAACCATTGGTCATCCAAGATCCGCTAGTCCAAAAGCAGTACCCTCCGGGGACTGAAATCGATATCTTCAAACAAGATCCTAATGACTGGCGATGTCAGAACATGTGGAATGGTTGCAAGAAGTTGAGACAATTGTGCATCTCATCCACTCAGTATGATGCATGCACAGCATACGTCCACACCATCGGCACTAACATGCCGATCACGTCACCTCCGGACGATGCGATCATATCCTTCTGGCAACCTGATCAGCTGAATGGAATTTGGGTCTTGCCTGCATCCAAATGCAATTGGTGATCCGAAGACTTGGCATGCAGTGATGTTTTCATCCGTTCATCAGTCATTCTCAGATGCGCCGGCTATCAAGCCGATGCCCATCGAGACGGATCCAACAGATCCAACGGATGAACCTCAACAACCTGACACACAGCAGCCACCTGATCAACCGGACCCTCCCATGCCTGATCCAAGACCTCGAACTCCACCGGACGAGCGCATGTCAGATCCTCCTCCGGATCCTCCACATCAGCCTGATCAAAATGATCGACCAGATCATCCCATGCCGCCAGCACCACGAGGTGTATCACCAGACAGTCCAGTAGATCCACCGCTGCCGCCACACGACAAACCTGGCAGAGGAGATTCAGCGCTTAAACGGCAAAAACAGTCCATTTCATCCTCAAGCGGACTCAATCGACTGGGGGTGATGTCTCTTTGCCGTCACAGTCGCAATCATCTCAACCAATTCTTCCGACTGTCGTGGTACCTTCGCCACCTGCAATTCTAACGAATCCCGAAGCAGAAGACCATGATGAAGATCTTGAACTGCCAACACTTGAACAAGAAGACACAACTGCACCCGTGCAGGGCAGTCCATCCAAGAAGCAGAAAACTGGGAAGAAGAAGAAGCCAGATGACAATGATGAGTCACCTGAGCATTCGGAAATGAACCTGCATCTTCATCCAATTTCAATCCGAACAATCCAGTAAACTTGCCGGTACAATTCGATAGTGAGGAAGAACTGATCCCTCATGTTCCAACCTCATCCGGCACTGGAAGTTCAGAGAGAACCATGAGATATACTGACCAAGAAGATGGAGAATCAGAAGACTCTCAGAGGACCAGAGCTTACGATGATCACGAAGCTGATCTCGTTCTCGATGAGGCACACTGGTCATTCATGACAGCCGAGCAGAAGATCTGTGCGAATACCGGATCCTTTACGGTTCCGAGAGATATTGAAGGCAACCCTGTCCTCCTTGGATGTGTGAAAGGGACCTTCAAACCATCGCCCCGATGCGGATTCTCTCATCAGAAATACACAGATAAGAATCATGTTGACCGGCTATGCAAGAACATGACCGACGATGACCGTGCACTCTTAGTCTTGTACTCATCCAAGCAAGAATCCTTGAAGGCTTCATCCACATCCGTACTCATTGGCAAGAAGCGGAAGGAAGCGACAGCTACTGAGACAAGAGCTTATCAGAAGCAATTCCTTGAAGCTAAGCTTCTTGAGTGCAAATCTTGGCTTGATAACGAAGTGTTCGACTTGGTCGACACACGCAAGATTCATGTCAGGAACTGGGTTACCGGTCGCTGGGTCCTTACCCTAAAGCGAGACAAGGATGGTAACTTCCTAAAGACCAAGGCTCGCTGGGTCCTCCGAGGCTTCCAAGACAAGCAGAAGAACGATCAGCAGACAGACAGTCCTGCTGCATCCAGGAGTGGCTTCCGCCTTGCAATCCAAGCAGCCGCAAATAAAGGCTGGAATATATTCCACATGGACTTGAAGACAGCATTCCTCCAAGGCGAAGCATACGATCAGACTCGTGACATCATTTGTCAGATCCCTCCTGAAATGGGATATCCACCACACATCGGAGCGCGCATGAAGAAGCCTGCCTACGGGCTAAATGACGCACCCCGCAGATGGTGGAACATCCTTGACATCCAATACTTTCGATCTAGAATGAGCAGTTGATTACCTCATGGATCCCGTTTCCGGTAACAATGCCAAGAATCGACAAGTTCATGGAGCACTTTCTCTTCATGTTGATGATCTTCTTATGACGGGTGACGATGTGTTCGAGAAGGAAATCATGGGACGACTTCGTAAAGATTTTCAAGTTGGTTCCGAAGACAAAAATGATTGCCTCTTCGTAGGACAACGCATCCAATGGAAGCAAGACGACAAGCATGGCTGGTACATCAATGTCCATCAGAACGTTGCCATTGACGAACTTCATGAGATCACCTTTGACAAATACCTGAAGGACGACACTCCTCTCACTCCACAAATGCATACTGCATACAGAAGTGTCCTAGGTCAGATCAATTGGTTACAATCGCGAACGCAATTCCACATTGGCTATCAATTCTCCAGGTGCGCATCCAAGGCATCATCTCCGACCATTGAGGACGTTCGCGCCATTAATAAGACAGTCAGAACCATCAAAAGCATTCCGCTTAGTATGAGATTCTGGCCCCTTCGTGGCAAGACACGCATAGTTGGTTATCCAGATGCATCCTATCGCAACAATGAAGATAAGTCATCCCAACGTGCGCGTGTTATATTTCTTGCAGAACAAAGAGATCTTCGCCAGGGCTCATCGAGCTCGAGAGGCTCATTGGTCGACTATGAGACGCATAAGATCACCGCCACACCAATGTCCACTACTGTTGCAGAATTGCACGGACTGATGCGTTGTACGGTTCAGCATTATTTCTTCGCGGTCTCTGGTCAGACCTAACAGGCGAAATCGCAGATGTACACATCCGCACTGATGCGAATAATCTTGTCACAACAGCATCCACAACACATCAACCGGAACAGAAAGAAACAATGCATTTCATCCACAGCGGACAGATGCATGACCTTGCACATGTACGAAGTGAAGATTGCCTGGCAGATTCGCTGACCAAGCATTCAGCTAAAGCAGACGAGCTCATCAAGGCCGTCCTCACCGGCAATCTCTTGAATGTTGATGCACATCCACCTTTCCGTACTATGTTGCAGAACAAGGCATTTTTGGTTGAGCGGCTAGCGCACAATACGAAGCACGGACCCGACATCATTGCCTTTGCAGGAGTCGGTGTAGCAGAATCCATGTTTGCTTACTGGGGAACCTGGGCATGATCCGCATGTCCACAAATTCTGATGCATGAGTTTTTCATTTTGCACATTTTCAATTCCTCAAATCCGTGATGCGTGTTTTTGCACTTGACCCATTTTGAATCTCAAGAAATATGTGTCTTGGTTTACAACCATTCCGACCTCTGCAATCGTGTATGCTTGATCATCTCGAAGACATGCCGTTTCTCAATTCGATCTTTGGACGATCCAGCACTGCGGCTCCTTCGCCGAAGCCGCTAGTGAAGAGACGTGCGTCTCCTTTGAAGGAATCCCCTGCTCACGAGGAAGATGAGACATCCGACTGCCCCATGGAGCAGGTCGCCGATGAGAATCCATCCGCCTCTCAACAACCAGATAATGTCAACATGGAGCAGGCAGATTACGATCGAGATACCGACAACGATGATGATCCGGATGAAGAAGAGCAACCTCCCGCAGGAAATCCGAAGCCGAAGGCGATGCCACATCCGAAACTGGTTCCGAAGTCACCACCACCGACATTGAGGCTTGTGTCAAAGGCTAAGCCAGCACCAAAGAATACATTGGATGAGGAAACAGAATCCGACAACAATCCTGGTGAACGACCTGCACTTCCAAGGCGACCAGCGATGCGGACAACTCTCACATCCAACGATCGGTGGCAGACATCCGAAGAATCAGATACCGGCACCCACCTCCAGAGGATATCCGTACATCCAGGACCTTTCTGGAATTCTCGATTCCTCACCTTCGTGGCCGAATACTACAAGGAGTGCTCTACCATCCTCGACTCGTATCCGGACTTCCACTTCATTCCCGAGCATGAACGAGAACCTGGAGCCAGGGTATTCTGGTTGAGAGCCAGATTCAATGATTACTGGCAGCCAACGCTCCAAGGTGAAGGCCAGCAGAGAGACAATACATGGACTTCATCAAGAAGATCTACAGTGTCTGCTGCTATACCAATGCTCATCCGGAAGATTTCGGAACCGACATCATCCCGACGGTATGCCACAACCGCATGATTGATCTTGACAGGACCGTCGAGCAGGTTTGCAGCTATTTCCACATGGATCCATCCAAGGCAAAACAGATCACCGACCTCATCCTCTGGCGAATCGAGCGATTGAGCAGATTGTTTTCCGGATGCTTTCGACATGATCCAAATCAGGGCACCCGCAGAGAATGCCGACGACAAGTGGAAATGAATCCTGACGGATCCGTTGAGCTCTACGATGCATTGGGATGCATTACGCACGCGAGGAACTTCATGGGCAACAAGCCAGGGCTTTTCCTGATGACTATGTTCCCGGATTATGGAAAGGCGCGTTTCGAGATTGCTTTTGTGTATCCATCCGTGGACGGGTCATATAAGGAACGCACGGACAAGGGATGCATTGTTTCAAGGAATCGATGGATCGACAACCTTACATCCAGATCCGCATATGATGCACTCAGGCCTGATGGCAGAGGATTCCTCAATGATCCAGAGATGGAATTCTACGTGAGATGCAACAGCGGTCATACTCGACCAGTCGATCTCCAATACTTTGGACGCCCCCTTTGGCCTGGACAGAAGCGTGAACCTCGTCAAGAAGAACCGGACTACGATCTTCCAACAGAATCCATTCCTCCAAGTCCGCATCCTTCAAGATCCGACGCGCCCCATGAAGATGAAGGCACAGCCCAGGCAAAATCCAGAATGCGAAGGCCGGCACCACCATCCATTGAAGAAGAGAGAAAGATCAAGCCGTTCGCGAAGAAGCCCGTCACGTTCATGTTCCATGCAACATATGGAAATCAGCTGATCAGCATCATGGAGAACGGGCTCAAATCTGGGAAATCCCAGTCAAACCCTTCGGGGAGAGTGCACATCCACATGGCATGCATCGACGACGTTATCCTCGACGACGACGCGCCAGAAGCAGCATTGCCACATGTGCCAACAGGAAGAGATGCATTGTTGATCCTTGCATTCCTCAAGGACCAGGACTACGGCATCCGACTCTCCGAAGAGCGAACAGCGTTGACAGAACAAACCATCAAGGCGAAGAATATTGTTGCAGCATTTGATCCTGAGGGGAACATCATGATGAGCAACAACTGGATCATGAAGAAGTCTCTCACTCGTGAAGACGTTGAAATGTACGACACCAAGATCCATGAATTCGCCGATGCCTTCTTCAAATATGTGAATACCGACCAACAAAGCAAGGAAAAATCCGAAAAAGATACATCCACAATCCACAGAGACCAAGAAGCGACGGCACTCCACCGATCAGGACGAAAATGATGAGGAGAACATGGAACCCTCCGGGGAGAGATCCGTCAAGCCGAAGGTCACCATGGAGTATCACAATCCCGAGAACCTAGAAGAGTTCATCAAGGAATTCAAGGTGACACACCTTGAAATGGACATGACCAAGAAGGACGCCGAGGAAGAGCTCAAGGAGACCAAAAGGAATTTCACCCGCTTCATGGAGAAGTACGACAGGAATCCACAGAGAGCTCATCCCGAATTGACAGAATGCAAGCGAGCTTCATTGGCACATGTCGATCCAGATGTCAACCTCGAGGAAGAAGAGTTCTATTTCCACCACCGAGGAGAATTGCCATCCATGGAAGAGTTCAGGACGGCACAGCCAGCATCAGGATATCCGATCAAGCTTCCACTTGGATTGAAGAAGCTCAGGACATATGACAGAGGTCATCCAGGCATTTGCTGCAACCAACTGACCGTCCTCCTGTGGACCATCTCAAGGCACATGAGTTCACCTCATCCATGACGATCAACATGCTCACCATGAACCACGGAAACCTTACGAGGAATCCAAAGCTGGACAACAAGGAGGTGAATAACATGGCGATGAAGGATCGACCAATCACGAGGATGATGATGCAGAACAGCGCGCGCGCATCATATACCTAAATGAAGCAGACGCATTCCTCAGTCCTCAAGATGAGAAATCCAAGGACCTCATCAAGACGTTCATCCGGTTTGGATACAAGGGCATAGTTATCAAGCAATGGTCATCCAGACCAATCGCATGCTTTGTCCGAGGCGGACCTTCCGCAAGAGTGGAACTATTGGCACGACACATTTCCACGAAGAGTCAAAACTGGGGAACTACATTCGGTATGTTCAGATGCTTCTTCGGAACCGAGAACCATTGCACTGATGCCGAATACGACATCCCGACCTCTGACTGCCTGGCAACCACAGGAACATCCATGTTCAGGGACTCCAAGAAATACATTGGACCGAGGTTGCCGCCACGCACACTTGTCCAAGGACACGGGCGCAACAAGGAAATTGTCGTCGTCCACATCGAGCAAGGTGATGAATTTCGTGGCGTGTTTCCAAAGTCATCCAATGACTCACTCCTCGAATTCGACAGCCGCCATGTGACGAGGGCAGACCTCCCATATGCTACCATTGGAGTTTTTCACATCCATCCATCAATCAGCCATGGAGCAGCACGGGATGATTTCCAAACCGAAATCATGCCGCTCGTGACATTGTATCAATGCGATGCGATCACCGGAGACGCCAACAAGTCCGCGAACACCTACAGCAAACTCCAACAGGTCTACAATCCGGCCAACGGTCTCATGACGAATATCCTCATGAAGGCATACCGGAGATTGTGGAATGGAAAGGAGAACTTGCCACTCGTGGACAGAATGGAATATGCAATGGAGACTTCCTGCACCCTGAAATCCATCGTCCGTCATCACCTCTACATGACTTTCGTATTTGGATGGGGCAAGACAAACATCCAGCAGGATTTCCGGAAGGAAGAGATGGACGCAATGAAAGATGATCAACTGGACACCTGCGGAACGATCCTACGACTGCCATTTTCGACTATCAGGTCTCATCCGCGGAACGTTTCAAGCACGTGAACAACGAGATGTTCATGAATGGCTCTCAAGATACATCCGCAGCAGATCTGCCACCAAGCAGCGAAACTTGAGCGATCCAGGGAGTACTTCAAGAAGAAGCAATCCTGGACTCAGCAAGAGTATAAGGAATACAACAAGCAGCAGTGGGGCAATCAGAAGCAGTGGAAGGAGTACGGCGACTCGACCTGGCACGACTACGGAGACTACGGCAGCCAATTCGACAGCAGCTATCGGTGGAACCGTTGACTATCTGATGAAGCTGCCACCTCTGGCATCCATTCGACCTCCTTTGGTCAGAGTGATCCGCCAAGGAAAGAAGTTTTTCTGAAGCTCGACTGAGAGAACGCCCGAAATCGGCACTACGAATTTCAATCGAATTGATCCTCACCGCCAACAAGACTATTCAGTGAGAGATCAATAGTTTCACATCCGTCCCGCATGTACATAGCGTTGTACATCATCTTTTAGATACATCTAGGTATCTCACAGAATCAGTACAGACTGTTTTCCATTTTGCAAATCAAGACATTTCATCCGCGCAGAAAACAGGATGAATCCAGCATTTCAATACACATGGCTACGGCGTAAATCAAGGCTACGGCCAAAGGCCAAGAAGCCAAAGATATTTCATATCTAGTGCCGGCGATCAAAAGAAATTTGTGTCTGTTTTGTGTCTGTTTTTGACCAATGTTGATCGCCCGCAACCATTTGGCTCTAGGCCCTTCTGTACCATAGCAATACTCATGATTGCGTGACAAAGGAGCCGCTTACAGGATTATACAACAATACAATCCACCAGGGACATCCATCCCAATCATCCATATTGGCATATTGGACTCTCTCCCGAATAGATCCAGGGACCACATAAACGACCTCTACTACCACAAGGTACCAGTTCCCTTCTGGGATAGGTACCCCGGCAGTGGGCCTCACCCCCTGTGTTTGGTTTGTTACACAGTTGATCTCCCGCAACCATTTGGCTCAAGGCCCTTTTTCAGTATCATAGCAACACTCATGATTGCGTGACAAAGGAACCTTTGCAGGCCGCTTACAGGATTATCCATCAATATAATCCACCAGGGACAATCCATCCTCCAATCATCCATATTGGCATATTGGACTCTCTCCGGAATAGATCTAGGGACCAAATCAACGACCTCAACTAACTAGGAACACGGCTCATATTCCGCCGTGACTCGAAATGGCAATTCGCTGTCTCAAGTCAAGCCTGGAACGTGATTTCCACTGGGAAATGCCAACGAATCTCCACCTTCAATGGTTTCCATGCGCTTGCGCGCTCTCTCCAAGCAGGGTTACCATTTTCGCTGGTTTTTGCCAGTGAAAAGAAGGATTTTGTTCCTCGCAAACTAGCGTGAAATCGGCAAGGTGCACTGGTTTTTCTCACTCAAACACCGACCGCCTTTCTGACTACAGCAAACCTTCCAAATCAGCCAGGAACTCGCCAGGGCTTCGAGCACCTAGCGTTTGCCGCCAGTTCCACTGGAAAACCTGCTGTTTCACAGTAGGGTGGAACTGGCTAGATCCGTCAACTTTAATCTTGGCACACACCTTCGGTGGCAGCCAAGTCTTAAGAGACCGCCAGGCCCTGTCCAAAACCTGCGTGCCCGCAACGGCACTTAGCAGAATGGAACCTGGCTTGACTTGTTTCGTGAATGTTTTAGTTTGATGAGTCACTGAGTGGTGCTTTAGCCCTGCCGCCAAGCACGCATGCCGCCAGTTCGCATTGCCGTCCGCATACACCGCAGAGCCACGCGTGGAGATCTTGCGAAGCAGTCCAGACTTGTCCACCTAACAGGCAACACACCCGATTCGTACAAAATGGCCAAATTACACCAGCATAGACCCCAGATAGCAAAAATGTGTTGTCATTCCATGAAGTCACCGGAAACCAATGAATCTTACGGCGCCGTTAACAGGAAAACGCAGTCAACCCTTATGTTGTTTTTCTCACGCTATAGATCCTGGGAAGTGACAAACGCACATGCGAACCAAATCGGATTGAAGGATTTGTGTAATGTGGAAGCCTTGTGTTTGTCGAGCCCTTTTTTGCATTTGTTGCATCTGTGTGCTAGACTCACTCGCAATTTTGGTGGATTTGCTTAATGCGCCGCCTGTAGGCGGCACTTTGAACACGGGAAAGACGGCTCACATACGGCCAAGCCAGCAGTGTCCACAAGTTTCCTGCTACACGCAGGACAGCCACTGGCCGCAGCAGTACCTTGCAACAGCACCCTGCGCAACTCTGAGTCGCACTTTGCAGCGGCACCTTGCAACAGCACCCTGCGCAACTCTGAGTCTCGGCCTGCAGCAACACCCTGCAGCACCCTTGCAACAGCACCTGGCCGGATTTCTGAGTCTCACCCACCCTCCTTTACTTGAAGTTAGAACCCCTATAGCTTTCAGCTATCTGGGGAAAAACAAAAAAGCTTATCAGAACAGCAGCATTTTCTTGGGGGGGTGCTTGCATGAGAGTTCGGGGGCACCCAGAGAACTTTGGCATAAATGTGTGGCCTGTGCCCTCGTTTCCGTGATCGGCCGCTGCCCGACACAAGTCACCACTGGCCGTGGCAGATGAAGCACTGGAGCTCCGCCACGAGGCTTTGCCCCCAGAAGCATCACGTGCACCACAAAACTTTTAGGAGTCTTCTGCTTTCGTTGGATCGCCTTTTTGTTGAGAGCATATATCTGGTCCGCAAAGTGACTATTGCTGGCAGATATGTAGAAGCGAGTCAAAAAAGTCCCATCGACTTCCACGCTTCCTGCGCCAAGCTAAACAAAACAGAGTTTCGGAATTGAAACAGAACAATGCGTACTAGACGACACGAAAGCAGACCAGTCCTTTCATGCGAGCATCCTTGCACCAGCGAAGGCCTGCCTGGGACTCCAAGTAGCGGAGCGAGTTCAGGAAGTGCTCTGCGACGGTCCGCCCCACATGGCATGCTTGAACGACGTCCGTCACCCGAGGAGCATGCGTCAGGTCCGCCCTGACATAATGCACTATCAGCCGCACCAACTGGACGCAGCCGCAGCGCAGTCCGCGGAAGATTGTGGACTGCACGAGCCCTTCTCTCTTCCCACAGCCCAAGCACCGCCAGTGGAGCACGTCCCGCGCAGGGAAGACAAGGTCCGAGAATCTTGCACCCCCACAGCCGCTGCATTCATCTGGCTGCGCGGCCCAGCCGTGGTCGAGAAGCCACGCAGCAGCGGCTTCTTCGCTGTCCGGAATCTGAAGATCAGGATCGTGGCAAAGTCGGCGGCGAACTTCAGCAGGACTGGGCTTTCGCGCCGCAGGCTTCTTCATGTAGGCCTCACTAGCCCGTTTACGGTGGTCCCCGCCTTGCTTGGCAGACTTTCTAGTCTTGAACTCCTTCCGCAGGACCTTCATGGCAGGCTTGGTCTTCCTGAGGCTTTCCAACTCCGTCCGCAAGTCTTTGATCGTCGCTGCTGCCGGATGCGGGCAAGATTCTATTCTGTGACCTGTTCTCCGACAGACACTGCACCTGTTGAACTGCTTGTTCTGACCCCGCTGGGCGGGCCGCTTCATGCGCGGCACTCAAAGAGACTTGTCAGCTGGCGATCTGCATGGCTGGTCGGCTCTTCATCTATCTTGATCCTGCTGCAAGACTCCCTGCCGCACAAGCTCGTTCATATCAAAACAATGAAGGCCTTTTCAAGGGGAGGGAACTATCAACCCGAAAAAACAAGTCAAGCTGCACTTGCTCATTCTAAGAGAGAACATCAAGCTGCATCAGACTCACTCCACGTGAATAGGTCAAGCTGCAATTTTTCCTAAAGTACTCAAGCGACATGTCAAGTAAACGCCGACACCGCAGGCTGGCTCAGCAACCCCTGGACCAGCAGAAGGTGGTCGTCTATGATTGCCATGTACAGGTCCCAAAGATCAGACAGCTCTGCCGTCGGAGACAGGGCAGCTCCGAATTCCTGAAGGCTGGTCAAGCAATCTCTGACAGGACGCCCAGCTCATGCCGCCAGGACGGCCCCAGCGTGCGCAGAACCTGTTGCCGCCATGACCTGTGCACAGGGTCTGGCTCACGCAAGGGCGCGTGAGCGACTAGCAAAGCAGGTCCGTCAGAATCGCAGACTGTAGCCAGCGCAGAAGCTGCCAAGCGCAGAGCATCAAAGGCATCCGGGTCAGCAGAGCGCCACAGCGGAGCGAGCGATCGGGCCAGTGCCAGCAGGCTGGGCAGGGCGCGTCGCATCAGACGACATTGCAGGTCAATGTCACCCAGACGCGCAATTCCATCCTGTAGGCCAGCAGCCAAATGCAGAACCACCTCATCTGAAACATCCATGATGCCACCGCTGCTTGACTTGAGCGTGCATCCGGCATCAATACCAAGCGGTGCCAAACGTTTACTTCCCCCAACCAAAGCTCTCGGAAGCCCTCCTACCCCATGGATTTCTGAGAAGCAAAAAGAGGCTCACTTTGAGAAACACCTATGTGGCCAGGAATCCACTGCCGCCACCATAGACAAACACGCCATAGATCAACATCCCATAGCCCCATAGCTGACCTGTTCCAATGGGAGTTCTGAGCCACAGTCAACTCATTTGCCCAGTTTGGACCATGGTTCTCAAACTGATCATCCAGGTCGCTCAGGCAAGGCGAACAACCAAAACGCGACAGAAGCTTCAAAAGCTTTCCTTTCGGGCCATACGCCTAAGCCAAACCCTAGCTCAAGTTGGCAACCCCAATCCCTAACACCCAATCAAGACCCTTTAGAAGGTGGTTCCGCCATATCCATGTCCTCCAATCCCTTACTCTCAAACTGTTTTTTTGTGCCAGGAAAGGGGGGGGGTACATTCCCATTGAAAACCAATACTTAAGCAAAAACACTCCCACATGCTGCCCTAAAGTTCCGAAAACTGAACAGGGGACCCCTAATTGGAAAATCCCCGGGGGAAAAGGGTTATTAGGGGGGGTTATATTAGGAGGACGAGAATATATATATACATATATATATATGTATATGTAGACATCAATATGATATATATATATATATGTACACATTTATATCTCTTTATTGATATGTTTCTAGAGTGCGCCGCATGAGCAAAGCCAACCGACGGTGCTGTGCGAAGTCAGGGAAAACAACAGATCAAAGACTGCCGGCAATGTTGTGAATCCAGCCGCTGCACGTCACACTTTATCCTCCTTCATATGTTGCCAAGGCTGCCGGTGTCACCTACTTAGTCTGAGGGCCATGCTGCAAGGACCAACGAAGATCCTCCCGCAATTCCTTGAGACCTAATCGAATTGCCTTTGGAAGGTCCTCCATTCTACCGTGGTACGCCTTCTGCGTCCAACATGCCCGCCCGTCATTTTCAGAGATCACGCGAAATAGAGGACAACGGGCCACTGGCCGACCGGCAAAGCGGCCGCTGTAGCCCACACGAATCTCTAGAGCTCTCTGATGGCGTGCGCAGAAGCCGTACTTGCACCTCTTGGGAGGCAAACGCAAACATGCCCGTGTCAGCCTTGAGGACAAGCACTCTGTTGTGGTCTTGGAGCTTGCCGCAGCCGGCACGTCTGCCTTCGGCTCCTCATCGCTAGAGCCCCAGCATGGCTGAGACCAAGAAGCAACACCAGCATGCCATCTGTCAGAGTATCGCGTCAAACCGCAGCCGCTAGGTGAGTCACCGCAGCAAGAAGCAATCGGACTTGGCTCTGCAGTCTCCTAACGACGACACGGAAGGTCACACCAGTCAAAAATCAACTTCCCCCTCCCAAAGCAAACGCACACAATTCACCAGCCGCTCGCCCAAAATACCCCCCAAAAAGCAGGGGTCTCCCTGCGCCTGGCGCACTGGCGCCGGCGTCTGCCGAGATGTCGAGAGCTGCCACTCCGCCATTGGCTTCGGAATGTCCGACTCCTCAGGGGCGCAGAAGAAACCGTGCAATCACCACCCCCCCCCCAAAAAAAAACATTCTGTCTCGCATTGCTTGCTGTTCGCTAGGGTGTTTCGGGGACATGTTTTGCTAGCATCGCACTAACCGACACTGTCCATATCTTCCAGAAAAGACAAAAAGCATCGATGCTATACCAACAGGCCAAGGTTAAGAACCATGATCGGCGCCTCGCCCACAGTGCGCAAGCCCAGGGCGGGCCAGAAGTTCGCGCTCCTCGGATGGCACCGTGCGTGCGTGCGTGCGTGCGTGCGTGCGTGCAAACGCAAGCGAGCATCGGGTACTCCGCAGTGTCCGTGCTGTGAGTCGAAGCCACAGATACTGGGCTGGGCGGCGGTGTCGAGCGCAGCTGCCATGCCGCTTGCATCTGCTGCCGGGCGAAACCTAGCGAAACAGACCAAGCCCGCGGACAGGAAAGCCATCTACCATCAAAAAAGCACCGTTGGACAAAAGCAGTGCATGTGCTCAGGATTAATGCAGGGCGCTCTTGAAGCCCAGGGTGTATGGCGAGTCAGCGGATCGAGCAGGGGAAACAGCGCCTGCACCGTGGTCCTCTAAGCAGCCGATGTAGCTTCTCAGTCGACGAGGTGTAGGACTACCAGCAGCCTCCAGCACGAAAACAAGAGCCAACACAAAAAGCCCCGCCAAAAACACGCACCCACCAAACCCAAACCATAAAACACAAAACATCAACAGTTGACAAGGCTCGCGCGATGGTCTTGCGGGAGGCGTGTGGGATCGCGATCGAGGACGTGGCCGGGAACAAGACGCAGATGAAGTGCAAGGTCCAGCGGCGGCCATGGCTGGATTCGGTGCCAGTGCAGCGGGAAGCAAGCGAAGACCGCTGAGACGGCAGGAGACGACGTGCAGACAGGAAGCAAGCGTAGCTAAGCGATGAGGCGCAAGGCCCAGACACCGACTGAAAACCAAGCAGTACACCGACCAAAGCAAAGGCAAGCAAGGACCGAGACAGTCGAACTCCAAAGGGAACCGATGAGGAATCAGCACAACCTCAGCCACGAAAGCCAGGAACGGGTCAGCAGTTTGCGTGACCACGTCAAAAAGAGAGTCTAGATATATCGGACAAACCTCAAAGAACGGACCAAGGCTTGAGTGACCACGCAGCCAGTGCGAACAGCCAGCGCAACGAAGAACCAAGATCAGACCCAAAGCCAGACGAGCGTCTTCACACAAGAACATCTGAGCCAAAACTAACAGCGAACGTTGATGCAGTCCCCACGAACGACAACATCCCCCCCCACCCCCCCACCCCCCCACCCCGCCAACCCCAACCAATGAGACCGACAAAGCCACAGTCAGACAAAATGCTGTTTGACGCACGGCGGAATATAAGCCGTGGTCCAACTACCACAAGGGTACCAGTTCCCTTCGGGGATAGGCACCCCGGCAGTGGGCCTCAATTTGTGGTAGCGGAGCGGGTTTTCCGCAGAGATCCAAGGGAAGATGCCATCCGATGGAGAAGGCTTCATGGAAGCCTATTCAAGTATGGCCAAATCAAATGGCTATACGGAGGAAACACTCAATTTATCGATGACCGCCAAGCAGCCGCCATCGGACGGAAAAGTCAGCTGGTTCAGCCTGATGAAGGAGTCAACTACTTCAAGAACACGCTGAAGAAGTACTTTTTGAAGGGTGCGACCAACGTGTATCTATACAGGCTCCTCAGTTTCTTCAACCACAGAAGGCATAATCAAGAGTTCCTCATTTCACATCAAAATTCGAAATCCTTCTTATGAGACTGAAGGCAGCATGGATGGACTTGATGCCAGTTTTCACGGCACAGTCCCCATCATTTCGACAGTCCGTACAGGAAGCAAACGAAAGAACAATTGCTCGACATCAGCAAGCAGCCGGTGTTCGAGCACCGCCTCCAGCCCTGCTCAATGAGGATGATCCAACAGTCCTCAGACAGTATATCAACGGAGTGCAGGACAGACAGCTGGACGCATTTCCCTTCGGGGATAATCTCATTGCGCAGTTTTTCATCATACAGAGTGAATTGTCAGATCAGCAGAGAGAAAGACTGACGAGCGCAATGTCACTCAGGAACATCTCACTAGAGAACTACTCCTATGAGATGCTGAAGACTCATTACCATGAACTCTTCACGACCAGAACATCCATTCAAGATCCATCCATCCGACCTCAAGGAGGCAACCGAAGCAACACTTTCTTCATCATCGAGCAAGGTGAAGACGAAGGAGAGGAAGGCTTTTGGGTTGAGGATGAAGAAGGACTTGAAGGATTCATGTCAAACGACGATGAAGAGACATTCTGGGTCCTCGAGGAGAACGATGCGTTCATAGCAAGAAAAGTGTCGGGGCGGAACTTCAAATTCAAGAAGAGAAAAGGAAAAGGAAAGTCAGGAAACAAAAAGGGCAGTCACCAACGAGGTGGCTTCAAACCCTTTCGAAAAAGCGGTTCTGGCGGGAAGGCCAATATGGCCAATGAAAACTATGATCCCTACGAAACAAAGGTTATCCATCTTATGAGCATGGCAAAGGAAAAGGCGGACATGACAAAGGAAAATCCAAAACGTTCGCAGCCACTTCAGAGGAGCAGCCCGCCATCCAGCAGACTGCACCATCCACAGAGCCTACCTATGCCGGTTGGACAGACCAAGATTGGGATCAATCATGGACATGGAATGAACATGGCTGGTACTCATCCCATGAGACATCCAGCACAGGACAAGCGCTAATGGCATTCCATGATGCATATGAGCATCATGAGAAAGAGGCCATCCACGGGAAGCTGATCCAATCAGATACAGTTTCAGAACACAATTTGTCCGTCACAACAAATCACAGCCTTTTGGCAACCAAGCTGATGGCGCCTGTCATCAACCCTCAGCACAATCCGACCTATGCGATTCTGGACAATGGATGTACCAGATCTATGGGCAGCTGGCATGCAATCCAGCGTTTTACTCAGGCCATCGAACCAATGAAGGACATCATCTCCTATCAGTACATCCCGGCCGAGACCAAGTTCACTTTTGCAAACGGAGAGACAGCCAGGGTAAATTGGACCCTGCATCTTCGATATCACACAACTCCTCCATGCAGTACCAACATCGACGTCCTTGAACAAGGAACTGTACCGATCCTTCTCAGCATCAGTCAGATGCGGAACCTCTACATGACCATCGAGCACACACCTCAATGTGACAAGATCACATGCAAGGCCTTTGGCATGAATCGTCAAGCAGTTCCAGTATCCGGCGCAGGACATGCACTCGTCGACCTCGCAGGAGTTGCAAGAGTGAAGGCACATGGAGAAATTGCTCACAAGGGCCTCACAAACTATGTCTACGATGATGACAACAGCATCAAGTTTCCCTCCGGGGATCTCTCCAAGAGTGAAACTGTTTGTGCAGCAAAATCATCCGAGACAAAGGAGGACCTAGCAACTCCTAAACTCATTGGGTCTCAAAAGCAGGACCATTGGATCCTTGACAAGAAGACCAAGCAGCTCATCCGTGTGCACATCACGCCCCGCAAGGCGCTGTTCACACCAAATGGAGCCAAGGAATGTCCAATCAATCCTGATAACATCAGCCGAGAGCGTACTACGGAAATCATTGATGCATCCGTAGGTGGAGATCCAGACATCCTAGAAGACAATTGGAGACTTACATCCCAGGCAAACAAACCGATGATTAACCTGTGGACAGGTAAGACCATTTTCACCTTCGCGGACAATTCGCTTAAGGACGAAGAAGCAGGTTCAGGATCGGCAGCAGACAGGATCATCGACAAGAAGGGCCGGTCGACCATTGAGCCAGATCCTTTCTCACCATCCTCAGAAGAACCAACATCGCTTCCACTTGGCCTAGGCAGAATCCACAAGCGATTGTCAAATCCCGAAGAGTTGAAGAAGCTCCACCTCCAGCATCATCACATGACAACAGATCAATTTCGATTTAGAACTCGCTCACTTCATTTGCCGAAATCAACATTCGATCTATTTGACAAAATCCCAAGTGAATGTGAAGTTTGCCAAGCGGCAAAACATGCACCATCACGAAGCAAGACGAGTGGACTTCGAGCGGACACCTTTGGTGACATGACATTCATTGATCACTGTCAAGTTCCTCTTGGAACAGGAGAACACATCATTGTTTTTGTCATCCTGGATGGAGCAACAACATTGCTCACTGCAGAGGCAGTGACAACTACGCAAGAAGTCGAGAACATCACTGTCCTCAGGAACTATTTTGACCAGTGCCACTTGCAGCCCAAGTCAGTTGTCGCAGATCAGGCCTTCATGACAGAGACATGGGAACATTTCTATCATCACACCGATATCCCTGGGACCGAATACACCATGGCCAAATCGAGCTGAAGCAGCAGTTCGACTCCTGAAGGCACAACTCAAGATCATGCTAATAAGGCAGGAACTGCACCTGCAACACTGAAGAAAGTGACATACCGACAACTGGTGAAGGCCGCTGCAACTGTCAGGAATCAGACTGTCACCTACGGGGGTGTAACACCATTGGAGCTAGCATTTGGAAGACGACCAGCAGATCTCATCCAACTAGATGTCGCAACACCAACTCAGTTGACGATTGACAGGAATGAAGAAGAGCTGACAGCCATCCAGATCAAGCAGCTGTCCAAGCAAGCATTCCAAGAAGCGCGTCAATCCGAAGACATCCGACGAGACCTTGCTCAAAATCTCCGAATGAGTTCTAAGCCTCTTCAGCTGAAGGACAAGGTATTCTATTGGCAGGAAGACAAATCCAAGATCCGTTCCGATGGAAGCAAGGGAGGAATATGGCTGAAAGGAAAAGTCATTTCCATTGAAGGAGCAATGGTAGGACTTGATCTTGGGACTCGACTCATCAAGGTTAACATGACGAAGGTCAAGAAGGATGAAACCATCCCTCCGTGGAAACCTGGAATTGATCTTCTGTTGCCAGAAGAGCGAGAATCCTTGCAGAAGGAGCAAACCGGCTCCTCTGCAGACACCAAGAAGAAGGAGTCATCCGAACCGGCTCCTAAGCCAAGATCCTCAGTGCCATTACGTATCGCGGGAGAAACAACTCCCAAACCTGCAACACCTCATCCGGCAGAGAACATGTTCGTCGAGGACCTCACATCCGTTCCTGAACAAGCACATTGGAACTGTGTACGTAAGGGAAAGATCCACGTTCTTGAGATCTTTGCAGGAAGTGCCAGATTCAGTCAATGCTGTGCACTCTCAGGTCTTAAGGTTGGGACTCCCGTAGACATCCGCACCGGATTCGACGTAATGACATCCAAGGGACGACGTCATGGAGATCATCAGAGAGCAAGCACCTGATGTCATCCTAATGGCACCGGTCTGTGGACCATGGTCAAATATGCAGAACATCCAACAAGACCAACAAAAGGTCGGGGAAAAGCGGAGACGCTATCTACCCATGGTTGAATTTGTGGCATCCATTGCGCGATATCAGTTGAAGCACGGAAGATACTTCATCATTGAAAATCCTCAGACATCCAGGATATGGTATCTGAATTGTATGCAGCAACTGTTTTCAGATCCATCCGTGACCTGGAGAGATTTCCATTTCTGTGCATACGGACTAAAAGATCCTGAGTCCGGGCTCAGAAGTCTCAAGCCCACGAGCTTGATGCACTGCTTACCTCCCGAGGTAATGAGACCGATCTTCAGAAGGTGTAAACATTTTTCCAGCTCGGTCAAGCATGAACACCAACCCCTAGAGGGAAATGCTGGTACCTTCGGAAGCAGGACCAAACTGGCACAGGTGTATCCTTACCAGTTCTGTCAGGATCTCGCGCACATCCTCCTACGACACCTGAAGGTGAAAGCACTTGACAACGAGGTGTACCTCTTGGAGGACCTTTTCGAACCATTCACCATCAAGCAGGTTGACATCCTGCGAAAGGAGATGGAAGCCATTGACAAGGAGTTCAACATGACCAGCAGTAGTCTTGCGGTCAGAATTCAGGACCTCCCGTTCAACAAGGACGTTCAACCATTAGTCATCCAGGATCCGCTAGTCCAGAAGTTTCAGAAGACGATGAAACAGTACCCTCCGGGGACGGAAATCGATATTTTCAAGCAAGATCCTAATGACTGGCGATGTCAGAACATGTGGAATGGTTGCAAGAAGTTGAGACAATTGTGCATCTCATCCACTCAGTATGATGCATGCGCCGCATACGTCCACACCATTGGCATCAACGTGCCAATTACGTCACCTCCGGACGATGCGATCATATCCTTCTGGCAACCTGATCAGCTGAATAGAATTTGGGTCTTGCCTGCATCAAAATGCAATTGGGAGAATTATGATCCGAAGACTTGGCATGCTGTGATGTTTTCATCCGTTCATCAATCGTTCACAGATGCGCCGGCCGATGCCCATCGAGACGCCATCGGATCCCACGGATGAACCTCCAAGACCTGACACACAGCAGCCGCCTGATCAACCGGACCATCCCATGCCTGATCCAAGACCACCAACACCACTGGACGAGAACATGTCAGATCCTCCTCCGGATCCTCCACATCAGCCTGATCATCCCATGCCGCCAGCACCACGCAGTGTATCACCAGACAGTCCAGTGGATCCACCACTGCCGCCACACGACAAACCTGGCGGAGGAGATGCAGCGCTTAAACGGCAAAAGCAGTCCATTTCATCCTCAAGCGGATTCAATCGACTGGGGGGTGATGTCTCTTTGCCGTCACAGTCGCAATCATCTCAGCCAATTCTTCCGACTGTCGTGGTACCTTCACCACCTGCGATTCTTACAAATCCCGAAGCAGAAGACCAAGATGAAGATCTTGAACTGCCAACACTTGCGCAAGAAGAAACAACTGGCAGTCCATCAAAGAAGCAGAAGACTGGGAAGAAGAAGAAGAAGCCAGATGACAATGATGAGTCACCTGGGCATTCTCCCAGAATGAACCTGCATCTTCATCCAATTACAATCCGAACAATCCAGCAAACTTGCCGGTACAATATGAAAGTGATCCCTCATGTTCCAACCTCATCCGGCACTGGAAGTTCAGAAAGAACCATGAGATATACTGACCAGGAAGATGGAGAATCAGAAGACTCTCAGAGGACCAGATCCTACGAAGATCACCAAGCTGATCTTGTTCTTGATGAAGCACATTGGTCACTCATGACAGCCGAACAGAAGATCTGTGCGAACACCGGATCCTTCACGGTTCCGAGAGATATCGAAGGCAACCCTGTCTTTCTTGGACGAGTGAAAGGGACCTTCATCCCATCGCCTCGATGCGGATTCTCTCATCAGAAACACACAGATCAGAATCATGTTGACCAGTTATGCAAGAACATGACCGATGATGATCGTGCGCTCTTAGTCTTGTATTCATCCAAGCAAGAATCCTTAAAGGCTTCAACCACATCCGCACTCATTGGCAAGAAGCGGAAAGAAGCGACAGCCACGGAAATAAGAGGTTACCAGAAGCAATTCCTGGAAGCTAAGCAGCTCGAGTGCAAGTCTTGGCTTGATAACGAAGTGTTCGACTTAGTCGACACACGCAAGATTCAGGTCAGGAACTGGGTCACTGGTCGCTGGGTCCTTACCCTAAGGCGAGACAAGGATGGTAA
The DNA here is from genome assembly GCA_963377175.1 of Effrenium voratum. Taxonomy (NCBI): domain Eukaryota; class Dinophyceae; order Suessiales; family Symbiodiniaceae; genus Effrenium; species Effrenium voratum. The sequence continues at coordinate 216,730 of CAUJNA010003808.1, forward strand.
CTTCCTGAAGACCAAGGCTCGCTGGGTCCTCCGAGGCTTCCAAGACAAGCAGAAGAATGATCAGCAGACAGACAGTCCTGCTGCATCCAGGAGTGGCTTCCGCCTTGCAATCCAAGCAGCCTCAAACAAAGGCTGGAATATATTTCACATGGATTTGAAGACAGCATTTCTCCAAGGCGAACATACGATCAGACTCGTGACATCATTTGTCAGATCCCTCCTGAAATGGGATATCCACCACACATTGGAGCGCGCATGAAGAAGCCTGCGTACGGGCTAAATGACGCACCCCGCAGATGGTGGAACATCCTTGATTCGGCACTCCGTTCTTACGGATTGGTGCCAACCAGGGCAGACCGTTGTACATATGTATACTACGGCAAGCAGCTTCCGAAGCCCGCGTTGGTGAGTGAAAAGAAGTCATCCGATACTTTCGATCTCGAAGGAGCAGTTGATTACCTTATGGATCCTGTTTCCGGTAACAATGCCAAGAATCGACAAGTTCATGGAGCGCTATCTCTTCATGTTGATGACCTTCTTATGACGGGGGATGACGTGTTCAAGAAGGAAATCATGGGACGACTTCGAAAAGATTTTCAAGTTGGTTCCGAAGACAAAAATGATTGCCTCTTCGTAGGACAGCGCATCCAATGGAAGCGAGATGACAAGCACGGTTGGTACATCAATGTCCATCAGAACGTTGCCATTGACGAACTTCAGGAGATCACCTTTGACATGAAGGACGACACTCCTCTTACTCCACAAATGCATACTGCATACAGAAGTGTCCTAGGTCAGATCAACTGGTTACAATCGCGAACGCAGTTCCACATTGGTTATCAATTCTCCAGGTGTGCCTCCAAGGCATCATCACCGACCATTGAGGACGTTCGCGCCATTAATAAAACAGTCAGAACCATCAAAAGCATTCCGCTTAGTGTGAGATTCTGGCCCCTACGTGGCAAGACACGCATAGTTGGTTATCCAGATGCATCCTATCGCAACAACAAGGATAAGTCATCCCAACGTGCGCATGTTATATTTCTTGCAGAACAAAGAGATCTTCGCCAGGGCTCATCGAACTCGAGAGGCTCATTGGTCGACTATGAGACGCACAAGATCACCGCCACAACCATGTCCACTACTGTTGCAGAGTTGCACGGACGAATGCGTTGTTACGGTTCAGCATTATTTCTTCGCGGTCTCTGGTCAGACATAACAGGCGAAATCGCAGATGTACACATCCGCACTGATGCGAATAATCTTGTCACCACAGCATCCACAACACATCAACCGGAACAGAAAGAAACAATGCATTTGATCCAGATGTGGACAGATGCGTGACCTTGCACATGTACGGAGTGAAGATTGTCTGGCAGATTCGCTGACCAAGCACTCAGCTAAAGCAGACGAGCTCATCAAGGCCGTCCTCACCGGCAATCTCTTGAATGTAGATGCACATCCACCCTTCCGTACCATGTTGCAGAACAAGGCATTTTTGGTTGAGTGGCTAGCACACAATACGAAGCACGGACCCGACATCATTGCCTTTGCAGGAGTCGGTATAGCAGAATCCATGTTTGCTTACTGGGGAACCTGGGCATGATCCGCATGTCCAAGAATTCTGATGCACGAGTTTTTCCATTTTGCACATTTTCAATTCCTCAAATCCGTGATGCGTGTTTTAGCACTTGACCCATTTTGAATCTCAAGATATATGTGTCTGCCTCCGCAGCCACTTTCGGTTTGCAACCATTCCGACCTTTGTTGTATGCTCGATCACTTCGAAGACATGCCAATTCTCAATATGATCTTCGGACGATCCAGCACCGCGGCTCCTTTGCCGAAGCCGCTGGTGAAGAGACGGGCATCTCCGTTGAAGGAATCCCCTGCTCGTGATGAGGAAGATGAGACATCCGACTGCCCCATGGAGCAGGTCGCCGATGAGAATCCATCCGCCTCTCAGCAACCCGAGAATGTCAACATGGAGCAGGTTGATTATGATCCAGATTCCGACGACGACGAAGATGATTCGGATGAAGAAGACCATCCTCCCGCAGGAATGCCGACGTCGAAGGCGATGCCACCTCCAAAACTGGTCCCAAAGTCACCACCACCAACACTGAGGCTTACATCCAAGGTCAAGCCAGCGCCAAAGAACATCCTGGATGAGGATACGGAATCCGATAACCATCCTGGTGATCGACCTGCACTTCCAAGGCGACCAGCGATGCGGCCAATCCTCACATCCAACGATCGGTGGTTTGTAACATATGGATCAGATACCGACATCAGCCTCCAGAAGGAATCCGTACACCCAGGACCTTTCGGAAATTCAAAATTCCTCAATTTCGTGCACGACTACTACAAGGAGTGCTCAACCATCCTCGAGAACCATCCGGACTTCCACTTCATTCCTGAGCATCAACGACCACATGGAGAAAAGGTATTCTGGTTGAAGGCAAGATTCAACGATTACTGGAATCCAACACTCCAAGGTGATGGAGCTCATGCAGAGAAACAATACATGGACTTCATCAAGAAGGTCTACAGTATCTGCTGCTACACCAATGCTCAAAACGAAGTTTATGGAACCGACATCATCCCGATGGTGTGCCACAACGGCAACATTGATCTCGAGAAGACCGTCCAGAATGTCGAGCAGGTTTGCAAATACTTCCACATGGATACATCCAAGGCAAAACAGATCACAGACCTCATCCTCTGGCGAATCGAGAGAATGAGCAGATCTTTCTCCGGATGTCTTCGACATGATCCAAGGCATGGCCTCCATAAGGAATGCAAACGACAAGTGGACATGGGTCCTGATGGATCCGTTGAGCTCTACGACGCATTGACCTGCATCACACATGCCAGGAACTTCATTGGCAATAAGCCAGGACTTTTCTTGATGGCTATGTTCCCAAGTTATGGAAAATCACGTTTCGAGATTGCGTTCGTGTATCCATCCGTGGACGGGCTGTACAAAGATCGCAAGGCAAGGGGAGAAATTGTTCCAAGAAATCGATGGATCGACAAGCTCAACACAAGAACCGCACAAAGTGCACTCCGGCCCAATGGCAAGGAGTTCTACAATGATCCTGACATGGAGTTCTACGTGAGATGCAGTAGCGGACACACACGGCAAGTCGATATCCAATCTTTTGGACGACCCCTGTACTCTGAGCAGCAGAGTGAGCCTCACCGTGACGAACCGGACTATGATCTTCCAACGGAATCCATTCCTCCAAGTCCGCATCCGTCAAGATCAGATGAGCCTCATGAAGACGAAGGCGCAGCTCAGCCCAAGAACAGAATGCGAAGGCCGGCACCACCATCCATTGAAGAAGAGAGAAAAATCAAGCCGCTCGCGAAGAAGCCCATCACGTTCATGTTCCATGCAACTTATGGAAATCAGCTCCTCAGCATCTTGGAGAACGGGCTCAGACCTGGGAAATCCCAGTCGAACCCTTCGGGGAGAATGCACGTCCACATGGCATGCATCGATGATGTCATCCTTGACGACGACGAGTCAGAAGCAGCGCTAACCCATGCGCCTGCAGGAAGAGATGCACTGTTGATGCTTGCATTCCTCAACAAGCAGGACTTTGGCATCCGACTCTCCGAAGAGCGAACAGCACTGACAGATCAGACCATCGAGGCGAAGAATATTGTTGCAGCATTTGAACCTGATGGCAGCATCATGGTGAGCAACAAGTGGATCATGAAGAAGCATCTCAGCGGTGAGGACTTTGAGATGTACAACACCAAGATCCGTGAATTCGCCGATGCCTTCTTCAGTCATGTGAGTTCCAACAAACATAGCAAGGAAAAAGATACTTTCTCAGAGACCAAGAAGCGACGGCGCTCCACCGATCAGGACGAAGCTGAAGAGGAGACCATGGAACCCTCCGGGGAGAGATCCGTCAAGCCAAAGGTCACCATGGAGTACCGCAATTCCGAGAACCTAGACGAGTTCATCAATGAACTCAAGGAAATCTACCTCGAAAAAGAAATGAACAGAAAGGACGCCGAGGACGAGCTCGCGGAGACCAAGGAGAACCTCCGCCGCTTCATGGACAAGTGCAACAAAGATCTATCAAATTTCGTGGATCCCTTCTGGAAGCCGTTTTTCCATTTCCGACAAAAAAATAAAACACAAAATCCAAAGAGTACATTCTTGGAGTTGCCAAATTGTCAACAAAGACAACCTACGATTTCACCCACGGAGGCAAAGCGAAATAGACGATGGATAATGTGCCAAAGGCAAAGCTTTTAATCATCGTTGGCATCAGATTGATTGAAGTAAACCATCCATGGTATCATGTGGCCCCAGGGCCCCATGCCAAAGCCACATGGGTCCCCTTCAGCAATTCAGCAATGCGTGATAGTACAAACTGTGTCAACACCCAGTTAGCCCTATTTCCCAAGCCGCCCCAGCCCAAACCCTAAGGCTTCAACAGTGGATGGAGCTCAACACGAACAGCCTCCAAAAATCCTCTCCAAAACACGTAGGAAAAAAAGGTGGGACACGCGTGACCTTGCTCCGCCACCACTGGGCCACCACAATTGAGGAGATGGCCCTGGACCCTGGATCTGTTTCAGGAAAGAACTGAATGTAAACATATATGGATTCATGTATCAAATAGCCAAATGGTGCCTTGAGCCTACAGCATTGCTTTTAAAATCCCAATATGCGTGGCACGGGTATAGTTGGGTTTGTTTGGAAACTTCGATCAGGTTATGCGGCTATGCGCCCACGTGCCAAATGGATGCCTCGCTTGACCAAAGTTGATTGCCAAACTGTCGACTCACCACAGGCCCACAAACCAAGCATATGCAGCTCAGCGGAATCAAACAATTCAGGAGTTCAGTTCACAACACAATAATATTGGCCGATTGGCCGGCCGAAGCAAAAATGAAAAACATATATATATATATATATGATATTAATTCTTCATCATGTTTTCCTTTTCATTCTCTGTTTAATTATCTAGTCCACTATGAATGCAGGCACGGCATGTGCCTCAAATGAAAAAGTCGCCTCATGTTAAGCACACATGGCTCTGTACATAGCTTTTCGCACGAAAGTCTTCGCTGCAAGTTGCAAGGCCAAAATGTCAGGGTCCAAGGAATATATCCTCCAGCTCCATCTTCATCTCTCTGATGCTTCTCCACCATCTGTGTTCTCGGATCCGCACCGCCAGCTTTCCTCCATTCGCCGTTCAACTCGATGCACTTCTGCTGATACAGCTGCAATTCGCATCAATAGTTGATCTTTCCGGAAATCCATACTGGAGATGGCCCGCGCGTTGTAATCCGCCATGTCCTGGTATATCTCGTCTTCGCAGAATGTTCGCAATGTCCTCAGCTCAGCTGAGAACTTCCCGATCAGCTTTCTCTCACGCCATCTGGTCCAAATGAAAAGAGAAATGATGAAAATACATGACAGCCACCAATCTGAAATCCAGCGGTAAAATGCAATATCCTTCATGTACTGCATGTACTCGCACGCCATCTCCCGCATGCTCGACAGACTCGACATAGCCATGCTCAAGTTTCTTAAAGGATCCCATAGCTGTATCATGCTGTATCCGTATATAAGTGTTATGATGATTTTCAGATGTGTTTTTGTTGTGCATTGTGCAGAGTTCCTGTCAGGCTGTAGTGAACAGTTGCATTTACATGAATATTTCTGACGTTTGAATCTGGTGCTGTACATGTTGCGTTTCACGCATGGAGCCGATCAGGTTGGCGCACAAGAGTTTCATGCAGAGCTTGTCAAAGAGCAGGACAATCGCAACATCAAGTGACATCAAGGCAGTTTGTACACGAATGTATGAGCATCATATTGTTCTTGGCGCATTGATGAGCGCGTAGACTCAGACCATGTTTCGCCGGTGCGCCTTGCGCATCATGCCGCATCAACGTGTTGCTCAGCTACTGCAGCTCCAGCCCCGCTAAGAGGCACACCAGGCATGTGTCAAATTACCCCTGCTAATGCCCATAGAAACACTTATCACACAGGTCGACGATTTTCTGCTCGTCGACCAATCAAACAAGGGGCCTATAACACGCTAGGGCAGGTCCCAACACAGTTCAGGCAGGGCTGGAGCACGTGATATGTCAGGGCATGCAGCATGTCTGCTGTTCATGCCATATTACATAAGCCAAATCCCAGTGCAAGGCTGCTGATAGTCCTATTGTCACAAGTCACAAGTTTAAATTTGCTCATTGGCGCAAATTGGCGCATTAGCAGCCTTGGCCAAACCCCAAATAGCTGCTGCTCAACGCCTCAGCCTCAACCCTCACGATCGCACACGCGGGTTCTTGCTTGAAGAAGCCGCTTTGCCTCCTTCCAGGGCGCACAACAAAAAAAAGTTCGAAGATTGTGTGGGTGAGTCCATGTTGGTGCCTTTTGCAAACAAAGTTGGAACAATGCATCTTGGCACTGCGGGGCCTCTTCGTTCGGGGCTTGCTGTGGCATCCGTCTCTTGCCTTTTCCCGGTAAATAATGCGTCAGCGTACTTTGAAATGCAGCGCTGTGTCGTGACTGAGTAAGGGGAGCAGCAGGCTGTGGCTTGGGGAAAGGCTTTTTGAACCGATCCCAGCCTGTCCAGCGAAGCCTGATCCCACGCTTGCTTTTGCCCTCATCACGCTCTTCCTGCTGCTCGATCCTCGCAATCTCCTCAGCAAGGTCTGGCAGCTCGTTGTCATCCACAGGCGCCGCCTTGTCACCATGCGGGCAGCTTTGGCTTTTTTGCCACTGACGCCTTTGCGTTTGCATGTGCGGGCTTCTTCTTTTGATCAGCCGCTTTAGCTTTAGCATGCTTCTTTGCCGCGGCAGTATTTTTCTTCTCTGCAACTGCTGCTGCCTTCTTCTTCCCATCCTCCTGCTTTTTGGCTGCACGGCTTGCTGCCGCTGCTGCCCTTTTCTCCTCCTGCTTTTTGGCTGCAACTGCCGCTGCTGCTGCCTTCTCCTCCTCCTCCTGAACTGCTGCTGCCGCTGCTTTGGCTGCAACTGCTGCTGATGCTGCCTTATCCTTCTCCTCCTGCTTTCTCAGTGCAACTGCCGCTGCTGCTGCCTTCTCCTCCTCCTCCTGAACTGCCGCTGCCGCTGCTTTCTCATCCTCTTGCTTTTTGGCTGCAACTGCTGCAACTGCTGCTGCTGCTGCCCTCTCCTCCTCCTCCTGTTTTCTCTCTGCAACTGCCGCTGCTGCTGCCTTCTCCTCCTCCTCCTCCTGCGTTCTCACAGGAACTGCCGCTGCTGCCGCCTTCTCCTCCTGCTTTTTGGCTGCAACTCCTGCTGATGCTGCCTTGACTGCCTTCCCCTCCTCCTCCTCCTCCCCCTCCTCCTGCTTTCTCATTGCAACTGCCGCTGCTGCTGCCTTCTCCTCCTCCTCCTCCTGAACTGCCGCTGCCGCTGCTCTGGCTGCAACTGCTGCTGATGCTGCCTTCTCCTCCTCCTCCTCCTGCTTTCTCAGTGCGACTGCCGCTGCTGCTGCCTTCTCCTCCTCCTCCTGAACTGCCGCTGCCGCTGCTTTCTCATCCTCTTGCTTTTTGGCTGCAACTGCTGCTGCTGCTGCCCTCTCCTCCTCCTCCTGCTTTCTCTCTGCAACTGCCGCTGCCGCTGCTTTGGCTGCAACTGCTGCTGATGCTGCCTTCTCCTCCTCCTCCTGCTTTCTCAGTGCAACTGCCGCTGCTGCTGCCTTCTCCTCCTCCTCCTGAACTGCCGCTGCCGCTGCTTTCTCATCCTCTTGCTTTTTGGCTGCAACTGCTGCTGCTGCTGCCCTCTCCTCCTCCTCCTGCTTTCTCTCTGCAACTGCCGCTGCCGCTGCTTTGGCTGCAACTGCTGCTGATGCTGCCTTCTCCTCCTCCTCCTGCTTTCTCAGTGCAACTGCCGCTGCTGCTGCCTTCTCCTCCTCCTCCTGAACTGCCGCTGCCGCTGCTTTCTCATCCTCTTGCTTTTTGGCTGCAACTGTTGCTGCTGCTGCCCTTTCCTCCTCCTCCTGCTTTCTCTCTGCAGCTGCCGCTGCTGCTGCCGCTGCCTTCTCCTCCTCTTGCTCTCTCACTGCAACTGTCGCTGCTGTCGCCTTCTCCTCCTGCTTGTTTTCTTCCTCCTGTCTTTTCGTTTCTGCTGCCGCTGCTGCCTTATCCTCCTCCTCCTGCTTTCTCGCTGCCTGCCGTTTCCCTTCTGTTGCGTCCTGCTCATGCTCGGCCGATGTAACTGCTGCTGATGCCTCCTCCTGCTGCGTTCTTGCTGCAACTGCCGCTGATGCTGCCTTCTCCTCCTGATTGTTGGGCTTGTTGTCTTCATCATGTCTTTTCGTTTCTGCTGTTGCCTTTTCCTCCTCATTGATTTTGGCCGCAACTCCCGCTGTTGCCTTATCATCCTCCTCCTGCTTTCTCACTGCCTGCCGTTTCCCTTCTGTTGCGTCATGCTCGGCCGATGCAACTGCTGCTGCTACCTCCTCCTCCTGCTGCGTTCTTGCTGCAACTGCCGCTGACGCCTGTTCCTCCTCATTGATTTTGGCCGCAACTGCCGATGTTGCCTTATCCTCCTCCTGCTTTCTCACTGCCTGCCCTTTCCCTTCTGTTGCGTCCTGCTCGGCCGATGCCGATGCAACTGCTGCTGCTGCAACTGCCGCTGATGCTGCCTTCTCCTCCTGATTGTTGGGTTTGTTGTCTTCCTCTTGTCTGTTCGTTTCTGCTGTTGCCTTTTCCTCATTGATTTTGGCCGCAACTGGCATTGCTGCCTTCTCCTCCTCCTGCTTGCTGGATGCAGCTGATGCGTTGTCTGCTTCAAACTTTGCAAGCCGCACTTCTGCTGTGAGAAACTCACCCCCCTCGCCTGTCGCGATCATCGTTTCTGCAACTTGCTGCTTATCCGCATCTGCTGCATCTGATGCGTCGTCCTGTCACTGAGGTTGACCCAAAACAAAAACGCGACGTCCTCGCCAATCCCAATCCCTAAGACCAAGAACCCGCTGAACATCAAGCACATCGCACTAGCATCACCCCGCAAACCCCAAACCCTAACACCTGATCCAACATCAAAACGTCACACAAATCATAGCAGTTATCAACGGCTTTGCAGGCAGTCCTTGTCGGGACTGGGAGACACAGTGACAGACCCCCAGACATCCAACAAGGTCTTGATGTGCGACTTTGAGTTCGCCCGGGAGTGGGCCGCGCTGAAAGCTCTGATGCACATCGACGGCACCAGCATCAAGGGCAGCCGCCTGGGCAGTGAGTTTGCGCGCCAGACTGTCCCGATCATACCACTGACAGTACTCAGCACATGTCAAGCTCAGCTGTCCAAGATCGGGGTCCCCAGCGCGCAAAGCAGCAACAACTCAGGCATCGACAAGCACACCGAATGATCATTCACCGTCTTGTCCACCAGCACCATCCCGGGCGGCAGAAAAAATATATCACCTGCCTTGCTCACGGTGGCACACAGAGATGGAATATTTTTTTTAGAGAAGGGATCTGGCCAGCCTCCAGCTTGAGCAACCATTCCAGGCAGTCCTCCATGGTGTCCTCAAATGTGAATTACTGATAACTATCGAAAGTCAAAAGGCTTCACCTCCCCGACCTCCCCACAATGAAAACCATGGACCATGGGGCCATGGACAACAAATAACATGGGTTTGCAAAACAGTTGGCAGGCACACTTGATCAGGCAAACATGGAAACAACAATGCTACCACACGCTGTAAGGTCAAGTTTAGCGTCTGACATCTCCGAGCGTGTGAGAAAACTCTGAACCTCATCCAACTTCGCCATCACCAAAATTCGTCCACCTTGAAGCTGGATGCGGATCGAAGCCACTGCGCCCAACTCAACCCCGTGATGGACCCAGTCTTTCCGCTGTCCGGCCACGAACATGGTCTCGCCAAACTTGTTGAATGCCGTGATGTCGTCCTCTTCGATGTTCTTTTCCTGCCTTGGCCCGCATGGAAAAAACACACTCATCATGGGTGTGCCCAAGAGAAGGGCCTTGCTGAACTGCTACATGGATGTCCAACAACTCAGGCCACGACAGGAGCGTGTCCTCAACCCAGGGCCAGTCATGGCGTCCAGGGAGCAGGGACAGCAGAGATTCCCTTGCAAGAAGAATTTCTGCATCTGGGAGTATGATTGCTTGCGCTTTGCCTTGGGAGATTGCCCACTTCCTCACTGGCCCGCCGAGACTTGACTTGCGATTGAAAACCACAATATGTTGATGTCAAACAAACATACGTGACTCTTTGACACCAACGCTTCGAACCTGCAGTGCCCAAACTGAGAAAAGACCATGACGAAACTGTAAGTTAGTAATGTTCACAGCCAGGCTTCTCCCTGAAGCTCTCCGAAACATTGTTGACCGCCATTCGCGCAGACTCCTCGCGGAAAACCGACTTCATGATACTCCTGCCCCGGCGAATGATGAAAGGGAGCCCAGCAGCATTCGCCTTGAGGTCTTCCGGCAGCTCCTCATAGGTTCGGCCAACAGGCACACCTTGATGCTGGTGCACGGCTTTGTAGAATCTGATCACAGGTGGGTCAGAGGTTGCCGACATGGCGGACAGCTTGGGTGTCTTCTTCTTTGATGATGCCTCTGCGTGCTCCGTCTTCCGCTTCTGGAGAGATTCCGCCGCCGCGATCGTCTGCAACGCGCTCAACATGTCCGCGCCCCCTTTCCGCAAAGCATTGGTTGTCTCTTTCATCGCCGCCGCCAAGTCTTTGGCCACTTTCACCCGCGCATCGATGCTGGCCTTGGTGGGCCCCGTGCCACCTGCATCAGGAGCTTGCCTCACGTGGCGGACGCTTGCACGTTGCTGGCATATCGGACGCCCATCAGTTTCGGCCATTCAGTGAAGACAAAGATGCTGCTGCAGCACCAACAAAAAAAAGATGCCAATGATGCCAACAACCACACGGCTGTAAGCCACCAAGTTGCTCACCCTCCGGCAAGTGGACCAAGAACTTTCTCAGGTCCATCAAGACAGACATTGGCACCAGAAAAGCTGACACATCGTCGCCAATAAAGCCTGATGACCTTGGTCAAGGCTAGCATTCTTCAACTGCAACTGAAACTGAACCCACGGCATGCAATGCAAACACTTCAAACTTCAAAAACTGACATGTACAGTACAACAAGTGAAAGCGTGGACAATTGCTTATTATTTGCGAAACAAACTGCTTGGCCAAAGACCGTAGCTGGTCAGGAGCAGTGTTTTCCGAGTCAATTCCCAGGCTTCGCTGCGCAGCGACATCGGTCAGGTCAGGCAAGCCGAGGAACAAGGCCATCATATAGCGGCGCCTCATGAATTGATAGGCGCATTTGTAAACACTCTTGCGTGGGCCCAAGCCATAAGCGTCAGCACCGCTGATGATCATATCATTGATGCTCTCCTCAGTGACGCCACTCTGCAGAAGCTCCATGGCCTTTTGCAGGTCAGGCCCGGCTGACGATATGAGAAGACAATGGACTGAAAAGAAAAACACGAAGAGACAGCCCAGGATATTTAAACGGACACCCGCAGCAAAAAAGAAGAAAACGCACATCAACTCATCCTGATTTCAGAAACTCCAATGGCCTTGCTCTCGATGTGGTCTTTGCCAGCGGTCTTGAACAAAGCTTGCGACTCCTTCAGCTGCGCGGTCATCTTGCCCCGCAGATCCTCCAAGCGTGGCAGCAGTGTGGAAATCCTGGTCTCCAGCACGTTGTCCAAGTTCTCTATCTTGGGCACCTTTGGCGCCTGACCTTTGGTGTTCTTGCTGCTGGAGCCGCCACTGAGACGCCCGCCGTGAGCTTTTTTCCTGCGCTTAGCGACGGCAAAGTCCTCATCCTCGAAGCTGAGGTCAAGATCCACGACGCCAGCCTTGAACTGGGCAAGCTCGGGCGGAGCCACAGAAAGCCTGGACGTCATGTCGCGAACTGTGGACGGATCCGGGTTGCGGGCTGTGGTCTCTGTCTGGACAACTTGCCCCCGCTCGCGGATGTCCTTCCGTCTCTCCACCTCCCCCGTGTGGACATGTACCCTGGTGAAGATTTCCTCTTTCTTTGATTTCGGATTGTACATCCGACGCTCGCTCTTCTTCACCCCCTCGTCCTTGAGGTCCTGGTACCAAGCGGCTAGGGCCGAGGTTTCCGACAGCGTGAAAGGCGGTGGCTTCTCCATGTGGTGCTTGATGTACTCACCACAAGTCATCGGACGGTACTCCATCTCCTCCTCCTGGGCCAAGCTGTGCCGCACCACTGTCAAGTGCTTTGCGGTGTCGAACTTGACCCTGCCCGTCGACGACGCCTGCTTCGTGTCCCTGAAGCGCATCACGGTCTCGCGCCACAGCTCCGGCGTCTCATCTCGCAGCTTCTTGACCGCTGCCTCCGTGCCTTGCCCCTTGCATATACGCTCGAACGCACGGAGCGCGGTTTGATCCTGCATCAGAGCAAAGTCATGCAAAATGTTATAAGGTTACCAGCTGAAGGCGAAGCGGTGGGGCAAAGATGTGATTTGAAATAATCAATTTCCTTTGTGGCAACATCATGCACTTGAATGAGAATGATGCCACTTAGGCTACACACGCATCACTTAGAAACATGTGGTGTTCACGTCAATGTTAAAAGCAAGCAAGCGCAAACCGGCTGGTCAACACTGAAGTCAACGACCATCACTCACCACACATTGCATGCATTTCATTTGGCCGTGTTTGTGTTTCAAGCACAGGCCATCCAAATCATCCTGAATTTTACCCCTTTCATCGACCACAACAACTTTACACATTCAACATATATGAGGGAAAAAAACCTGGAAAGACACGTGGCCACCTGTCCTGCATGCAGTACGTGATGGGAAAGTGCTTCTTCTTCAGCTGCTCGATCTCCGCCGGGGGGATCGGCTGCATGCAAAGCCCGCACACAGCCGTCGAGCTTTCTGCGGTCGCTGCATCTGCATCGGCTGCGCTGGCTGCCGGTGCATCCTCCTTGTCCTCACCCGCCGCTGCCGCCACAGATTCTCCTAGTGACACAAACGCCATAGCACAGGCACAGAGCGCATGCAGAGTCAATGCAGAGTGTGTTCTCAGTGTATCTCATAGCTTCGTAGCTGCATGTGTCTGTGTGTGTGGCTGAGCTGTGGATGTGACTATTTGCGCACATCTCAAAAATTTCATGATCACATTCACAGTTCACAGTGGCGTGTGTGCCGCTTGGACCAGTCGCACAGAGTCGCACAATCACTCTGAATTAGTCACTCTGAAGCTTTCCAGTGCCACATGACCGTGTGTGAACTTGGCTGTGCGGACAGCAGGTTGAGATGTTTCCCATCGCGCCCACTTCTTGTGTTTGGTGACTGAGGCTAGGAACGAGGCCGCAATTGGCTAAGTACAAAACCTACAAATGAACCTGCGCAGGCAATGTGGAAGCCATTGCCCGCCAAACGAGTGCCTCGCACGACATTGAGGTCTGCATTGATTGGGCACACTCCTAGCTGAGCAGCCTGAATGCTGTCAGGGAACATTGGAACACCTTGCGCGTTAAATAGTTCCTGCCACAGCAACTGCCTGCCCTGTCGCAGTGACCACACAAACGACTTTGTAAGCAAGCAAGGGCAAAAGTTGCTGCTGTAATTCACAAAATCTACGTTCTGTGTGAGATTTACCAGCGCGTCTCCCTTTTCAAGAAGCGTCTTCACCTCCGCATTGTCAGCATATAAATCACGCCTCACCTGTCAGGAGGGCGCACACAGACGGGTCGAAACATGCAACACCAGCAAGGCTAGCAACAGCAGGCGGCCCAAGCTGCCTTGTACGAGGGTGGCAAAGCGTCGTAGAAGCTGCCCTTCTGCTTCTGCTTGGCGCAAAGTCTGGCCAACTCGGCTTGGACCTTAGCGATGGTAGCAAAGGGCGGCGTGTGTGTGTGTGTGAACACTCAAGCACAGCAGTGAAGCAATGAATTTTGCTCTGGATTCATCCAAGTAACAAGATCATCAGGAGCACAAAATAGTGCGCCACCGTCAAAGTTGGGATAGCGATTCAATTTGGCAATCGCTCAAAGTCCGAACGAACAACAGCTGTATATATGCGAGCCCGTCGCACGGGAAAGCCCCTCATCTGAGGGTTTTGAATACCATGGTGGATGTTATATCCCGGAAGGTGCCGAGAAAGCAACTCGGGCTTGAAGTTGCGTGTATTCTCGTGGAAGAACACCGTCGGGCGAATCCGCTGCACCAACTTCAACTGGATTGCGAATGGCAAAACTGTCCACCCCGCGAGGGTCAGAGATCCGCCCATGCTGCTCCAGTCAACACAGCTAGTGCCTGCCATCATGAAGCTCAGGGCCGCGTCAAGGTCGGCTTGCACTGGCAGAACATCACACTTGGCTCCGTCATGTTTGGCACAGTCTGCGACCTCCACAAACAACGGGTCGAACTGGTCCATCACCTGCAGCAATGATTCAAGCACGTGTTCACCTTTCTCACGAATGGCCGCCTTTGCGCCGTCCTTATCGTCTTGTGCGGCGGTCCGAGATGAACATGTGGCCAGGTCAGCTTGAATTGCATCCCGATGTTGCTCCATTGTTTTCAAAACTGCAACTCGGGCCGATGGCACAAGCAGCAGAACCATGTCTGAAAAGACATGCAGCGGCGGGAATGGCTGCGACGTGATGGTCTCCTGGCAAACAGGGTCCAAGTCCACCGCGTGGAATGAAGTGCCAGAAATAAAGGGCATGCCATCAACAAGCAACTTCTTGTTCTTCTCCCTGGCCCAGAACTCAATGGACTTCTCCAGGTGAAGCTTAACGATCTCCATCCCGCCCATGCCACCTGATGGCGTCGCAAGGCTGGAAACGCAAACATGGACTTCCAGCAAAGATGACCACACGCGAACTATTACCCAAATACGGCGGGAGAACAAAGTATGGAAAACGTGACTATGCAGAAACATAGAAATGCTGGCCGAGGGACTGTACTGGGAAAACCAGGTTGCATTGGACAAATTGCGAGCAAGACGATCCACACAGGCGTCCCCATACTCTGAAGCGCATGTGCGCACGAGGTGGAGGTGCCATTGAAAGGCCTCGGCCATGCTGTTGACGCCAATTCCTGCAAATGCATCACCATCCTTCACCTTGCGCCGCTTGCTGGGCAGCTTCTGAAACTCAGCTGATGCGGCCGGATTCGCCACGCTGTCCGCAAAGGCCTCGTCGTCTGAGCAGAATGATAGCTCCATTGGTCCTGCGCAGGGAGTGATGACATGTAGCGACAAAGGAGCTTCCCCGGAACCAGCCCCGTGTGTCACGCCCAAGAGTTTTCAAGCGCAAGCCACACACATCTAGTCGAAGTGAGAAGCGTGCCGCAATTCCTGAGCTGAACCACCAGCGAAAGCTCCTAAAATTGAGAAATGCAACACATGATCAGCACCTGGCTTGGCTGGGTCCGCAAAACTATCATTCTCACAACTAATCTCTGATTTAATCTCTCATCTTCACAATGGGTTGACCCAGCTCACGCAAGCATGTGAAGGCCTCCTAAGTCGCAAGCCACACACAAGTAAATCAAGTAGCTCTAGCCGCTTCAAATCAGCTCTAGATATGTCTAGAGTAAGAAGCGTGCGAAAATCCTGAGCTGAACCGCCGGGGAACTCCTAAAGTCCTAAAGTGGAAAAACGCAGCCACACGATCATCGCCTGGCTTGGCTTGGCTGGGTCCGAAAAAGTATCATCCTCAAAAACTAATATTCCATCTTGGCAATGGCTTGAATCCGTTTGTGAGGCTCGGTCTGTTGTGTGGGACCCAGCTCACGCACCCTGGAAGCGGCAATGTCGCCAGAGATCAAAATCCCGCTCAGACATGCCTGGGAAGGCATCCATGATGCTGACCGTGTCCATGGAGAGCACCTCGATCACCTTCGAGCGCGTCGTTGTTGCTCATGTGGATGTCCCCGTTCCGGTGCTCAGCATCCACCTCCACCTCCACGTACGAGTAATCCGACTCCATGTCGGAGTCGGGCTTCTCGGTCTCTTCATAGTTCTCAAGGTTCTGCGAGAAGTTGGTGCCATCCGAGTTGATGCTTTCAACCTCAACCTCCTCCAGGGACACATCCATGGCCCGCTTGGCTTCCATGGCCGCATCCGCCTCCATAGCCCGCTGGGCACGGCCAGGGCCGTGGCCTGCGCCTCCATTGCCCGCCGGGCCTCCTCCGCCTTCTTGGCCTCCATGGCCTGCCTCCATGGCCCGCCGGGCCTCCTCCACCTTCTTGGCCTCCATCACCTGCGCCGCCATGGCCCGGCCTCCTCCGCCTTCTTGGCCTCCATGGCCTGCGCCTCCATGGCCCGCCGGGCCTCCTCCGCCTTCTTGGCCTCCATGGCCTGCGCCTCCATCCCGCCTTCTTGGCCTCCATGGCCTGCGCCTCCATGGCCCGCCGGGCCTCCTCCGCCTTCTTGGCCTCCATGGCCCAGTGCACCTCCATGGCCCGCCGGGCCTCCTCCGCCTTCTTGGCCTCCATGGCCCAGTGCGCCTCCACAGCCCGCCGGGCCTCCATGGCCCGCTTGGCCTCCATAGCCCGCCGGGCATCCTCTGCCCTTGCCGCCTCCTTTGTGGCTATGTGCGCCTCCATAGCTCGCCGTGCCTCGGCCCTGCGCGCCTCCACATCCCGCTTGGCCTCCTCCTGCATGGCCTTCTGCATCTCCATTGCCCGCCCAGACTCAGCCGCCTTCCGTGCCTTCATAGCCCGCTGAGCCTCATCTGCAGCCTTGCGAGCCTGCATAGCCTGCTTGGCATCCTCGCCTCTGCGAACCTCCATCACCCGCCATGCTTCCTGCCCTGTCTTCTCCATGGCCGTCTTCTGCATATTCCGGGGTGGAACACCTTTGGCTTTGCGGACCGGCTCCTTCTCTTTGCACCGTTTCGCTGCCTGAGCAACTTGCTTGGCCTTGAACCTCTCATAGGCAGCCTTTTTTTTCTTCTCCTGCTCCTTCTCCTTCTCCTCAAGAGCAGCTTCCATGGCTGCCACCTTCTTCGCCAGTTGCAGTGCCAGCATTCGTGTCTCCCTCAAAGTCGCCCCCGTCACCACTGGCATGGCGAACACCGACGAAGGCTTTCCGGCACCAGGGACAATGCGTGTGGGCTTGCTTGATCCACGATACAACATGCGAACTGTTCAACAATCCGTGGATGTGTGTAGAACAAATGGGATGGCCCAGGTTCAACACAAGTGAGAAGGGCAAGCAAAGTAGTTTCATACAATGAGACTGAATGAATACACCAAAACACGTATATATATATATAATATTCAGTCTGGCAAAATAAAATGTGTAGCAAGGTTGGCGCAGGGTGGAGTTGAACCCTTGTATGTGCCCAGGGAGTGGCTGAGAGGCGGTCGGCGATAGTGGATGGGAAGTGGCTGGAAGTGGCCGGGAAGTGGTCGGGAGTGGTCGGAAGTGGTCGGAAGTGGTCGGAAGTGGTCGGAAGTGGTCGGAAGTGGTCGGAAGTGGTCGGAAGTGGTCGGGAAGTGGTCGGGAAGTGGCCGGAAGTGGCCGGAAGTGGCCGGAAGTGGTCGGAAGTGGTCGGAAGTGGTCGGAAGTGGTCGGGAAGTGGTCGGAAGTGGTCGGAAGTGGTCGGAAGTGGTCGGAAGTGGTCGGCCGGGAAGTGGTCGGGAAGTGGCCGGAAGTGGTCGGAAGTGGTCGGAAGTGGTCGGAAGTGGTCGGAAGTGGTTGGAAGTGGTCGGAAGTGGTCGGAAATGGTCGGAAGTGGTCGGAAGTGGTCGAAAAAAAATGAGTAAAACAAATGATCGGAAGTGATCGGAAGTGATCGGAAGTGATCGGAAGTGGTCGGAAGTGTGATTCCCTCGTCCACAGCCATGCCCAAATATGACGTTTTGAGCATACATGGAGCTACTAAACACCTGAAAGTATGCATCAAAATGACGACCATAATACCACCCACCACACGCCCTGTCACTCCCTATCGTTTTTTTGTTATCGGTGTGAACCCGAAAAGCAAAACATCTAGCTTCCTATATCAGATTTATGTGTCCTTACATTTCCCTCACGACCCCCACATGAAAATAGCACATGTATTTGGAGACGTTCGGTCCTGCTGCGGCATCCTCCTCACCGCGCGCATTGTGCAGTCCGCTGGAGCTGGAAGATGTATCAGTTGCGCTGCTCGGTGATCCAGCATCTCGATGGGCCGCCATGGATCAACTAGCTGCTAGTGCGATGCCAACACTGCCAAACACATAACAAATTGAAATAAATCATGTGCTTTGTTCCGATCACAATCTGAAATGAGCTTGTGAGCCCAGCTTGTGTCATGAACTCGATCAACCGGATGACCAATGGCGACCCATTTAAAGCATACACTGGCAACGGGTCAGAACCCAAAAAGTGTTTGGACTACGAAACAACGGCAATCCCACATGTTGCACATGTTCAACCACAACTGCAACTGCCATGTGTTTGACATGGTGGACCTCTGGTGAGACACCGCAATGTTTGTTTGTTTGTTTGTTTTTGTTTTTTCGGATGCTTCGGATGCTTCAAGTCGCTCCGACAAACTCTGGCTGTTGCCAGCCTCGATGAGCGAGGGGACACGGGAAAGAAACATGTGGGAGCGCCTATCTGTCACACTGGGTTCAAAAGCTTGCAAGCACCATGCCTTAATTCTTAGGAGCACATCATCCTCTGACGCCTCCTGATTGGTCTGCATCGATTTGGTGCAGTCGACATGATATGGGCACAGCGCTCTCCAAAATGGATTGTTAGCGGTCAATGGCTCGTGATAGCCGATGTAAAACCGCCCAAACTGGACAGATTTTTCGTGCCCTTGTCGCCTCTTGGCTTCTTTGCCCAAGCGATTTGGCGGATCGGCACGTGGCTTAGGCTCTGCCCTTGGCATCCCCGAAGCTGGCCCGGATGGCATCGGCTCTGCAGGCAGCTCAGCTAGCACAGCGACCTGATGACACTTGTCTGGGCCATCAGTCAAACTTGCCCGGGTGGTAACCGCCTCATTCGCGTTGGCGTCCACACCGTCGTCATCGCACAAAGCCAGGCCCGCGTGTGTGGAGGGGGGGTCACGTCCCGAAATCAATGCCCTGTAATACACAGCCGGCTTGAATGGCAGGACCTCAATAGCCACTGGATGAGATGACTTCTCGGCGCGCGCTTGCAATGCCAACAAAGCCAAATAATATGCGGCAATTTGCCAATGATGCACAGCTGTAATCCCGGCATCGAAAAGTTTTTCTGCTGACAACAGGCAAATCAAGTATGCTGGAAAGAATGCTCCATTCGCGCCTTGGAACCATAATTTCCTCCCGCCGCGCTTGTGTGGGATTCGCGCCAAATCTGCTGAAGACTGCAGCTGCTTGAGCTGCCAATCATGCTCTGTCATTGAAAATTCGAGCTCGAGCGCCGTCAGATCCTGCAATGGCAGGCCATCACGTACAGCGAAAAGCCTGCTTGGCACACGGAGCCACATGGAGTGTTGAAGATGACGCTGAACCGCGTGTTCGGTCATTTGCCACTGCCCAGGAGCAGTCATTGAAGCCAGACCGGCCTACACAGGGTGGAAGCGCTGGCAGTCACAACACATTGCCTTCATTCTGCAAATTGAAGAGTGTGGTGCATGGGGCTGTCTGATTCAGAAACCCTTTGCATTTTCTAGGTTTCTAAGCATAAATTCTTGTTGAATCCAATGAACCCAGGCCGCCCAGGCCCAATCAAATGAAAATACAACGAAATTCTTGAGACCCGACATGTAGATGCATGTCTATTAGGCAACGGTGCCCGCCGTGCCCGCCATGCTTACACAAGACAGAACATTCAAGGGCCAACCCTCAGCATCTCAGGGGGTCCCATGGTCTGCATATTTCACCCGTGGGTCCGGTTGACGTCAGGTTGAGCTACCCTTCCCGTAGCCCCTACAGCCCACCCCTCCCTTTCAGTGATAACAATGTAACCCCCTCCTGCTGCAACTGCGACATGTCGTGCTCCAGTTCGGCATTTGCCATGTCATGAAAGCTGGTCTGTCTGCCAGGAAATGCCCCGGCATGGACCAAAGGCTCCAGCAACTTGCAACTGCGCTCCACGACAGCTGCCTTAGAATCGGCGTCAAGCCGGATCATTGTCTTCGTGATGGCTTGCAAGTCGGTTCCGGTGAAAAGGTCTGTGCAGCTGATGTCAGTGCCGCGGGAGCGGCGCACACGAATCCTGATTTCCTCGCAGTTCTCCCGTTCCACCACATCATACAAGCGGATGGCAATATCATTTCCGCTCAGATCATCCTCCTTGTCAAGAGGCCTCTTCAATCGGCTTGGGTTTCCGTGCGCCACGCGGAATACAACCATGCTGGCCAGCAAGGCGTCTGCATGTTGCTGATGGTCTTCCTCGTCCCGCTCAACTGCCCTGCAATCGTCCAGCCCCTCAACCATGTGCGGTCCATCCGCTGGCTCCAGTTTCAAGAGTCCGCCCTCGGGCCGCCAAGCACCTGCCAGCGGCAAAGGTGAAGTTCGATTTTTTGATGTCGCGAGGGCTGTTGTTGCCAATCGGCTTGGCAGCTGGTCAAACAAGACCTGTGGCATCGCAAAAGCATGCCGGCTCGTAGATGCAATCGCTCTGAGATGTGCCAGCATCCGGCTCCCCAACACCGAAAGGCCTGCCTTTTTTTTTGCTGAGGGAGGCCTGCCCTCAATTGCGGCTGCAATTGTCTCTGCTGATGAGAACAGCATGGTCGGGAACCGCCTGTAAACCAAACTTCGGAGCGCCTCGTGGTCCAGAATCTGATGAGTTGTAGGGCGGCAAGCGTCTCCACCGCACAATTCCGCCACTGCGAGGGTCAGCCCCTTTTGACAAGACAGGTCAGCAGCTGTTGTTGCATCTCGCAAGTCCTTACGGCCGCTACACACAATCTAAAAAAAACACGTAGACATGCAAATCCACAAGCAAATGTTCACAGTGCAGAAAAGCAGGTCAAGCAAATCGTGTGAGTGAGTTCAAGAGCTGGAAGAAATGAAGAAACATACAAGTATGTCTGTTCGCAGCGCCAAGGCTCAGCAGGGCTAGCAAATATGCGCTCCAAGTCTGGCCAGCGAGACTCTGTGGAGATGTAAGCATCGCGAGCAGCGGGCGCCCTGAGCAGGGTGGTCTTGATGTCTTTGTGAAGAGCCTTGGCTGAGCCAAGAAAACAACACACGTGCCGGCACACCCATGCAAGCACCACCCCCACACCAATCAATTGTGGTGATGTTTGTGTTTCTTTGTTTCACAAGGTTCAAACCAAGCTGCCTCTATTGGTCTTTCACATATCCGGACACATTTCAGAAGGCCGGCCCACACTGCAAGATTTGGCAGCTCGTTGAGGGGCGATCCTTCTATGAAGTCGTCAACCTGTCATGCGGCACGCTGTCAACAGGAACAGTGGGCAGCGCTGGTGATCATTGTGCGACACCCCTGTGTTGCGACAAGACTAGCCTGAGCACACGCAGTCCATCAGTCGCAGTCGACCCTCTGCCAGGCCTCTGCCCGAAGCGAGGTGTCATGATCGAAGTCTGCTTGCGGGTCCGGCTCGTAGTCTCTGCAGAAGAAGCGTCTGGTCAATCTGTGGTGATTGTCTGAGCTTGCCTGAGCAAAACGCATGCGGCGTCAGATTTGGCAGGGGGGCAGGGGTGGTCACGAGCTTTCAATCAAGAAGTCACATAAGGCGAGCTTCAGTCGCCGCGTACAGGTCTCTGCAAACTCGCATCTGTGCCCTAGCCACTTCTTCGTTCGGATGGCCACAAACGCAGAGCCGCCAGGGAAGCTGCCGCCAGTGAGATGTTTTCGCCTGCACTTCAAACACAATTCTGTCAATTGCAGCATTCCAATCCAGAAACATGTTGGATGATTCAGCTTCAGAAAGATCACGGCACAGTGTCAATATCTGTGAGATGGCGTTGGCTGAAGCTGCTTCGATTCGGTCATCCAGCTCCCCTGCCGCCAGTTCTGGCGCCCTTCGGCCTTTGAAGCCGCACGACCCGCCAAGGGCAGATTGCCGCTGCTGCCAGCTGCGGTGAGAGAGCAGCACCTCCTCGTGGCAAGAACACCCCTCGCAGAAGGAGGCCAGCTCGGCTAAGAAGCCAGAGATGAGACCCACGAGCGAAGTGTAGGCCCAAAAAAATGGAGATTTGATGACCCCGTCAATTTCTTGGCAGAACTTTGCTGACACTTTGTACGTCTGCGGGCGGTTTCCTTGGCCCTGCGCATCTGCCGCAACTGCCGCATCTGCCTCTCATGTGTCAGAGCTCGGTCGTATTGAAGAGGCTCCAACTCTGAACTGTCTGAACTTGCACGTGAACCAAACGGATTTACTTACCTGACCCCGCCTCCGCTTCTGGGTCTGGTCGAGCACCCTTCTGGAACTTGGAGATAGACCACATCTCGCGAAGGGCTCCCTCCCTTGCCAACACAGCCAACGTAGCTGAACTCAAAGAATTCCATCCTGGCAGTGAACACTGACCACGGCTCTTGAACACGACTCTCCCGGACTCTCCCCCTGAGGTCCCCCTGCAACTTGCAACTTCTACAACAAATTACTTCCAGCCCCAGGTATTGCATGTGTCCAACCACTGAACAGGTAAACCAGACACATTGCAGCCCAAGCTGCTCCAAAGGATGAATCGACCTCCATCCCAATACTTCATTGCCCGTTCAAACACGGTGCCCCTGAAGCATGTTGCCAGCAGCCTCATCTCAAGCCCACATGCCCCGTCAAATGTCAAAAAGGAATGCTCACACTGAGTCTGCCAAGACTGCCAAGCAACCTGGCCCGGTAGTGCTCAATTGATAGCAAGTCTACAATCACACGCAGGGATTGTTGGTAGGAGTCAAAGTGGCTCAAATCGCGAAGGACGCTCTTGGTGATGTTGTCAAAGATGTGGCTCATTCCTGAACGGAACGGCACGACTATGGGTGTGGCTCAAAATTAAACAGGAGGGGTTACGCAGGTTTTGGTCCATGTTTCCACTTACCAGGGTTTTTTGGTACCGGTTTTTATGTCGCAAGACAGCCAAGTGTCCAGTCACCATCAAGCAGCCACTGATGTCAAATGTGAAGGCGTTGTCGTTTGCCACATTACCGACATATCTAAACTGGGAACCCATGGCCTCCACGTGCTCCTTCATCAGGTCGCCCAAAGGAACTGCCGGGACCTGGAGAAGCATCTCACACCCGCCGCAACCACAACAGCCATCACAACGACTCACGACCGCCACTGCAACAACAACATCTGGCCTGCGTCATCAAGCTTTCCACTCCAAAGTCTGACGTCCAGCTCACAATTCTGCGGCTGTGCTTCGCAATGTCCGCAGCCTTGTGGAACTGGAGAACGGTCCCGTTCCCAACACTCACAGCACTCACACTGCAAGAACAGCCAGGACATGCGCAGAAGAAGCAGCCGAGTTACATTGCCTCCCACCTCCAATTTGCAAGCATGGACCAGGCAGTTGAACTTGTGAGCCAATCCGCTGCACCCCAATCCCAGGATGCATAACGGCATCGCGTGAGTCTCAATGCCCCGCCACTGGTTGCTGCGCAGCCTGGCCCACCAAGTTTACAAGGCTCAAGTGGAAGTTTGTTTGGGTTGCTTCACAAGCCGTGTGCTGTGTGCAGTCAGGCAGCGCAAGCGTCTCGAGCTGCCTCTATTGTGGTGGCATCCTCCAGGATCCTGGGTGAACCAACACAGCTAAGCCAGGAAGCTCAACAAAAAACAAGCAAGGCAATGAGCAAAGCCAGGCAATTCATCAAGCGCCGTCCAAGACACATGAAGTCTGAACCCGACTGAGGGCTCGCGTCCCCACCTGAGCACGCAGCAACTCCAAGCCAGCAACCATTGCCAACCATGCAACGCGCAAGCACTCGCAAATCGCAGGCTGAAACCGCGCCAAGTATCCAAGAAAAACAAAGCTCTTGTGCCCATTGCTCCGCCAGAATGATCGCCGAGCCCGCATCAGAAGTATGTCTGCCTTGGGTGCTCGCAACACAGATCCTGAAAAAACATAGACATGCCACACACGCACACACACACACACCCAAGCTTGATGGCTGCTCGCTTGCCCAATGTTTTATTGTAATGATGCAGCACGATCTTTTGCGTCATGATGAACACGAGCGGCTTCATCAGAACATAGAGGGCGCCAACTTCGGATTGAACCAGCTTTTGTGGCTTTGTGCAATGTTGGACAGCCCTACAGCTTTAAAGCTCCCCTGCGAAAAAGTCGGAAGTGTATCACACTCACTGTTGCTCTGGCCCTGCGAACAACACATGCAGCCCAATTGAAAAACACTTCCAGCTCCGCAATTCGCCAAATTTGGCTTCACGGTGAGCCGGTGCATCAGCAGATCCACTCCCGGCTCAGCCACAGCGCGGTGCCGCGACGTCGCTTGCCCCCCCTGGCGCTCAACTTCATGCACATGGATTGCAGTTGCATTCACTCCAGCTGCAAGAATTACGTGGGCCAGCACTCGCCGCGCCTTCTCAATCTCAGCGTAGCTCTGCCTGCAATCCACGCACTCCTCCGGCCACCGCAACGTCCCACACATGGAATCTCATGTTGCGCAAAACTGACTTACGCCAATGCAAAGCCTGTACCCAGTCATTGGGTGTCGGAACCACCACGCACTGCGAAAATGAAACTTCAAATCGCCAAAAAGCACAAAGCGCTCAGCACCCGAGGCCCCGACCAAAAAGTGGCGCTACAGTCAAGCAGGGCTCCTGATAGGCCTAGCAGCAACCAATCCCCGAGTAAATAGTAGCATTTCACATTTGCAGTTTTCGCATGTTTCT
This sequence comes from Effrenium voratum, assembly GCA_963377175.1. NCBI lineage: Eukaryota > Dinophyceae > Suessiales > Symbiodiniaceae > Effrenium > Effrenium voratum. The sequence continues at coordinate 241,538 of CAUJNA010003808.1, forward strand.
TGAGATTCGGTGGCGTGTCAGTGTCCAGTGACCAGTGTCTGGCATCAGCTACAACTGTAAACCTTTCGGCAATGTGTTCAATGCACACTTGGAGCCAACTTGGAGCATCATTGGACCGGTTGCGCGTTACATCTGGAACCCGCAGACGTTGGTTTTCACTTGTGCGCTTGCTTTTGTGACTCGTTGGTTTCTATACCGAGAGCGCGCAATTGACCGCAACAACGCTGAGTTCACAAGAGGCTCGCAGCTTGCGGACTCAATTTGTTCATATCGGCAATTGCCCATGAGTCCCAGTCCCATGGTTGCCGTTGGCCACAAGTGCCACAAGGTTAAGGCCACGGCCACGGATAAGACGAGCAAGCTCGAGGGGCTTCAGGCTTCAGGTCATCAGTCAAAATGAGCACGAGGACTGCCACGCTTCCTGCAGCACTTGGCGCTTTGAGCCCTATCTGCTGGAGGAGGACAACTTTGCATTGCTGAACACTTCCAAAGATTGCCTCTGTGATTTGAGAGACTAATTAATACGGATGAACGGTGATGAACGCCGTGTTTTTCTGTGTGCGACACGATAGCGTGGGCCGAAATCATTCCAACTAGACTTTAGATGCACAGCGTTCATCTTGGAAAACACGCGATCTGGCGGTGATTGACGATGCTTTCTTGAAGCTTGCGTGGCGTTCTCAAGCGCAGTAAGACATGATGTCATGTTGGAAGTGCCATTTGAATTGTGGCTGCAAAACGCACAAGGCAACATGCCATGCATTATGGCCACGCGTGATCAAACAGAAACAGTGTCGCATCATGTCGAATCTGCTCAGGCGGGCGGGATGTGGCTCCGCTCCCTGACCGAGGCCAATGCTGGCGCTCAGTCCTGTATGTTAAGAACGACCACACAGACTTGTGGCATGTTTTTTCTTGCAAAACAGCACTGCCAGAGCCATGAACATGGACCTCCTGAAGCACACCTGCACGGGATTTGGAAGTTATTAATGTAATGTGGTGAGCGCGCGACAAGATGATCTCCTGAGCTGACACCATGCTCAACCTGGCATTGAGAGATTCTTGGTCAGAACCCACAGGGTGTGGGAAATCAGAGCGCACCACTGCGCATCTCCGATTCCACGATGGGCCTTCGAAAATCGGAGGCGAGGGGAGTTGTCAGACACCATCAATCGCACTACAACTGCTTGCGCCGGAGTTTGTGACCGAGATGGGTTGGAACCAGGACAACAGGCATCGCGTCTTTGAGGCTTTCATCGCTTGCAAGTACGGCGAGCCCCAATTTATGCAATGGCCTTCATTGTGTGTCATGTTGAAGTGGCTCACGCGTGTGCACATTTCCCGTTTTGTTTTTGCGCTTGCCTGGCCCTGGTTTTCATTATCTCCCAGTGGCCCGCTGAAGGCTTCTCAGGAGCTCTTCTTGATTTGATTTGTAGAGAAGCAAGTGAAGTGTTCAAGAGTTCAAGAGTCTGCGTAGCTGGCGCACATGTGAAGTGTGTACATGCGAAAGCGCGAAGCCAACTCGCAAACATCATTGTGCAAAACGTTGACACTGACACGCTGTCTCAAATGGTCAATCTGAACATATAGTCCCACTTTCTCCGACAGCCGACAATCTTGTTTCAGCCAGTGCTGAAGGAAGCAATCAAACACATGAGCGAATCTGTTCGATCTTTCGAAAGCCACTTGGAAAATAATTGTGTTCAATTGTGTCTCAATACGGTGCGCCCAGTACAAGAAGTTTCCCAAGATTCGTCAATGTGGCGTGCCTTCTCCATGTCAGCGCTCTGCCAATCTTTGCGCTCTGCCTGCAGCAGTCAGCAACTCATTGCGCTGTCCGCCACGCTGCAACTGCTGCTGCTGCACTGCTGCCACCCTTGAAGCCTGAAGCCTGACGTTGACATTACATGTTGTGAAACAGACAAGCCAACGATGCTTTCCCTTGCCACAGAAAACAACGCCAAGCCGAAGACCCTGAGGTGTCACGGGCAACAGAAACACGCACTTCACAAAAAAAACTGGCCTCCACACAAGGCGGCCCGCGATTCGCATTTGATCTAATAAAGAACCTGCGGCCACGCACGCACGAACACGGGACACCTGCACAAACGCTCCCGCAACACACACACACACACACGTGAGACACACACACACACATGTCTCAAACACAAGACGGCGTGCCTTGAAGGCGCCTTGTCCCTGATCCTGGGGCGGCACAAGCCCAAACAACGAGTTGCCCACAAACACGCAAACACACACACACACATCCAAAAAAGACACACCACACACACAAGACACACACACACACTCTCGCACTTGCACGGACTCGCACGTGTGTCAATCACTTAAACTACAAAGCCAAGAACAATTTCCCGAGCCTGCTGGTCTCAGAAGTCGATGCCCTGCCGAGGCGTCACGGGCAAGCTGAGAAACACACTCAACAAACGATTGGCCTCCGCGCCTGCGTGCCAAGCCGAGAGAGTGATATTTTGTCTGATAAGGAATCCTGGGGCCAGCACAAAGAATGGGACATGTGCACAATGTGAACAAACATCAATACACGCTCAAACACACACACAAGACACAAGACACAAGACACAAGACACAAGACACAAGACACAACACACATGCACTCACGCGTGTCCAGCCAGTGAACACGTTCCCGTGCCTGCTGGTCTCAGAAGTTGATACCCTGACGTGTCACGGGCAGCGGAGAAACACCCTCAACAAACAGATTGGCCTCCGTGCCGGTCCGAGCAATCCATATCTTGTCTGATAATGAATCCTGGGGCCATGCCAGCACAAAGAACGGGACATGTGCACAAACATCAACACACGCCACGCTCAAACACACACACAAGACACAAGACACAACACACATGCACTCACGCTTGTCCAGCCAATGAACACTTTCCCGTGCCTGCTGGTCTCAGAAGTCGATACCCTGAGGTGTCACGGGCAGCTGAGAAACACACTCAACAAACAGATTGGCCTCCGTGCCGGTCCGAGCAATCCATATCTTGTCTGATAATGAATCCTGGGGCCATGCCAGCACAAAGAACGGGACATGTGCACAAACATCAATACACGCCACACTCAAACACACACACACACACACAAGACACAAGACACAAGATCCCGTGCCTGCTGGTCTCAGAAGTCGATAATCTGAGGTGTCACGGGCAGCTGAGAAACACACTCAACAAACAGATTGGCCTCCGTGCCGGTCCGAGCCAGTCCGAGCAATCCATATACTGACATTGAATCCTGGCGCCACGCCAGCACAAAGGCATGCGCACAAACATCAAGACACGCCACGCTCAAACACACACACACCTCACAGCCAAGGGGGGTTGGGGGGGGGTCGGGGATGGTACAGTATATGTCTCGAGAATCTACACGTGAAACTTAGATCAATAGATAGCTACTACAATATTGGTGGGAATGTACAACTTAGCGATAGTAGACATCATATTAGCGGCAGGGGGATGTGTGTTGGGTGTCGGGTGTGGTGTGTGGGGGGGGTGGGGGGGTATGGGGGGGATGGGGCTGGTCACATAGAGGGTGGGGGGAGGGGGGGAGTGGTGATCTCTGGTGTAGGGTAGGTGTGTGTGTGTGGGGTGTGGGGTGTGAGGGAAGTAACACACACACACACACACACACATGTGCGCGCGTGTGCTCTCCTCTCTCACGTGTTTCATCTCAACTCAACGCAAGAGCAAGAGCAAACAACACGTCCCCACACCTGGAGTCGCAGAAGTCATCGCCAAGCTGGTGCCCAGAAGGCCCTAAAGTGTCACAGGCATCAAACAAACATGCTCAAAAAAGAGATTGGCCTCCACGGAAGACAGTTTGCCTTGCCCCTCATCCTGGGGCAGCGCAAGCCCGAGAAAAAAAAATGCGCGCACATGCACAAGATTGTACTCGCACATGCAAGACACACCTGCACACGCACGCACACCCGTGTCAAACACATGATCAAGAGCCATGAAACACTCCCCCGCGCCTGCTGAGTCTCAGAAGTTGAAGTCAACGCCAGGCTGATTCCCTGAAGTGTCACAGGCAAAACGCTCACCATCACTCACCACACATTGCATGCATTTCATTTGGCCATGTTTTTTTCAAGCACAGGCCATCCAAATCATCCTGAAATTGACCCTTTTCATGCCCGGCCCGAACATAACAACTTTCCACATTCAACATATATGGGGGGAAAAACGGAAAGACACGTGGCCACCTGTCCTGCATGCAGTACGCGATGTTCATGTGCTTCTTCTTCAGCTGCTCGATCTCCGCCCGGGGTGCAAAGCCCGCAGAAAGATTGGCATGGGTGCCTTACGCCGCACATTGTGACTGACTCTGAATCCTGGGGCACAAGCAAAGCCAATGGACCAATGGGACCCACTCGCAATCACACAGTCACACAGCCACATCCGTATACACTCCACGCCATGCGCATACATGTAATACATAGTTTTTCGCCTGGGCACCGGCTGCTGATGGAAAACAGGTCAAGCCCCGTGCGTCCTCTCCGCATGAGCAGACACCGCAAGTCATCATCGCCACATGCATGCTGCATGCAGCAACGCAACTGGAAACAACCCTGGCGGCAGATATCCCTGTTGTCCAGCCACCGCCGCCATTGCAAACAGGGCTCGCAGGATAAGGCACTGGCCATGTCTTGGGCAACAATTGCTCTACAAAGTCACGCAATGAGAAAGAAGGCTGCAAGAGAAGATCGACAACGAACTCAGCTCGTGACATAAAATCTTGATCTCGAGAGTGTGGAAGCGGAAGGAACCTGGCGCGCAGCAAGTTCAAGAGAAAAAAACTCCCCAGCACAAGGGCCCTTACCTTGCCTTCTTCTCCCCTGACTCGAGAGCAGTCTTCATCCTCTCCCCGGCCTCAAGAAACTGCATGGTCTGCAACCAGGAACATCATCACATGGTCATGGAACCCCGCCTCCCCTCCAAATGCAAAGCTGACCGCGAACACCACAGCGCGTGCAAAATTGGCGGCACATCTCAAATAGTGGGAAAACAGCAATGCCTCCATCAAGTTCGCCAACGTGTACCTCTGCCCACCTCTGGCTCGCCCTTGGCGGGCAGGGCGGGCAGGAGCAGCGCCATGACCGGCACCCACCAGGTCAAGATTCAGAGTCACATGGCTGTCATCCATGAGCAAAGCAGGGGCCGGGGATTGACTGCGGCGGTCGCCGGTCGGGAGTCGGGTTAAGTCGGGTTGCCGGGTTTGGTGTGCGTGGACACAACAATGGATTCAATCCCCGAAAGCCAACTCCCAGTTCTCAAACATGTGACTGATTATCAAGGGTCTGATGGGACTTCGAGCCAAGGATCTGGAAGAAAATCGCGAAGCATCATCGCAAGGACACTGATACAAGTTTGCACAAAGATAATATATACATACATCTTGTTGCATCTTGCTAGGCTGTTCTACCGTAGACTCCGTCGACAGTGTGTTCTGCTGATTGACAACTTACAACACCACTACTCTTGCTCAAGAACAACTCCAAACAATGACCTGCCTCAGGTCCCCAGGTAACCTGCTGACAAAACCGCCTTTGTTACTCGTATGGACTTCTGAGCGGGCTCCAGGTCCAACAAAAACTAAGTTAGCCCGAAGTTCCCGAAGCTTCCACAGCCTCCAAAGGATGAAGGCCCCCCAGCAAGGGAAGTTGACGGTGACGGCGCTAAGTTGTTGCAAACCATGTATTGCACTGGCGCCAACAGAACCCAGTTCCAAACATCTAACATGCAATTCGGATCGATCCGCCACAAACAAATCATGTGTGCATCCCAGAGTAGGGAAAACAAATGCATCTGACAAGCAGCGCAAAAACCGAATCACTGCTGAAAGCGCACTAGACACAAGCATGGCAAGGAATATCAAAAACCATACGTCAAGTAATGTACAGTACAGCTTCGCACATTGTTTTACTCCATTATTTCATCCACACATCAAAGTGAACAATACCACCGCCAACAGCCGTCTGGAGTTCAATATGGGCTCCGAGTCGAGTTCACTTCCCTGAGATGAAGGTGGCTGCTAGGTGGGTTGCGAGTCACACTTCTCGACCATGACGATGCCATCGCTTCCAAACTTGATGTTCATCAACCCGTCATCGTCGCGGGTGCAATGGGTGAGAGTTCCACCCTCCTCAAAGTCGATGTGGCGAAACACAAAGCAGGCCATCTCCTTAGGCTCAAACTCAAGCCTGGCAGCGGGCCCAGACTCAGGCTTGGTTTTCTTGAGGAAACCGGCATCACTGCCAGCACCGCTACCGCTGCCACTACTCATGGCAGCAGCGGGCCCAGACTCAGGCTTGGTTTTCTTGAGGAAACCGGCATCACTGCCAGCACCGCTACCGCTGCCACTACTCATGGCAAACAAGGGGTTGCGTGACCCCTGCAGGCAGCCCCTTGACGTGGCTCCGTGGCTGCAGGCTCCCACACCCACACATCTCAGTCTCAGTTGTCTCAAGGCTGAACCAGCATATTTGCCCTCTTAAACATCGGTTTGCTTCTGCAAGTTGCTGAATCATCAACCATGTAACACGTGAAACCAACATTTTGCAAGGGATCGAAAGTTTGTGTTGCATCTTGCATCTCATGAGATCCTTTAGACACCACAAAATAATCTGAAATCACCAGGTGTGATTCGAAATTTGAAAAGCGCAATGTGTTCTGATGACACCATGGTGACGCCATGCACACTGACGTCAGACCTCGTCCAAAAACCCATACATCGGACACAGTTACGTGCGCAGCAATCTGAAAGAACACCAAGATGCTCCATGGTGTTCTGAAAACCCCCAAAAAACACACTTTCTTTTTTTTTGCCTTCAGAACCAACCCGCCCTGACCCATGAAATTTGATAGCGACTACATCCAACTGCATGTGCTGGGCACAACAGTCGCCCACTCAGCCAATGGCGTCCGCGCCCTCCGGCCGTGGCGCTGGCCGTGTCGGGGCGAATGCGGCGGGAAGCTCGGGGTCGCGAAGTGGATATTCATACCTAGTAAATGGCGAGCACTCACGGCTATACCCGCCTAGCGGGGCTGCAAGTAGCTCCTGCCATTTGGGCTGCCTAAGGTTAGCGAGTCGGCTCACTTACCAAGTAGCCTGCCTCTTCAACAAGGGGTCAAGTCCGTGGCAAAGAGCAAGCTGTCTCCAACTTCCTGCAAAATGCCACTAGACGAACCTGCTTGTTGTTTGGGCGCTGCCTGTGATAGCTGCAGGAGATTGCAGATAGTGTCGTCACTGGAGACAATGAGCCGTATCAAAAAGGAATATCTCCTGGTCGCTCTGCCATGACTGTTTGGTCCTTTCTGTGAGCGCTTGGCTGTTTTCCTGCTGTGTTCATGCAAGCCGCTTGACCTGACAGCAGCCCTCGAGCACTCAAGTGATTCCAAGTCTCTGCAGACTGGTGTTAGCCGTGCGACGGCCACTGACCCAGAGAAGAAAGTGGCTAACTGCAGCACGTTGGCCATTACAACAAGCTGGCGCCGGAGACTACCGACGGGTGCCTCCTGAATCCACTACCTCATGAAGTACTGGGCGACCTCATGCTGTACGACCTTGTGAAGTACCTGCGCAACCTCATGAAGTACCTGTGCGACCTCATGAAGCACCTGTACGACCTTATGCTGTCACCTCGTGGTCTACCTCACCACAACATCACCTTCTACATCCTCCACATCCACTTCCTCATGAAGTACCTGTACGACCTCATGATGTATGACCTCATGAAGTACCTGTACGACCTTATGCTACACCACCTCATGAAGTACCTGTACGACCTCATGCTGTACGACCTCATGAAGTACCTGTACGACCTCATGCTGTACCACCTCATGGTCTGCCTTATGGACTACCACCACAACATCACCTTCTATACATCCTCTGCATCCACTACCTCACGAAGTACCTGTGCGACCTCAGGCTGCGCGACCTCATGAAGTACCTGTACGACCTCATGCTGTAAGTAGCTCCTGCCTGTTGGGCTGCCTGAGGTTGGCGAGTCGGTTCACTTACCAAGTAGCCTGCTTCTTCAACCAGGGGTCAAGTCTGTAGCGCGAAGACACGAACCGGTGATCGCAGCTCCTTGATTTTGGGCTGCCTAAGGTTGGCGAGTCGGTTCTCCCGTTGAATGCAGCGGTAAAAATCTGAGCAGCCGAGCTTGCTGAATAGCCCTTTTGCTGGAATGCATCTGCTGCTGCATTCCCTTGGGGCGCAAATGGGCGCAAACAAAAAAGCCGAGTTTTTGGAGTTCGTCGTAAAACTCGTTTTTTTTTAATTTGCTGCTCTGGCAGCAGCCTTGACGGCCAGTTTCCCCGTCCCCGCGAAACCTAACTACGAGCCCAGGACCTATCCACGCTTGTACTTTCCACTCATTTTCACAGATTTCGAGCCGCACGGGGAGGTCAAACATCGCTGAGCAATTTCCCGGACCTATCCACGCTTGTGCTTTCCACTCATTTTCACAGATTTCGAGCCGCGCGGGGAGGTCGATGTTGTTGTCGTTGTCGTTCTTGTTGTTGTTGCTGCTGCTGCTGCTGCTGCTGTTGTTTTGTCGAGCCAGCTCCGCAGCGGGAACGCTGGCCCGTGACAACGAGCCGCCTCGGAAGAGTGCCATTTTACGAAGAAGGCTCAAGGGCGAGCGCAAGGTTTTGAGCATTTGACAGCTTTTTTGCTGCGCAAGTCTTGGGGAGAAGCGGGCGGGGCTTGGGCAGCCTAGGCGGGCTGCCAGGGCAACCTGGAGCTGACCCCCCGAAAAACAAATTTTCGGGGCGAAGTAAATTGTTTTTGGCCCAGCCGGATTTTGAAGACCGAGCGGCCAGACGGGAAAAGGCGGCTTTCAGCCCCGCTTGTGAGCAAGCCGGCCTTGGTTCAGCGGCAAATGCGTCGGACTCAACTTTGTCCCGCGGGAAAATTTGGAGGCTCGAATCTCGGACCTGTCGCGCAAAACGAATTCTTTTTTGGCACCGCCAGGCTTTTTGGGCGCGGCCAGGTTTGGGGTGAGCGCAAGCCTTGGGAAGAGGCGGGCGCGTGCGATACAGCCAGAAAGGCGGCTACTGGCAGCCCGCCATCACCGTGGCCCATCGCTCAGGAGCTACATCGGCGCCTTTGTTTTTCCTTGCGCCCGCCTTGCGCCAGGCTTGCGCTCCAGCCGGGCCTTGTGGCACGTGGAAACGCACGCGAAGGCAAGCTTTCTGGCTCGTGCCAAGACTGGCCCTCCCAGGCGACGCGCAAGAAGCAAACGAAAGAAAGCTGCAATCCTGCCTCTTCCCAAGGCTTGTGCTCACCCCAAACCTGGCCGCGCCCAAAAACAAATTGTTTCGGCCCGAAAAATTGTTTTTGCGTCGTCTCTGGCTGCCTCGCTCGCGCCCGACTCTTCACCCCAAGCCTGGCGGTGCCAAAAAAGAATTCGTTTTGCGCGACAGGTCCGAGATTCGAGCCTCCAAATTTTCCCGCGGGACAAAGTTGAGTCCGACGCATTCGCCGCTGAACCAAGGCCGGCTTGCTCACAAGCGGGGCTGAAAGCCGCCTTTTCCCGTCTGGCCGCTCGGTCTTCAAAATCCGGCTGGGCCAAAAACAATTTACTTCGCCCCGAAAAATTGTTTTTTCGGGGGGTCAGCTCCAGGTTGCCCTGGCAGCCCGCCTAGGCTGCCCAAGCCCCGCCCGCTTCTCCCCAAGACTTGCGCAGCAAAAAAGCTGACAAATGTTCAAAACCTTGCTCTCGCGAGGGCGGAAAGGCAAACCCCAGGCGCTCATCTGACTCCACAGGCCCTACGCCTTGGGACTGCGTCAGCTGGGAAGGTTCCAGGTCCTCATCTGGTGCTGAGGACCAAAGCCTGGGCGGCGCTATCCACCGGCACACCAGCGTCACCGGACATAACTACGCGGCAAGCGGAAAGCTACACAAAGCCGCAAAAGCTGCGAGCCCGAAAGGCGGCAAGCAGCAGTATGATCTTGAAGCGCAAGCCGTGTCCTGACAGGGATTCCCGAGTCCTCATTTTCCGCAACTTTGCGCCATTTTGCGCCCTACGGGACGCAGCAACAGCAACAGCAACAACAACAGCAACAACATCGACAAGAATAACCACCCAGAGCCTCCAACAGTGCTTATTTAACTTTAGGGATTGTTTATGACAAAAAAATTAAGCAATCATTGTCTAATTAAGCATTGTAGAAACAGTGCTTAATTAAGCATTGTTGCTTTTGAGTTGCACAACTTTCTATATATATGGAATGCGCTTTTTTTTTTTCATAATTTCATTTTACACCGTCTTGTGTTTTGTCCATTGCTAGCAAGAACCTCTGAAGCTCGCTGCCCGGCGCTATATACTTCACATGTCCAGTCTGGGCACCTTGTTGGCAGCAAGAAATCTCAGCAATGTCGCTTTGGAAACTGCTGCCATGGAAAACTTTCCTCCTCTTCGTCTGGCCAGCAATGCCAATGTGTGGCCAAACGACTCATCTCGATATGTCCAAGTGTGACGCAGGATTGGTTCTGGACCTAGCCAGCTCCAGAAGTAAGTGCCCTTTGGGCTTCACTCGAAACAAAATATCTTCCCCAAAGAAACTTTCCAAGGTGCGCATGAGCAACAGAAACTTCTGCGCTGCTCGTAGGAATTTGTCAGCGTCCCAGTTCGCCGCACTCAAGCAAGCGTACATAGCTTGCAAGTGCTTGCAACCCTGCAGCATAGCTGACTCATGAGGTATGCTTGCGTCCATGTATTGAGTGGCCAGCTGCAAACAGCACGGCACCAAAGCTCTGCTCTCTCCTGCTTTGACTCGAAGCTTTGGAACTTTCTTCTTTCCCTTGACTTCGCGTCTCAACATGGGTGGGAGAAGCTTTGGCAACCTGTCTTGAACCTTGTTGTCTTTGTAGAACTGCTGAATATCACGAAACAGCTTGGCGCATCTGACGCGCATGGAAACTCCTGCGATCTTCTGCTGCTGAATGTAAAAAAGCAAGCAGCCATGCCAGTCAGCCGTCACCCCCAAGTCGCAGCAGTGAAGGAAATCCACCTTGCAGCTCTGAGTAGTGAAGCCAGGAACTGAAAAGAGAGCTGAAATCAGTTTTCCAGACTGCTGCTGCCTCAAGAAATCCATCGCCGAAATCAAAGGATACCTGAGCAGACGAAAGCCAGCACAAGAATTCTTAAGAGCAGGCTAGCCTGCTAGGGCTGCGTCATGCCTATACGAATGAACCACAAATTAAGCCCTTATCTAACAATCTCAGACAAGACACTTCTCAAATGTTGCGTTGCTGAAATCTTTCAAGTCAGTCTTGGTGGCGTTGCAAAGCCAGCAGATATGCCCCTTGGCAGACCAGCTTGGAAAATCTAGTACCTCCTTGTACATTGACCAGTCTCCTCTCATCTCTGCCAGAGCTGCGCACACTCCTACTGGTTTGCCTGCCAACTTTTTTCTATAGGCATCACTCTTGTTGAATTCCTGCTGCGTGTGCCTCTGGTGAGGCGTTTTGTCTACCAATAAGATCCTGAAGCTCCAAGCCAATGCCTCAAAAATGCACTCATATGTCTTTCCCTTAGCTCGCATTGCCTTCAGAAAAGCACACAAGGGCACTCTCAAGCCCTTTTCTCCAAACAAGCACAATGTAATGGTCTCCAGAGTCTGCGATCTGTCAGAATTGAATGGGACTCCATCGATCCATAGCCCCAAGAGCAGCACCTTATCATCCTTGGCCAAGTCGAAATTTGCTAAATGCTGCTCCAGGTCGGGCCGTTCAGCCAAGATTGCCCGTTGGTGCTCCAGCAAGACCCGAGGGTCATTCACTTTCAACAGCGCGTGAACCACTTCATGCGGCATCAGCATGCACAGCTTGGATTTCTCCTCTGCGTCCGTAGCCTCATTGAAGGCTGTGACTTGCAGCTCATACGGCGCAGGCCATTTTGTGTTTCGAAAACACTTTCGCAGCAAATTTCTGTAAGCATTCTTGCCTGGCGCCACCTGCAAGTCTTGGATGTGCTGCGTTCCAGCCAAGGAAGCGTTGCCTAATACTCTGGCTGACCCTTGTCCAGATAAGTCATTGTTCAAAAAAATGTCGATCATGTCTGCTCGAAACCTCTTCTCCGGAGGAATGTCATTCACTTCCTCGCATGGCAGTGTCCTTTTGTTGTACATCTCCTCTAACCCGGCCAAGAAAATATAAGAGGCATGCAGACACACACACAACCACCCATGCGCGAAGCATCTCAATGACTCGATCTGCTGCTTTTTCCATCTCTAGGACAAGCCTGCAAAAAAAATCCACAGACGTGGCTCCTGTACTATATCTTCTCAGGAGAGCAAACTCTTGGTCGTTTTGTAGATCAGCTTCACTGCTTTCTCGTGCATGCTTGCCTTCTCATTCAATTCCTTCAGCTGGGCAAGCAGATCTGGCACCTCCTGCTGCTTGTCGGTTGGAAAGGGAACGGCCAGCTGCGTCCTCACCTCTGACAAAAAGCCAGACAACTGCTTGTCAGCGTTCTCCAACTCTCCTAGCTTTTTGCCCCAGCTGTTATCCTTCAGACCAGCGATCTCGGCTGTCAGGAGCTTTAAGTCCTCCAACAGCTTGCTGAGGCGAACCCTCCCAGCTTGCAGGCTCTTTGACTCAGACTTGGCATCAGACAAAGATGCAGACATGCCATGCTCAACTGCAGAAGAACTGGCCAACTCTGGTCGGCCCAGCAAGTCCAAAGCCATCTTTTGGCTTGCCTTGCCTTTCATGCCCGTAGCAGTGCTTGACATACTGCTGCTTGTCCTTGTGCCCTCAGTGTTCTTTTTGCCCTTGGTGTAGACAAAAAGGTACTTGTGCAACTGCTTGAACTTTGGGTGTTCTTGCACCTGGTGCACCGAACAACCAACAGCGAACAGATGGAAGTGCAAAGGACAACGTGGCAGGAGAACCGATCACTTGGAATCCAAGGCATTCGCGCATGATCGAGGAATTGTTGCACCGGTATCGGCCACGGGCTGTCACACTCATGACAGCAGCAGAGCCTGCGACAGCCAGCGTGATTTTGACAAAAAGAATTCCAGTGACAGCAATTTGCTCCTTGGCTGCATCGCAGTTTGATGTCCTTTTGCTCGAGTTTGGTTCTGGTGCCCAAGAAGAGCACGCCAGGCTTCTCACAAAAGCACGCCAAGTGGTTCAAGGCCCAGGTCTGCACACAGCTCCTCGCGGCGATGACTGACCCTGCCAACGACAAGTTTCAACGCAAAGCTGGGAAAACTTTTGCACCTTCCGCATGCGCAGAGCAGCAGCACCCCTGAGCCTTCCACGTCCACGGTGACAGGCAAGAAGCGAAAGTCGCGGGGAGGTGCCAATGCAAAGCCGAAGCCAAAGAAGGCTGCAAAGATGAAGGCGGCTCCGAAGAAGAAGTCGGAGAAGGATCTGATTGCAGAAGACGAAGAAGACGAAGAAATTGAAGATGAAGAGGACGTCGAGGAGGAGAATCTGAGTGAAGACTCTGTGGGTAGTGATGACTAAACAAACTGTGGTGCCACAGTTTGTGCATTCTTTTGTTTAGCCAGCGCATGACAATAATGATGATAGCGGGACATGTCTGTTGGCAGCGAAGCAATCACAGACCCAGGGCAGATTGCAGTTCGGAGCGCTGCAAGGAAAATGGGATAAACACGCTGCTGCAATTGCGAGTGTCCTGTCTTTTGAACTGACAGTGCACGGAGAACCATTTGCAGTCCACGACCTGTGCTCTTGAGAGCCCAATCATGAGCCCCTCAAGCCAGTAAGTAGCATTGCCATTCATGAGCGGCGGCATTGAAGAAGGCAACTTTTTCCCGAGCCTGAGGAAGAACGACAATTGCGATGAGCCTGACTCTGGCAACCAGGAGGCTGAGCCTTCCATCGAGCAGCTCTTCGGCGAGGCAGGGGGATGGATGATTCTGATGAGCCGGAGGACGAGAACGAAGATATGAATGAAGAAGAAGAAGCAGAAGAAGAAGAAGACAAAGACGCAGGAGAAGATCCTCCATGTCCAGAAGCGAAGGCCAAAGCCAAGGCCAAAGCCAAGGCCAAGGCCAAAGCCAAGGCCAAAGCCAAGGTCAAGAAAGAGCCCAAAGCCAAGGCCAAGGTCAAAGCCAAGGCCAAAGCCAAAGGCAAGGCCAAAGCCAAGGGCGCGTCAAAGAAAGCCACAAATTATGAAAATACCCGAAAAGCTTTCTTTGACAACGCTGCCGAGAACGGCCTGGATAGTAATGCTGCCCGGAACGCCTGGCTTGAGAGCACAGAGAGGAAGAATGCGATAGCTTCAATGCCAAGTCCTGAGAGAAGGCAACGCAAATTTGTGAAACCTCCTCCCGCTGATGATGTAAACTAGACCTTGTGGCAATGTCTGCTGCGGGCGCGCAGCAGACCATGGCATCGCGTGATGGGCAAAGAAACAAAAGAGCAAGCATTGCGTGTTGGACCTTGCAAGTTGCGACTGTCCTTGAAAGTTGCGATGTTGTTGATTGATGTTATTGCCCTGCAGCTGTTTTCGCTTCACATCTAGAAAACTGCGCGTCAGTCCCACTTCCCACAGACATTACTGTGCTACCACAGTAATTATGTCGTCATGGTTGGACGGCATGGGCCGTCAGGAGGCACGGTTTCAGCCAGGCGACCACGCTTGCTTGGTGACGTGGAAGTCCAGCTTCTTCCCGCTCTATCAGCTTCATTCGGAGATACTGGAAAAGTTGGAGCAAGCCATTGTGTTTCGCAAAGGGAGCCCCATCTGCATGGAGGAGTTCAGGGATCTGCGAGTGTTCATTCATGTGAACAGCGACGATTATCTGGAAAGACATTACACAGAGGAAACTGCAGACTGGTGCAATCACGAAGCTCGCACTTCCTCAGTGCAGCAGTGGATCGAGCATCGGCCTTGGGTTCAGCTGGTGTCAGGGCCCACGAAGAACCTGATATGTGCCATCAACGAGTACAAGTGGAAGCATTATCAGTTGCGGTGTGTGGTGTATGACATTCAACGTGCCCCTTATGGTGCAAATTATGGGCCCCTTGCCCATGCTTCCTGGGAGAAGCGCTTCATGATTTGGGGCTGGCAGGACGAGCTCGATCGCGTGCCTGACCTGGTTCAGTGGTCCCAGGACTATTCCTCGATACTTTGCCTGCCAATCAGTGACTCCGTGCCAAAACCACGCGTGATGCTGAAGGCCCTTCTTGGCATGATTCGCAGGTTCATGCCACTTTCTCTCTTTCCTGGCAACGCCATCTGGCATCCTGATGACATGGAGCAGATCACTGATGTAAAGCATGAATCTGATGCAGAAGGAAAGGACGCTGACATGCAGGTTGAGGATTCGGAGTTTCTATTGGTCGACACAACCGACCAGGTCCCTGGCACCGAGTGCGATCAAATTGGCCGTGTCCAAGTTGGACCCATCATCAACAATTCGCCATGGCACCAAGATCAGCGCGCAAAGCAGCGTGCTGCCGCCAGCTGCGGAAACGCAGCTGCTGGAACTTCAAAACCAGTCACTGTGTTCTCCTCTGAGTAGAGACTGAGACAGGCCCGCCGCCAGCCACAACGCACAGTGGACAGTGCTGAAGTTGTGTGGCCTTGGATTGAAAAAAATGCATCGAGCCACGGAGTGTGGTGTTCGCATGTGCATGAGCACTGCTAGGCTGTGTTGTTGTGTGAGTGCACGGGCATTGTTGCTGCTTGTCGTCCTGCCCTTGACTTGCATCGCCGCAGTAATTAAGGCCCGAGTTTTGCCAAAGGTTTCCACACATGTCGTCTGAACACGAGAGCACGGTGATTTTCGGCGGTCGGGCTGACCTTCGCGCAGAGCGGAAACGCAAGCGTGATGAGTCGGGGGACTGGGACAAGCTTAGCCACCCAGACTTGCGGAGCATTCTGCAGCAGAAGGAGCGGCTTGGAAACATTTTGATGAAGTATTACCCCACGCTCCTCCATTTACCTGCGGATGCCATGCCTGAGACACCGCCTGTTGGCAACCCTTCCTACACGGTCAAGCCTGCAGGATGCTGCAAGATTATGGTTAAGCTGGACAACTCAAGCTTTGTGGTGAAAGGCCTTGGACAATCACAGAAGTTTGGCTTCGGGATGAAGTTCTACGTGGGGAGTGCCGACGATTTGCCACTGAGTGAGCGAGTTATGCCAGGGCTTGTCGCAGTGGCTTGGGCAGAGGCCCAGGTCCTGGCAAGGAAGTGGCAGCAGATTCCGAGCAACCTGATGTCTCGCCCAGCTGCGATGCAACAACTGAGCCATCCCCCAAGGATGCCTCTTCCGGAAGCGAAACAGGCTTGGGAGCAGTTCAGCCCTGATCGACTTTGACTCCAGTACAGATTGGATCAGGTGTTCAAACAACTGCGCCCCCGCAGTTGGATGCCTTGCTGTTTTCCCAAACGGTGGTTTTTGCAAGCTGCAATTGCTGCTTGCTTCTTAGTAGCAACATGGTCGGGGAGACATGCAATTGACATGTCGCGGGGAAAGCTGAGAGTCTGAAAAGGAGCCCGCGTGAGTTTCAACAGCCACTGCGTGTTCATGTGTTTCTCAGACCTTCCACATCAGAAGGCCAGCCATGCCTGCCAGAGGCGCCAGAGCTCCTTTCGGCAATTGAATTGTTGAAGCCCCCCGAGGGTCACTCTGCGCAAAAGATGGGGGCAGGCGGGATTTGAACTCCCTTGCTCCCTCTGTGGCAACTTCGGGGCCTGAACCCGGCCCAAATTTTGAACAAGTCTTCGGAGCCAACAAGGAGAGTTTTTCCAGCTTGAAAACAATTTAGAGCCTGAACCCGGGGCCCAAATGGAACAGCTTTTCGGGGCCCGAATCCGGGACCCGAATGGAACAGCTTTTCGGGGCCCGAATCGGGGCCCGAATCAAACAACTTTTCGGGGCCCGAATCCGGGACCGAAAGGAACAGCCCGAATCGGGGCCCGAATCGAACAACTTTTCGTGGCCCGGGGCTCTTGGCTGTGGATGTTTCTCCAGGGGCTCTTTGGAGGCCACACATTTGTGTCCACCAGCCATCTTTTCGGGGCTCGAATGGTATACGACTTTTCGGGGCCCGAATCCGGGACCCGAATGGAACAGCTTTTCGGGGCCCAAATCGGGGCCCGAATCGAACAACTTTTCGGGGCCCGGGGCTCTTGGCTGTGGATGTTTCTCCAGGGACTCTTTGGATGCCACTGTTTCAATCTGCACATTTGTGTCCACCAGCCATCTTTTCGGAGCCCGAGTGGTATACGACTTTTCGGGGCCCGAATCCGGGACCCAAATGGAACAGCTTTTCGGGGCCCGAATCGGGGCCCGAATCGAACGACTTTTCGGGGCCCGGGGCTCTTGGCTGTGGATGTTTCTCCAGGGGCTCTTTGGAGGCCACCGTTTCAATCTGCACATTTGTGTCCACCAGCCATCTTTTCGGGGCTCGAATGGTATACGACTTTTCGGGGCCCGAATCCGGGACCGGAATGGAACAGCTTTTCGGGGCCCGAATCGGGGCCCGAATCGAACAACTTTTCGGGGCCCGGGGCTCTTGGCTGTGGATGTTCCTCCAGGGGCTCTTTGGAGGCCACCGTTTTAATCTGCACATTTGTGTCCACCAGCCATCTTTTCGGGGCCCGAATGGAATGACTTTTTGGGCCCGAGCCCAGTGCCCGAATGGTAGTTTTTTTCTTGTGGTGCTTGAATACTTTGTGCAAGTTGGACTTTTTTGTTTTTTGGGGATCTAAAGCTTGACTTGCCGGTAGTTGAACCTTTCGACCATTGACAAACTCTTATGGGCCAGCATTGAAAAGATCTGGGCAGGGGGTGGACTCTCGCTACTTTCTTTGTCAAGCTCCAGCCGCCTGACTTCACGTCGCCGTTGCCAAAGAGGGCGTGCCATGGTTGTGATAATAAAGAGCGAGCTGGGGGAGATGAAGAACACCAAGAAGCTGCAGGCCGACCCCGTGAATGTCAAAACTGCAACTAAGAGACGGCAGCTTGGAATAACAGTTCAGTCAATAATTGTAGTGTGTGTTTTATTATCTCTTCAACTGTGTTCTTGAGCCTGCCCAAAACATCTTTGCAAACTGCACTGGGCCAGGTACGAGAACAACCGGACCTGCAACATCCGTGTGCGACTCACCAAGGAAGAACTATTGAAGCTCCAAAACCATGATGAATTGCTTGCTGAAGTAGATCGGCTGCGGCTGGACAATGACTCCATGAAGAAAGAATTAGATTTCTGGACCAAAAGCACTACCATGGGTGCACGGGACTGGTGTGACCGTATCCGCCAGGCTGAGCAGAAATTCCGTGAAGCAGCTGAAAAGAACGCGCGGCTTGAAGAGGCCCTGCGTGAATTAAACAGCAAGTTGGACCAGCTTGCGCTTATGACAAACTGCGCTCGCGCAGTTTGTTTTGAGGCGAAAGCAGCCAGCGCCAGTGCCTGAGGCAAACCTGGCAGCTGCCATATGACGGGGTCTCACTGGCGCTGTCCAGCTGTATCTCTTGTCCATTGGCATGGGGCAATGCCGGAAAAAAAGAGAGCAGCTGCGCGTTCACGGCCTTTTGCTTCTTGCTTATCGGCTGCTAAGGTGGCCAACGATTGTAACCAGTAGGCTGCCAAGTTCCCCCGCTGCATGTTTCTGCCCAAGCGGATCCCGCCCCTTCCCTCTTGACTTTCTTCTTTGGGGTCCTTTTGGCCATGCAGCAACGCAAGTCAAGTTCAAGCCACCTCGGAGTAAGAGCGCATCCCAAAATTCTTCCCCCCCCCCCTCCCTCCCCAAGATTTTCGGCAAAAAAAACCTTTCCGGAAAAACGGATTGTTTTGACAAAGAACGCGCGCGCGAAAAAACAAGGTTTTCGGTCCAAAAAAAGCACACAAAAAAAGGCATAAAAAGCATGTCCTTAATGACCAGCCAGCTCAAGCGTCGGACCAATGCAAAATCACGGACTTGCAGCGTTTTGCGCTGGGCGTGCGCCGCGGCAGCGTTGCCGTCAGCTAGGTGGTCAGTAATGGCCCATTCCGTGCACTGCTGCAAAGTGTCAAATGCAGCAGAGCTAAGCTTCAGCTCATGTGATGAGTTCGACTCATCAGCAAGCCGGCGTAATATATCTTTAGTCAACCTAGCGAAGGCCACCCTGGGTATCAAAAAAGGGGGACACCGGCCACTCTGCAGCCGACGGATCTCATCATTTACATGCGCCACGTACTTGCGGGTTTTGTTGGCACCTTTTGGCACAGCGGCTGCCTTGGCCAGCATCTTGGGTCGTGACCAAGCGCGACCCGCCCCGGCCATGAGTTCCTTGTCAATCTTGATGTCTTCCTGAGCGGGCCAAGTAAGTAAGACATGCACGAGGCAGAATGATACACCAAAATAATAGTTTCAGCGCCCTTTGCTGCAGGCCTCAGCTATGCGTTGAGCAGCTGTGTCCGCGGGAAGGGCTGCGTAGCGCTGAAGGTCTGCCTCCGCGACTGAGGAGCCCAAGGCTGGAAAAACCGGGCGGGTGTACACACCTGCCGTGTCCATGGTGGTGACCCATCCTTGATCGTCACCCCACCGAACTTCCTGGCGCCAGACGCTGCCGTGCATTTGCGGGGGCCCCAAAGCCAGAACAATGGCTCCGGCCTGCCACAATGCCACCTTCTCGCTGTCCAAGCTCACATCCCGGTGCACATGTCGCTCCAGAAGCAGCTCTGCGTGAGGACAAACAAAAAGTTGCCACGTCTCCTGAGACATCGACACGCTGTCCCCAGCGATGGTTTCCCCAGGTCTGCAGCTGCTCGTCCTGCACATCGTTCTCCTCGCACAGCCTGACCGTCCAAGAATGTTTGGTGCTCAAAGTGATAAAGTCATGAATGCACCCATGTAGGAAAAACACTTCTAAAGGAAAAATAGAATGCTACGGTTGCTCAAGCCAGGGCGCCTGACATAGGTCGCCTTCGAAATGACGCGTGCGATACAGCCAGAAAGGCGGCTACTGGCAGCCCGCCATCACCGTGGCCCATCGCTCAGGAGGCCTTGTGGCACGTGGAAACGCACGCGAAGGCAAGCTTTCTGGCTCGTGCCAAGACTGGCCCTCCCAGGCGACACGCAAGAAGCAAACGAAAGAAAGCTGCAATCCTGCCTCTTCCCAAGGCTTGTGCTCACCCCAAACCTGGCCGCGCCCAAAAACAAATTGTTTCGGCCCGAAAAATTGTTTTTGCGTCGTCTCTGGCTGCCTCGCTCGCGCCCGACTCTTCACCCCAAGCCTGGCGGTGCCAAAAAAGAATTCGTTTTGCGCGACAGGTCCGAGATTCGAGCCTCCAAATTTTCCCGCGGGACAAAGTTGAGTCCGACGCATTCGCCGCTGAACCAAGGCCGGCTTGCTCACAAGCGGGGCTGAAAGCCGCCTTTTCACCTTGGCTGCTCGTCATCAAAATCCGCTAGGCAAAAACAATGTTTACTTCGGCCACAGAAAAATTGTTTTTTTTTTCGGTGGTCCAGCTCCAGTTGCCCTCAGCCCTTAGGCTCCCAAGCCCCGCCCGCTCCCCCAAACTTGCGCAGCAAAAAAGCTGAACAAAATTTCAAAACCTTGCGCTCGCCCTTGCGCCGCCTTCTTTGCCCTGCCTCGTAAAATGCACTCCTTCATCCGGGGCATCTTTTTGAAAATAACATCCTTATAAACCGAAAGTCGCGGGTGTTGGGATCGCCTCACTATGAACTAAACCCCCTCAGCCTCTTGAAGACACTCGGCCTTCTTTTATCGAGGCATCGCGACGTTGCGCGGGTTAAAAAAACCGGCCTTGACTTCAATTCCCCACGCGCCCAGGCTAAATAGGCCCCAAGATGTTACCAGCAAGATCTGGCCCCGTGATTTAGACATCTTGCAGCAGTAAGTCAAACTGTCAACTAACCCAAACTGCTCCGCGGCAACAAACGTCAATCAGGAAGCAAGAGGGCCTAACAGCTCGGCGAAAGCACCAAGCACGCTAGGTCTTTGCAACCTGTTTGACGAGAAGCCAACAACTACCCCAAACAATTTCCTGCTTGGGCAAAACTGTAACTTGGAGCCTGGGCCACTGAGCGGCGACGGAAATGGGCGTGCCAACCTTGTCACTGGCAGCTCGGCGAAGCGAGCGAGGCAGCCAGAGACGACGCAAAAACAATTTTTCGGGCCGAAATAAATTGTTTTTGGGCGCGGCCAGGTTTGGGGTGAGCGCAAGCCTTGGGAAGAGGCAGGCGCGTGCGATACAGCCAGAAAGGCGGCTACTGGCAGCCCGCCATCACCGTGGCCCATCGCTCAGGAGGCCTTGTGGCACGTGGAAACGCACGCGAAGGCAAGCTTTCTGGCTCGTGCCAAGACTGGCCCTCCCAGGCGACGCGCAAGAAGCAAACGAAAGAAAGCTGCAATCCTGCCTCTTCCCAAGGCTTGTGCTCACCCCAAACCTGGCCGCGCCCAAAAACAAATTGTTTCGGCCCGAAAAATTGTTTTTGCGTCGTCTCTGGCTGCCTCGCTCGCGCCCGACTCTTCACCCCAAGCCTGGCGGTGCCAAAAAAGAATTCGTTTTGCGCGACAGGTCCGAGATTCGAGCCTCCAAATTTTCCCGCGGGACAAAGTTGAGTCCGACGCATTCGCCGCTGAACCAAGGCCGGCTTGCTCACAAGCGGGGCTGAAAGCCGCCTTTTCCCGTCTGGCCGCTCGGTCTTCAAAATCCGGCTGGGCCAAAAACAATTTACTTCGCCCCGAAAAATTGTTTTTTCGGGGGGTCAGCTCCAGGTTGCCCTGGCAGCCCGCATAGGCTGCCCAAGCCCCGCCCGCTTCTCCCCAAGACTTGCGCAGCAAAAAAGCTGACAAATGTTCAAAACCTTGCGCTCGCCCTTGCGCCGCCTTCTTGCGCCTGCCTCGTAAAATGGCACTCTTCCGGGGCATCTTTTTTTGAAAAGTAACATCCTTATTAAACCGTAAAGTCGCGGGTTTTGGACGGCCCTCACATGACTACCCCTCAGCCTCTTTGAAGACACTTCGCGCTTCTTTTATCGAGGCAGCGCTGACGTTTGCGCGGTTAAAAAACCGGCCATGACTTCACCGCGCCAGGCTCAGGCCCCAAGATGTTACCAGCAAGATCTGGCCCCGTGATTTAGACATCTTGCAGCAGTAAGTCAAACTGTCAACTAACCCAAACTGCTCCGCGGCAACAAACGTCAATCAGGAAGCAGAGGGCCTAACAGCTCGGCGAAAGCACCAAGCACGCTAGGTCTTTGCAACCTGTTTGACGAGAAGCCAACAACTACCCCAAACAATTTCCTGCTTGGGCAAAACTGTAACTTGGAGCCTGGCCACTGAGCGGCGACGGAAATGGGCGTGCCTTGTCACTGGCAGCTCGGCGAAACGCCAAGCACACCAGCGACAGGATTAGAAGACATCTACCGCGCCAAGGTCAGAACCCAACATGATGGCCTCTTTTGGTAGTAGCCGCAGTGGTGCCATCGGCGTCCACATGGATCTCAAGAACGGGCCACCACGGTTCCTGGGAGTGAAGGCCCTGGAGGCTGTCTTGGATTCCTGCTCCAACTCCTCCCATCGCGCAAACGCGTCCTGGGAGTAGTCTCCCCGGTTGGAGTACTTGCCGCTGATCGGGTCATACCTCACCACGGCCAACTTGGCAGAGCGGATGATAAGAGTGTTCTCCACGGGCCCGTTCGCCACGGCTGCCTCCATCACGGTTTTGATTGAACTTATTTACAGGCTTGGAAAAGGCTGCAAGCCTGCAATTTGTTCGCGCATAACCGAAACAGCGGGGCACTATCACAATCACAGCAACAATTGGAACAAACTCACGCCAGGCCTTGATCTGACGTTGCTCTTCGCACCGCCCCAGCGCAATTGGATGCCTTCCCCCTTGTTTAGGCGGTCCCACAACACGACGGGCATCAGCGTGACATCGCCCCAAAAGCGCTGGACCTCCTGCTTGGTCGGCTTTCGCCCGGCAACCACGAGCCCAGTGGCGTCAAGCCTCTTCGCTGAAGAGGCTGGGCCAAAGATCCGTGTTCCCAGGGCAGTGACCGCCTTAAGGTGGTTCTTGCCCTGGGCGTGGCAGGGGTTCCAGACCACACCACAGAACTTGCGCCTGGCTCAACTCCGCTTCCGTAAGCGGATCCTTCAGGCCCGCAGGCACGGCAAGCGCCGCACTCAGCCGCTTCTGGATTGTGACCGCGGCGCCCTCCAAGACCATGCCCAAGTGCTCTGCAAGAAGATCTAAGAACGGTGTTCGCCGTAAGGTCACCTTCTGGTCCGTCATCGCATCCACAACCTCCTTACACGTTTCTTGATCATGGCTCTTCGAATCCTCTTCGCTGCCCTCTTAGGGCCTCTGTCCCTCTCATTGCGGGCCTTGCTCAGCTTTGCTGGTCAAGGTCGTGTTTCCCAAAGAAGCAGCTAAGGCATCAGACATCCCATCTCATCCACGTGGGATTCCAAGACTCTCGTGGATGCGTCAGCCATGCTCATCGCCAACTCGTTCTTGGCCTTCACCTTGCAAAGCTTGGACATCGACATGGCTTTTCCTCCAGGGGCTTTTTGGTACTAACGTGCTTCTCTTGGCAGGAGCGGCGGCTGCGTGGCAAACGTGAAAAACAACAGCAGTCAGCCCCCAAGTTGCAAGCTGATGCTTGGGGCACTGTGGTCAGCCCCCGCGAAGAAGATCAGCAATCGCCACTTCGGAGTTTGCGTGTCAGGGGTTCCTTGAAATGTGAAAGCCCTAGTCTAGTCGAGTTTCGCCGTAAGGCCTTTGGATCTACCCCCGGCACAATCTACAAGATGTTTCAACAGAAGTGGAGCAAGGATTCACGGACTGTCTGGCCTGTAAGTGCAACGAGCTGCACTGCAAGTAGCACTGCGCCTGCCTAAAACAAACTAGGGCAAGGGGTGACTGGGCGGAGCCTTGGATCGCAGGAGACAGCTTAAAAAATCTACCCTTGAAAGCGCAGCTACGGTGAAGCGCCTGTTGTCTGCGTACCTGCCATCTTTCGTCTTCGGGGGAATTCGTCTTCAGGGGGAAATCGCCTTCGGGGGGGATTCGTCTTCGCGTCTTCGGGCATGTGGTTGGGCTTAAGTCTGCTTCTGGGCAATGTGTCTTCACCGCGGACACAATGTAAGAAAAGGCTTTGCTAAGACATGCCAAGTCCGTATCTAAACAAACCAAATCCGCGTCTTGCCAAACAAGGTCTGGAAGTGTTTGTCTGAACCCACTGACTCTCACCGAATGCTCAGGCAGCAATGCAAACACGCACGCGCTTGCAACTAAATTGGTAAGGCTGACGCTCGCAATCAAAGGCATTTGTCTAGGCGGGTTGCCATGACAGATGCTCTACAACACTTGGAAGGACTCAAAGACTGAAAGACGGAAGCTCAGAGGTCTGACGCCTTCCTGTCGATAGCCACGCTGCGTGTAACATGTGGGGCTCGCGCAACTCGGCTGGTATCACTTGGAGCCTGGCTCTGGGTCAGACGCTGCCTCATCCTTCATCTCCTGCAACATCTACCTCTGGCATTGCCTGCCTGTCGAAAAGGGGATACGTGATGCGGTTCCCACAGGCTCACCGCCTGTGCAACCGGACAGGCTGGCGTCGTCCGTCTGGTGATTCTTGTCGTTGTTATTGTTGTTGTTGTTGTTGTTGTTGTTGTTGTTGTTGTTGTTGTTGTTGCTGCTGCTGCTGCTGTTGTTGCTTTGTCTAGCCAGCAGCTGCCTGTCGAAAAGGGGATACGTGATGCGGTTCCCACAGGCTCACCGCCTGTGCAACCGGACAGGCTGGCGTCGTCCGTCTGCCCAGAGCTTCCAAAAGTATTTAATTAATTTAACAATATCTAATTAAGCTAACAATGCTTAAAGTGAATGCTTAATTAAGCGTTTTTCCTTTAATTAAACATTGTTTTTTGTTTTTTGAAGCAAAAATGCTTTAGGAAGCATTGTTTCGTGCTTAATTAAGCATTGTAGTTTTTATTTAAGCATTGTTCGCTTAATTAAGCATTTTTGTTTTTGTAAAAAACAATGCTTAAATAGAGAGCTTGATTTTCTATGGTTCATGGATTTCACAGACATGTCTCGAATTTTACTCCAAGATTGATTGATATATTTTTGCTTGAACGCTGATCTTTGTTTTGCTGAACGTCAAAGGTTTTTTAACTTGGGGACGATGGACGTGTTGTTTTTTTCCGCAGATTGTTGTTGTTTCTTTTTTTCAAGCATGTTTTTTGAGTATGTGCAGCGGCGTGCATGTGCCTGCGTAAAGGCAGCAGACGCAGTTGGACCGAGCCCTTGCATGGCTGCAAACATACCGCCTCCTCGAGCCAGAAACACGGCTAGTGCCAAAGACTTGGTGAAGTGCTTCAGATCTCACTTCAAAGACCTGGACCCGGCAGCTTTCAGAAAGGATGTGGAGGAGGTTATAGCACAGTGTGAGGGCTTGCTGGCAGACATCACGGATGAGACAGTTCGGCCTTCAGAGTCTGTGCTGAGGGACGGCTTGGTCAGATCTTATGACGTCAGTGGCAAGGGACATATCTGCTTGCTTCAAGCATTTGAGGAGCAAGCTGCAGTCCAGCAGTTCCGGGAAGAAGCTCACGCCCAGTGTGTGGAGGCTTGTGTCGAAGCTCAAGCAGCTTACAGGGCAAGGCACTCCGCAGAAAGCCATGGAGCCCATGAAAGAACGCGAGCCCGTCGAGACACCTGGCGCAGCACAGGCTCTTCCTGCAGGTGACCCTGCACCCTATAAGCCAAGCAGAAGATACCGTTTCAAAAGGAAGGCTACAGCTTCGTGCGATGTTTTCAGCATGTATGGTCTTCCAGCCACTGCCATTAATGCATCAGTTGACGATGAGGCAGCTGCAGAGGCCTCTGACGTGGGAGAGGCAGACCAGGTGGACTCAGATTCAGATGTTTTGGTTGTGAAAGACTCGGAGGAAGAGGATCTCCAGGCAGCTGCTGCAATCCCTTTGGCAAAAGCGTACTTTGACCCCAGCCAGGGCTGCTATGTCAAAGCCTTGGAAGGAGGCAAGTGAGTTGAAGGAAGGAGCAGCTGGGTTTTGCATGGTTTACTTCCCAGACGAAGAGCCATTTGAGAGCCAAGTCCCGAATCTATGGCTGTCGAGTCGCAAAAGCACGCCGGCTTTCAAGTTCTCCAAGCGCGGCAAGGCCGCCTTCGGAAAGGCCAAGAAGAAGGCGAAGCGAGCCGCAGAGCCTGATGGAAAGGAGGCAGAGGCTACTGTGGGATCCAGCGAGTCCGGCGAGAGCAACCAGGAGTTGCTAGCAGCCGCGCCTCTGGAGTTGGAGTCCTGGAACGGGTACCCTCTAGCTGGGTTGCCGCAGGAGGCGCTGCCGCCTGCCGGATGCACAGGCCTGCACTCCTACACCGTGAAGGCTCTGATCCTTGGCACTAGTGTGAGTATAGACGTTCTCATGCGAGGCAGAGCCTTTTATATAAAAAGACCAGAAATCTGCAAGGGGCAGCACCGCTGGTCGAAGCACAGCAGCATCACGGAGTGCTGGGTTCAGCGCCTTGAAAAAATCAAGGACACACTAAGGGACGAGAAGGACGCTGTGCCAAATTTGGAGTGAACATATTGCATTTGAACAAACAAACTGGATCGCTTAAAACGGCCTGCCCCCGCAGACCATGCCGTTTTTGGATTTGCATGACGTTTTGAGCAGCATGAATTGTTTGCAAGATTTTTGGGGTTTGTTGAGTTGCATGACCTTGTGTGTTTGTGCGTTGCATGAGCGTTTGGACCGCAGCCATTTTTATGTGCGCACCCTTTCAGGACTTTGCTGGCAAGCATGTATATGCAGTTGTTGATGTCACTTGTGCCTTGTGCATGGTGCAGGCCTCCTTGGCAGGAGGGTATAGCTTGATCTCTTTTGTGCAGGCCGCGCCGCGTCGAAGGTTGCCAGATCTTCTTGTGCATGGCCAGGACTGATCCTTCAGGAAGTTTCTTTGTGAAGGCCATCCTCCTTGGCAGGAGGAATTCAATGTTGAAGTGCAGTTGCCGCGCATGCATGCGTGCCCTGACTTAGTCTGCAGGTGATGATGCCAGCATCTGCCGGCCCAAAGTCTCCTTGGAGGAGACAGGGTTGCGCACGAGCTCTTTGTTCATTGCTTTGTTCTGAGATGCTTTGGCCATGTTGCTTGCAAGACAAATGTGCGCTTGTTGGCAGATATGTTTGAGCTCAAGTGGCTATGATGACACGCATGTCAGCATATGATTGCATGATATGGTCACAGTCAGGCAGCTTGCATACTCATGGCGGGCAGTAGCAAGAGCGGCTATGGCAAAGAGTGGAAAGGCCCGATCCGGGCTTGGAAGGGGTCTGATTGGGGCAACGAGGCCTTGCTAGACCTCAGGTTTTGCAAGGCTTGCAAGACGAAGTCGTATCTCATCACAAAAATCGTTATGCGCAAATTTGTTGTGCAGCCAGTACTACATGCGCCAACAGCCATCCTTGGCAATGTGGAAGAAAGGAGTGAGTGAGGAATGTTGTCGCCGAAGTCCTGGCGTCAGAGCGGATTCAGTGATGCGGTTTACCAGAGGCACCTCACCGAGGAGTGGGCCCAGATGGAGGAGGAGGAGGAGGAGGAGGAGGAGGAGGACGAGACGAAAAAAATCGTCATCGAAGAGGTGGCCAGCAGTGAGGAAGAGACCGCTTCTTGGAAGAAGCAGCAAGAGGTGCCTGCGGAGGAAGATGATGCGGCCCGGGCAGGGTACCAGTGGGCAGTGAGGGAAAAAAAAGGCAGCCGAGCTCTTGAGCGCCAGCATTAAGATGGAGAAAAGTGCCGATGTCCCTTTGGAGACAAAATCCTACTATGCGAAGTGGGCTTTGCAGGAGGCCAAAGGAAGGGACCAAGCTCAGGAGAAAGCAAAAATGCTTGGGAAATCCGCAGAGGATTTCAAAGAGCTGGCAACTCTGCACCCATGGCGTGCTGGTGGAAAGGAGCGCCAGCAAGAAAAAAAGAATGAGAATGAGAAGAATGAGAATGAAAAGAATGAGAATGAGAATGATGAGAATGAAAAGAATGAGAATGAAAAGAATGAGAATGAAAAGAATGAGAAGAATGAGCAGCCGGCGGTGGTGGCAACTGAGCAGGATGCCTGGGAAAGCTGGCAAAGATCCTATTGGGGGACAGGTGCTTGGGCGCGCGACCACGGCTGGGAGGAGGAGCCCGAGAAGGGTAAAAAAAACAAGGGCCGGAAACGAAAAGCTTGGCTGGAAGCGCAGATCAATTCTTTGAAGGTGAATGGAAGGTGGGTTGGACCTGGCCATCCCAGTGCAGTGGCAAAAGCCATCCGGCTGTCCAAGGACTGCCTTGAGAGATCGCATTGATTTGCAATGTTTTTTTTTTGGATTGTCATTGTTTTTTGTGTGAATCTACCCTGCAGGAAGGCGATACTTTCAAGAAGCCCGAGAAGCCCGAGAAGCCCGCAGCAGATCCGTCGGAGAACAAGGCCAGCTGTGTTTTTTACGGTTTTGATAATTTTGCAAGATGCTTGTCCTGACCAGGCAGATGCTTGAGTGGCCAGATCAGATCACGGTACCGTGGAATCTTCGAGCGTGTTGGATGGGAAAATGCATGGCAGATGTGATCAAACTTGTTTGCCTGGTCAGGTTGCATTGTTTATTGCATCTTGCCAAACATGTCTGGGGTGTAGGAGACAGCTGCTGCCTCAGACAAAAGGCCTCCTTGGTAGGAGGGCTTGTTTTTTAGAAGGACTACCTCCTTGGCAGGAGGCTTAATTGGTATGGTCGTAGATTGACTTGCGATCAAAGATGCATTTGTTTGTTTCTTTGGCATGTCTGCATCTTTGATACCCATTGCAAGGCGCTAGGAACTGAGATGTAATCCTTGTGGACTTCGCCATGCAGCCAGGGCCTCAGAATATCAGACTTGTAGCCACTGTTCAAGTATGTTGCTGGTTGTAAGCGCCTTGCAGTGCTGGCTGTGAGGTAGACTGTGGTTTGACTTGACTTGGTCTGTGTGCATGGCCATGGCAAGCCTCCTGAGAAGGAGGCATCCTCCTTGGAAGGAGGTTGGTTGCACCTTCACTAATAGACATTGGGGCTGTGCCCATTGATGGTTTTCAGCTTGCAGTCAAGTGTGTGCATTGTTGTTTGGTGTGGTTTGCCAAGTTTCTTACAAGATCCCAACTCAGTCTTGCAGCTTCACTGATTTGATATTGATCGCACAATTATCACTGCATTTGGAATTGGTTAGGAAATCAACAACACAGAGAAAATTTTTAACAAGCAAATTTTTAACAAATTTTTAACTGTTAAAAATTTTGAGTTTAAAAGGAAACTCCATTTAAATTCAAAATTTTTAACAGTTAAAAATTTGTTAAAAATTTGCTTGTTAAAAATTTTCTTTTCGAGCAGGGTGTGGGAGTAATATAATATATCATGTGTCTGAAGGCAATCCATGGATAGTGTTGTGACTTGATATAGTTGTTTATTTTAGTTTGGACTATATTGCATTTTGAAGGATTACAGTAGTGCTACATTTGAAATGAATCTATCAAGTTTGAATCAGGTAGGATTGAGTTTGCTGTCTGACACTCCCTTGTGAGGCGATGGTTTGCAGCCATTCTGATTTGTTTTAGCCAGATCCCTACAGTTGTCAGCCATGGTATGGCCTGATGGGGATCCCGTGCTGCTAAGCTACTGGCGCAATTTGGCAGGAACAATCTGTCATGTAAGCCTTCATCAGTCAGGCTGGGAGAGCAGGACACCTTGGCACAGACTGCCTGAGAACATTGCACCGTCGCCAAGTCTCCTGAGTAGTTTGCAGCAAAGCCTGCCCAATGCTGGAGATAATTTTGGGCCAGGTAGAAACGAACTAGAAGATCTCAGAAGGATGTACGGTTTCAGAGGCTGAGCTTGGCATTGGAATGTGCCAAAACAAAAAGGCTCTGGCGCATAGTTTGAATATCAATCCATAGTGTTTAAGATAAAGACACGCGCGCGGCAGTGTTTCTCTGGGTGTCGAATGTTGAGAAGGCTCAAGCTTAGGTCAGGTAAGGATCATGGCTCCCAAAATGGGGAGGACTGCCAAAGCTATGGCTGCAAAGTCAGCTGCCAAAGCTTCAGCTGGCAAGAAAGTCAAAAAGGAAGTGAGAACAACGCCCAAGGCAAAGTCGAAGCGTGTCAAGGAGCCTATTTTGGAGACTGCTGGCGATGCCTCGGCCTCAGACCAAGCTGCCAAAAAGGAAGATGGCACAGTGAGCGCGCTTCTCACTTCGCTAAAATACCAAGTGAAGGCAAAGAAAACCAGTGACTCCCAGAAGGATGACGCACAGAAGGTGTTGCAGGACCGCCGCATGCATAGTTTGTAGTGGGCTTCTTGGCCAGCTACTTAACTGACAGCTTGATCTCCTTGGTAGGAGTACGAAGCGGGCACCATTGAGGAGAAGAAGTTGATTCTGGACAAACTGCAAGAATTCGGAGTGAAGAATTGCAGCTGGGTCCACAGCCTGGAGTCCCTGACATCTAACATTAAGGACGAGACTGAGTCCTTGGTCACCAACTTCTTCACCAGGTTGTTTGGCTTAGTAGTGGCTTTTGTTTTTCTCTGCAGTTTCATGGCTTGCTAGCAGCATTCTGGGATTGCGCCAACGCAGCTGAGGCAAGGGATCTTCACCATCGAGCATATTGACACAGCCGGCCTGTCAGAAAATGCCGGGGGACCCCATAGACCTCAGAAACTCGCACGCAAACAAGGGGCGCAAGCTGAGCGCGCCAAACAACCGCGCACTGTTTGGTTTATCCAAGGCGCAGCATCTGAACACACGGTCCCCTCAAAATGTAGGTTCTTCCGGCTTCCCGTGATAGCTTGCAGCTTTTGCACATCCGTGGTGGTCACCAAGACCTTTTCTGCCAAGTTAATCACGTTGACCTCATTATCAGCCCCCGCGCCTCCGAGGAAATCACATTAAAACGCTGAGGCCCTGGCCCCACGCTCAATCGCCGTCCCTGACAGATTCCTGGCCTTCCTGTTCGCAGTTGTCGAGGCCTCACTGTGGATTAAATTCCACATCTTAGTCACGCCGATGCCCTTGAACAGGTTGTTCCAATGAGAATGCAGGCCTGA
The DNA here is from genome assembly GCA_963377175.1 of Effrenium voratum. NCBI lineage: Eukaryota > Dinophyceae > Suessiales > Symbiodiniaceae > Effrenium > Effrenium voratum. The sequence goes on from CAUJNA010003808.1 coordinate 272,658, forward strand.
CCGGCCTCCGTCAAAGAACAAGAACCTAAGATGAGCAACGCATGGACGGCGCACGCATCCTGTGTTTATCTAATAAGCTAGGCAACACATCCGAAGCGTCTGGGGGAGGCGGCCCGTCCGAGTCGTCAAAGGTCAAAGTGGATTGCCTGTTTCGTGCAAAAAGCACGCCCTTGACCACTTTCTCGAAGTGTTCTTTCTGAAACGGAGGGGGTGACCTCCGAGCGTCGGTTTTATGCTCTCCTGCCTGCTCAACGTCCCAAATGAAAAGTTGGGAACCCTCCTGGCTTCGCGTGTTTAGGAATTCCACCTTCGACAAAGCAAGGATGAGTTTGTCAATCTCTTGGTCAGCCACCGCGACCTGCAAAAGGGAATTGACAAGGTCCTTGGCGGTTGTCTCAGTTTCTAGCAGAAACTCTTTGTCTTCAGTCTTCAGAGCTTCAACTGCATGGACAGCCTCAGTTGCCTTGGCTTCATTGGGCTCTGAAAGGCGGATGGCGGCTTTCACAAGGGCGGCGTCATCCAACGCACCTCCGTCCGCTGCCGTTTTGTCGGCTTTCTTGGTTAGCTTGTCCCAGATGGGCTTGAGCACCTCGCGCTCGAGAAGGGCATTCACGTCAAAGTTGGTGTGCAACACGCTCTTCACCTTCTCGTCGTACTTCTTGGTGTAAATGAGATCTGCCAGAAATTCCGCAGCCTCTTGACTGGCTGGCTGCAGCGCCCCCAGCCACGATTTGTTGGCCACGACTTTCACGGATTTGCCTCGGCGCCATGTCCAGATCATTACAATGTCATGGGCGACACTTGAATCACCAATTGCAGTCAAAATGCTAGGGTCAAGTTCATTGTCAGGGATATTGTCGAGCGTCTCCCGCGAGAAGAGAAGGCCACCAGCCATTGCCTTGCGCCACGTCTCCTGAGTGGAGAGTTTCTCCCGGATGCGTTTTGCGTCCTCACATGGCAGGCTCTTGTGAGCCAACAGCATGTCCAGGATCTCATCTTTCAGGACATACTTCCATGCCCACATATGGAACAGCCTCAGAAGCAGTGCGCCCCCATCAATCAAGGCAAAACCTAAGAAAAAAGCAGCAGTGCTAGGAGTCAGGCCCTTTGGAATTATTCCCACGGGGGTTCTTGCCGGCCAACGCCTGGGGGTTGAGCTCGCCTTGCTTGAAGATTTTGTTCAACGCCGCATCCATGAGGGCATCGAACACCCACTTCACGCAAGGCGGTTGCTTCTTGCAAGCAGTGGCAAGGTCTCGCAAAACATATATGGACTTGATGGGACTTCGCTTTCCGAAGAGCTCCTCAGAAAGCAGGACTTCCTCTCGGAAAGAAGTGTCGCTCAGCAAGGAATTCCACAGAGCCATCAAGACTTCGAGGAAGGACTGCGTCACTGCCTCCCCCGATGTCACCGTCAAGTTGGCAGACAAGATCTCGAAAAGCTTCTTAGTCGTCAGCTTGGTCTTGGAAGCTGATTCGTGATTCAACTTGAAGGACACTATTTGAAAGATGCGTTGCACAGGGCTGTAGTACATGGTCTCGTAGCTGGTCCCAACATCCTCCCTTTGCTTGGCCGCTTCCCAGAACAAATTCAGCCCGGGCTTGAAGCGGCAATCGATCGTGGAAGACAGCCATGCCCTTCTCCATTCCTGCGCTGGCAACTCAATGCTTGGCTAGTAATGTATTTAGGGGCCAAGACAGCGACGGCGCCGGCCTCCTGGAACTTGTCTTGCTGCAAGTCCCTCGCTGTGGCCAAGATGAAGGCGTGATGGTCCTCCTCCGGACTGATCCTCTTCATTTGCCCATTTTTCTGGTCCATAAACAAGTCATCCACTGCCACCACCAAATTTATAGGCTGGGGCTTCTTGTACGTGGTGTGCATGATCCACTTTACGCTGCTCTTGTACACTGGCACACTTGCAGTCGAAGACCATGACCAGCTAACCCACGCTACATTGCCGCCTGCAATGTACTGGTCAGTAGTGGAATCTCCCTCCTTCAAGGCCTCCATCATGGACTGCAACTTGCGATTGTCGAAGGGGTCTTGACGACCGCCCTCCTCGATCGTTAAGGGCTTCATTGACTCAAGGTCCCTGAAAAGATCCGTCCTGAGCAGCAGCGCAGTACTGACTGATGGCATCTCTATTACTGAGGCCCGCGCCCCACAATGAGTTCCCAAGCCTTCCTCACGTCATCGTAGTGGGAAGCGCTTATGTTCCGGCATTGCACCGGGGTTGAGCTTGCCGAGGATGTTGATTGAACCATAGCAGTCTGCACCTCGCTGCGGTTACGCAGCTGGCACCGGGGGCCTCAAATAAAAAACACTGCGGATGATCCTTAATCTGAAAACTGCGGATGAGCCTTAATCTGAAAGCACGGGCCACGCTCTGTGAAAAGTCGAATTTGATCCGCGTCAGCAACGCTTCCGTTTTTTGTTTACCCCGGTCAATTGTTGCAGTCGCGGAGCACCAACCCAAAGCAGGGCCATCGTCCCAGCAAATTAAACAGGAGCAGCTCTTGTCTGAATAACTGTGGCTCCACAGTTACTAGGCCCAGCGGATCAACCTAGCTGCCGTGAGCACCGCCCTCATTGCCTCCCTCAGGACAGGAACCGACATGGCGTTGCCCACGATTTTGCTTCTCTTGGTGCGGGACACACTTTTGGGCCAGCGGAAGTTGTGGAATCCCTGCAAAGCCGCCAGCTCCTTGAGGCTGAGAAAGCGACTTTCCTTAGCACAGGCTGTAAGCGGGCTGCGGGCTGCGCAACTCGCCACACTTGATTATTTGCACTCGCTAAATCTGGTTTGGACAAGAATCGTTGTCGAGCCAGAAGTTGTCGCCGGAGGCTCGTGCACATGTGATTGTGGGAACATAGCCCGAGGTGACCTGCCGGAAGTTTTTCCCGGCTCCTGCGTCGATGATGTCCCTGTCCAGATTCCAAACACCCTTCGCCTTGAGCTTCTTCCTTCCTGCCAAAATGTTGTTCCGCTTGGTTTTGCAAAGCTTCTTGATGTCCACCTTGGGAAGCCCCTTCTCCAAGAAGTCGTCCAGGCAAGCGAACTTGCTTTCAGGCAGCGAGTGGACCATATTTGGTTTTCTGGTTTTCACACCCTTGCGCGTGGACCTCCTGGCGCCCATGATGTAGATCCTCTTCCGGTTCTGCGGAAGCCCGAAACTGCGGCTGTTCACCATTCGCCAGCTCACAGCATAGGCCCGCTTCTGCGACCCAGGAAGCCGACATTCCTTGAGCTGCTGCAGAAGTTTGTTGAAGTGCTTCCTGTGCTTCTTATTCCGGATGCCCGTCACATTCTCCAGCACAAATCCACGCGGTTGCATGCGGCAGATGTAGTCCACCACAGCCTTTGATAAATCACGTTGGTCGCATTTCCCCTGCCCGACGCCCGCCGTACCTCGGAAGGAGCAGACTAAGCAAAGACCTATGTGCAAAAAAACAGAAAGTAACCCAAACTCGGTTGAAAACAGCTACTTGTTCTGGCAGTCTGCTGTATGGTTGGCACGGAAACCCAGCTGTGTACAAGTCACACTTCTCGCAAACATTTCCAAGAGCATATCCAAGACTCCTCGGTCCCTTTTTGTGGGAAAGAATCACCTTTCGGCAATCTGGGTCCACATCGGTGGCAAACTGAACCATGAACTCAATCCCCAGTTGCTTCGCTGCCACAACATCAGTTCCCATGCCGCTGCAGTCGCTCCCAAGCATGATTGGCCACTTGCGCTGGCAATGTGACTCCACCTTCTCCACGCGAGGAGGCTTCTTGATGCCAGTTTTCTTCACCTTCAAGGATGTCTTCCCCATGCTTCACGGACTTTCTGCGGCAACGCAGCAAGTCAGCTGAAGAAGCAACTGGAGGAAAGCTGGCTGCGGGGCGAAGCGTGAACGGCTTGACGGGCAGACAGAACACATGAGCACACCAGACAACAGACAACAAGACACAGTAGTCTCGGCTTGGGGCTTAATTGCGCATACCCCCCAAAACAAATAGCAGGTCAGCCCGATTTTGAGCCGCAGTGCCAGGGGGTTGCGTACCCCCTGGCACTGCAAGTTCTGATGCATCAGAACTCGCAGTGCCAGGGGTTACCCCCCCATTTTCGAGTCCCGAGTGCCAGAGGGTTCGGAACCCCCCGGCACTTGGGACTCGAAAATGGGGGGGTAACCCCCGGCACTGCAAGTTCTGATGCATCAGAACTCGCAGTGCCAGGGGGTTCGGAACCCCCCGGCACTCGGGCTGTCGGGCCCAAAAGAGCCCGAGGACCCGTTTGAAAAAGCATAAACAACTTAGACTCAAGAATCTAGTGCGTCAAAACTCGCAGGGGCCCAAAATCTAGTGCATCAGAACTCGCAGGGACCCAAAATCTAGTGCATCAGAACTCGCAGGGGCCCAAAATTCTGATGCATCAGAATTGTTCATTTGGCAGACACAGGGAGCAACACCAAAAACCAGGCTTGCGTGGCAGAAAGCGCTCAAACAAAACTCCCACAAAATGGAGGATTTTTCGGCTGACCGGACCCGCGCATCAGCCGGGACAAGGTTCCCCCCACCCCCCCACGGCTTTGTACACTGTTTAACTCCCAGCGCTTCAAGAAGCACTTTCCGTCATCAGACAGCGAGCCATCGCATAGACGTGTTTCTCTCTGTTATGACGCGAGGCAGTGGCAGCCCTCTTCCCCAGTCTGCAGATTCTGTGCAGCGACCAATGCTCGTCATTGGCGGCTGTGACCCAGGCAGAATCGCTCTATTGCCCCAAGAGCTCCCCACTGTACAAATGTATGGGCGTTGAACATCTTTGTGGATGTCAGCACGGACTTTTCCTGCACAAGTCCTACACTCACATAGTTCTTCTTGGTCTTGGCAGCTTTGGCTGCGTTCACCCAGGTGGCAGCCTTGTCCTCAGTTCTGTTACCAGGGGCGCGCCGCTCCAAACAAGGCAAACGGGACACGGACAGGACGACAAGTGTGCCACAGCCAGCCAAGGCCCGCACGTACACTTTCCAGTTGAGCTCTTGCATGCGTGTTTGTGCCAAGACAGCGAATCGCGGATGACGTTTGCGAAATGATGGCGTAATGAGCACATGTCTTCGGGTGCCCTTGGCTGGCCCTTTGTATTTAACCCAAGGCCCAAACCCGGTCTTGATCGCAGCTTGGCTTACGATAAGACCACCAGAGAGTCGCATTAGCCATGAAGCTCGAGAGCCAGGTTTTGCGACATTGTTCACCACAACGCCTTCAGCCAAGAGATAATCATTGACCACCAGGGCACCCAAAGAGTGGAGTTTCTGGTGCAAGTCAGTAGAGTCTGCCTCCTCTTTCGCGAGCAATCGCCTAAGAAAACTTGCAAGAACAAAGGCGCAAAAGCAAATTCAAACGCCAAGGCGCATATTGGCCAGAGCTGGAAGTTCAGGCTGACTCCGCCTGCGTTTCCGCAGCGAGCTTTCGAGCTGAGCTTGGTGGTCAGCTTTCCTCCTACGCTCCAAGCATTGGCTGTGCTCTGCTGGACGAAGCTGCTCTTGCCGCAGCAGCAGGTCGTCTTGCTGAGCTTGAAAGCACCGTCTTTTCTTCAGCTCCGACAACTTTTTGGTCGCTTCCTCGTGCTTGGTGGAAATTGCATTTCCAGCTGCCTTGCGGGAACTTTTGCTCAGCCGCAGCATGTCCCGAGGGGCATCGTTCAGCTTTAAGCATCGCTTCACACTCTTCCGGCGTCGAGCTATCCACGCGGCTTCCGAAACAGGATTTCTTGTTCGTGCCTTGGCCGGCAAGGTGTGCAAAGCGAACTCCGGCAAGTTAAAAAAAGCTATGTGCCGCCAAGCGTCCTGCCGGCTTGCTTCTAGTCGAAGACCGGAAACAAACTTAGGTTTGCGAGCGGACCCAGATGATCTTTCAGAGCCGAAGCCTTCCTGCCAAATCTTTTGGGCAAGCATAGCAACTGCACCACGAAGACTGTTCTTGTCCCACTGGCGAAGCCGCCTCTCGAACGCCTTGAAGTAAGGGCCTAAGAAAGCCCTGTCGCGTGCAGTGTGGTACTTGATATCTGCAAAGTCACGCTCGCTCTGCGCAGTTCCAGCCGCCGATGCCAGCAAGACACGGGCAAGTGTTTTAGACATGTCCGGGCAGCGGCCGCTGAAACTTGACTCTGCCAAGGTCCAGGCTTGCAAATCACCCAACTCTTCCGACTTGGACAGTTGTTTTCCTGGGCAGAGCATTGGAAAGCGACAAGCAAAGCAGGACAAGCAATAATATGCACCGTTAAACAAACTCAGAACCGGTCGGTGGCGTTGGGCAGTAGGCTTTAAGTCTTGGAACTGTTCATAGAGCTGCTTAGGGTTCGCGTCGAACATCTGGCCTGTGCCCAGCGCCCAGTTGAATCAAACGAGGTCTTTCCAGCCACTTCAGCACCTGGCAGTCAGATCAAGTCTTTGAAGCTCTGAAAACTTATCACGGGCTTCGCGACTCAGTGCTGTCTAGAAGCGTGCTGTGTGTAACCACTGGAGGTGGCTGTTTTCTGCACGAAGAGCACATGCAGCCTTTGAGCAAAGGTTGTCAAGCAGGTTTGCGCTGCACTCATGTCCATCTGGCTCTTGTCAAATCTGCGTAAAATTCTGATCTCCTCATCAGCAGCGTCAGCCATCATAGCCATTTGCAGGTACACCTCTGTGGATATAGACTCCAGGAACTTCTTGGCAACCCTTCGGGGTTTCGCGTTGGTCTTTACTCGCAATATCCTTAGATTTGCAACACAGTTTTTCTTTGAAATGGCGACATACTCAAGCAAGCCTGATGCCTACTAAGTCTCTCGTGAGCTGTGGCCAAGAACGCATCCGCAAGAAGGATAAATCGCCCCATCGGCTTCTGCAGAGAAGAATGACGATGCTTGGCCGACTGCAAGTCTCTCATGCCACTGTGACGCAGAAATTCGGCGTCCATGTGCCGAACCTTAGCGCGACGAGACACTATGGCCACACTTGCGGCATGTGTGTTAAAACATGTCCACTTTTGAGCCTAGCAACATGCTTCGCAAACATCACCTTCAAATCTGGCGAATGCCAAATCAGCGCAGTCATAGACTCCTTTCCAGATATGAATTGCTGCATGTATTCCTGAAGCGTCTCGTCAAGATGCCATTTCTTTGCAAACCTTAGCCAGCAAGGCAGCTGTCTGTTAGTTGTCCGTTCCGCGCAGGGTTGTTTACTGGGAATGCAACACGTGAGGACTGCGCTGAGTTGCCGCTGGACAGCATGCGCGCTGTCGCGCAGTCGAATCTTCATAGCTGGAAAAGTCTCGGCAGGAAAGTGGTCCCGAAGTGAGAGTAAACGGCCGGCTCTCAGTTCATCAGCGGCCGCATCCGAAGCAAACATTTCCTCAGCAGCGTCAGCGTCAGGGAGAAGCATTTTGTTTTGAAACATGGAGCAAGCAAAGCTTTGCCGCCTAGGTTCCACCCTTCTGCGAAAATGCTGCCAAGCCTTTTTGTAAAATGTCGGCGCCTTCCCGCACCACCCAGACGGAGGTTTTCTTCTAGCCTGAAACATAGTTTTTGCAACTCGCAGCGTTGTCCTGGCAATCCTTCGGGCGCCGCAAATTTGGCCGTGGAAGAGCCCCAAGAGGCCTTGATGCAGTTCAAGTTGACCGCGCTGCGGTTTCGCAGCGCGGTTTGACACACAGGCAAATCTGACAGAAAGCATCGGCCCTTGCGCATCTTGCGAAATCAGAGCTACCTGGCACTTCCCAAGTTTCTTCCGCTCCATGTCCAACATAGCCTCATTCAAGCACCATGAAATGTTCTTTTCCTTGTAGCGGCCAAGAGGAGATTTTCGAAGCGATTCTCCTTTCAAGCGGCGCTCCACAACACCCAGAAAGGTGTCCATTGACGGGGTGCCTGGCAGATTTGGGCTGCAGCCAAGCGCTGTCGCTCGTCGGAACCGATGCAGTACTCCACGCTCATGTTGTTTCAATTGCGTTGTTCGCAATCCTTCCACTGAGCGGCTGAAGCACTTGCAGTACCGGCACTGCACATTCGACTCAGTCAGTTTTGCCCACTTGAACAGTCTTCCCCACTTAATCACGCATTTGGAAGAAGGCATGGCGCCATCCGAACTGCGTTGCCGCAGTCGGTGCAGCAGCTGCCGTACAACTTGAGCATGTTTCGACAGGCGTGATCAACGATTAACGATGCCGCAACATGAACTGTGCCACGACAGAAACACTCAGGCAAAACGGACGAGCCCTTTTTACCTCTGCGGGACTGTGTGCTTGAAGTGCGACCGCTTCCGAAGCCGTCAGCTGTACAAAGGCTTCGCAAGCAATGATTCAAAACACTGACTGCGGCGACGCAGTTCAGTTTTTGACCTTTTCGAGGCCCAGGAACCATTCCTTTACGTCAGCCAGCTCCTGCTTTGTGCATGGATCATCAGTCCACCAGTCAATGTGACTTTAAGCCATTGTCCCCGGTAGTCGTACCAGCGTTGGCCCTGGGGGAATTTTGGCGCCCGTGGCAGCCGGCGGAACTGCGCGGCAATGTATCCAGCAGCGACCCATTGTGTGTATGTGTAGGTGCCGCTAGAGTGCATCCTGTGCACCGGCGCCAGTCTCTTTGTCGCTTTCATGCTTCCCCGAGTTCTGAAGGGCAGCCCAATCATTCGGGATCTCTTGAATCGCGTTCTCACGCGCGACCGCGTCTTCTGTTGTCGAGTCCTGGATAGCCCCGCCGCAATTCCACCATCCGGGTCAGGCATGTTGTCATAGATGCCTGTCGCAGTGACATAGGCCGTCTCCGCTGCTGTAATTTGTGTATGGAACCAATTACCTGCCTCGGCGCCGAGCTTTGGGAACCCGGCGTCCTGCCACTGCCTCTCTAATCGCAGCAATTGTGCTCCTTGCCATTGACCTGACTCAAGCGGCATCCACCGCCACTCATCTTGGTCCGGGTGCTCATCTTGGTCCTCGTCCTTCTGTGACTCCGGCTCCTCCTCCTCATCATCATCTGAGATTCCCCTGTCGTCAGCCGGCGACGTTGGCGAACAGTTGAACCAGGCCGGAACTTCTTCTTGCTCCATGTCAGTGTCACGCTGCGTCGCCGCAGCTGATTTTGGCATGGGCAAAAACGGAGTTGGGCTTGCCGACTCCTCCTCTGGCAGCTGAGTGACAGTGGGCTCCTCCGGCTGCAGAGTTGGAGTTTCCTGCTCCATGCTCGGCACCACAGTTGGCGTCGGCGCAAGGCTGCTTGGGGATCCAACTGGTGACCCGCCTCGCGGGCTGCGTGACCGGCAAGCGGTGAACGCAGCAGCTCTTGCCTTCACGTTGGTGGGCTGAGGAGCCCAGGGGAAGCAGCAGCTCAAGGGTGTGAGATTCTTCACCCTGTCATAGTCCATTTGAAAGAACCAGTCCTTGTGTGGGACGTAGTCCTCTTCCCAGTGAGGGGTGTGGGCACAGTCGTGCCACCTGCTTGCTGCAAGCTTTTCGTATACGGGCACCTCCACGTGGCGCCCCTGCAACTCTTTCGGCAGCAGGCGGCATTGCGGCTGGAAATTCCGCGAGCACGCCTCGCCCTGCTGGACCCGCATGTTGTACCGCACGATCACCTTCACTATCACCAGATCCTCTGCACTCCACACCAATTCAGCGCCACGATGCATGTTAAAAATCGTCCTTGGGGGTGTGGCCCAGAAGCTGGAAGCCCAAAGCGTAGAAGACATTGTTGCCGAAGACATTTGTCTTCCACGCGTAGTGGTCGAAGACGTGCTCCCAGTCTTCTGCTGTGTACCTTGGCGCACAAGGTCGGCAAGGCACGAACAGGCAAGACTACAACAACCAAGGACTAAACATTCAGGAATCATTACCAAACACAAATTTCTTGGCAAGGCGCACTCCGACTCCACGGCCTCCTCGGCCGTGATACTCGCGTGCCCCCAGCCCGGCGTCGTTATCTGACGCAGTCAGCTTTCCCTGTCTCAGGATTGCCGGGGCACATTCCCAGTAGGTGCCGTGAACCACCGAGTGCAAGTGGATGCCATCTGCGTTTCCGCAGATGTCTTGAATACGACGCTGCCACTGAGAGTGCTGTCTGTCCGACTGCAAGTAATCGAATTCGATGTGGCCAGAACTTTTGGAGGTCTCCTGGGGGAAATGGCGGCATTGGCCCAGAGAGTCGCAGACTCCGTGGACGTGCGCCCAGTGCCGCACCATCATCTCCACCAATGCTGGGTCCTTTGCAAGGGGGTGGTTGCTCTGGCTCCTCCCCTGTTTTTCCCACTTTGGACGCTTGGTCAATCTCCCGATGTTGTTCCTCAGGACATCATACGGGGCTTGCACCAATGGAGTGGCCAACTCCAATGACTTTGTGCCAGCCACATGCGACAGCTTCAGGAGATTTGCCAGCATCTCGCTCGCGATGAGGACCGACTTCAGCGGGATTCGTTCAATGCTTTCCAGTGCCCTGTGTGATGGCCGCTGTGTTCCCACAGAGGCTTGGTTCACTCTGTCCAGGAAGTCTGCAAGCGGAGTCGGTCGCGATAACTCAGCATCGTGCTGACCTTCACCCACTTGTGCCCGGAATTCTTCTCGAGCGGCTTTGTTGAGACCCCATCCACATTGGCCATCCCGTGTGGCAGGAGCTCGTGTTTGCCATTGCGTTGAGGGCCATGGACCTCTAGTGAATCGTAGCAGAAAGACGGCAAGACGAAGCCAAAAGTGATGTGGCTTAGTGTTTGCAATAGTTAGAACAAACGTACAGGGACATGCAGCTTTTCACACGCCCCAACCCCATGCACTTTCCCAAACCTGTCCTGAAATTTCTGGTTTATCAGCGTCGTGTCTTTTGCCAGCGTGAAAAAGTGGCCCGTGACGCTGGAGTCCAGAAGCAACCCAGCCTCTTCTTTCAGTTCCCTTAAGGCGGCATTCTTGGCCGCATCTTCCTGCCAGTTTCCACCATGCCTGTAGACAAGATCTGCTGAATCTATTTTTCCAGCAGGTGTAGCAAGAAACCCGCTGCACCTTCGGTGCGCCAAGACATGCCAGTCGAAATTGACATTCATGAACAAGTATAGCGCCACACTGCCATACTCGTCGGAATGTCGCGGCATGTCCTGCTGTGTTGCCAAAGCAGTCTTCAATCTACCTTGCCCTTGCTTGAAGCCAAGGCTGGCGCGCAAGCAGTGTGAGATGCAGTTGTGTTTCATGATCACTGAACGGCAACAACATTTGAGAGCTGTTTTTTCCACTAGCAGCCTGAGTAAGTAAGTTTGAACAACCAAGGCAAGGAGCTCCAACAAATAGATCATTCGACAGCAACTGTTCAACTGCGGGTGCAGAGCTGGTTCTAGATGCAGCTTTGTCAACAATGTGGCGCGCATGGAGTTGCGGAAGCTTTATGTTGAAGAGGCGAAGGGCAATTCCTGCTGTCGCCAACGACAACACAACCGAAAAAACAAAGTCGTGCAGTGTTACCAGATGCCTGCATACCCTAATCGAAGAGCTGCACAGCCAACCCAGGGCGGGCCCTTGCTCATGGATTGACAAAGCATTGCGCTGCGTTTTTTTTCTGGCTGCAAAATGTGCGAAGAGACTGTTGCGGCAGCAATTCAAGTAAAACACTGGCAAGACTGCGTGGCCGCAGTTTGCGTCTAGCGATGCTCGAAGATTGTCTCCTTGGACTCATTCTTCTGATTCAGCAGCTTAATAATCATCATCTCTATCTTGTTGACACGGCCTTGCACCCCTGTCAGCTCGTCCAAGATATCCTTAAGCACTTCCTCGGGCGGGAGCGGCGGCGGACTCAGCCACGGCGGCGGCGGGGAGGTGCTGGTCCACGCCGAGGATGCCTGCGATGATGGCGGCAAGCGATCATACACGGCGCCCACCCAGTTAGTACACATCGGCGGTTCGCAATTTTCGGACCGAACTTTGAAGGCCTCATCCCTGGTGTAGCGCCAGCTGTGCTGCAGGCCAGCCTCAGCCTTTCCCTCCAGCAGGCACACGCAGCAAATCACCTCAAAGTTCTGACCGCAAACCATCACACCGCTGTCTTTGAAGGCCTTCTTCTTGAACAACGGGGTCTTGTATTTCCATCCGCAGACATCGCACACGGCCTGCCAGTCAGAATTCCACGGCATTGTCTGACTGACAGCTGCGTTTCCGCAGATGTTCCACAGATGTTCCTTAACAGCTGCGGCGGGCAATTCAACCATCACGACATGAACGCAGCATCCCTGACACATGTTTCAAACTGTTCACAGGCGCGCCCGAGCAAACACAGGCACGAATCGAAGACTGCAGCTCTACCACCATTAGCCTTGCGTAAGAGGGTCTTTTTCTTGTTCCGACCTTGCGCCCGAAACGTGTAAAGTCAAGACTAAGCTACTGTTGGAATTTGCAGAGGTGTTGGCCATTAACAAGAACCAACTGCGGGCACGCAGTTGGTTTTCGCGGCAGCAGCGCTGCGTGGAACTCCGGCAGTATAAACATGGGACCAAGGGCATTCTGACTATCTTCGTTTACCAGCACGGGTGCGAGGCGAGTGAGCCAGGCATGCGTCACCCGGCGCGCCTGGGGCGGCGGGTGCGAAGGGCCTCCTGTTCAGATGCACTGCTGGAGGAGTCACAAAGCAAATCGGGCAATGCGGCCATGCCACGTATATACCACCGCAAGTCTGCATGCACCCACCACTCGGCAGCTTGTAGCGATGCTCGCTCGCCGAGGGTAAGGAAAGGCCATAAAGCTTCGGCCGCTGCGGGCGTGAGAAAATAAGTGCTCCCCCAAAGCGGCTGCGGCATCGATGCTGGGGGTGCCGGCGGCGTGTCGTCAGGCACGCTGTTGTGCATACACCAGTCTGACTGTTCCATCATGTCATGGCTCCCCTAAAAAAAGGCCAGTTTGGACCAGAGCGCTGCAAAGTAAATTGCACAAAAAGCATGTCAAATTGACAAATATTGCCCCAGGTGCTCTTTTTCTTGCCTGCAAACAAGCATGCGGCAGCAAACACATCGTTTCTCAGGCTGCAGCAGCCCCTCAAGCTCAGCCCAAACACTCACTGTGTCGCCGCAGTGTGTTCGTATATGAACTCTCGAAGCACCGGCTGCAAGTCCTGTATCAGGACATGGACTGGCCAGAGTATGGCCAGAAACACACACTCTGCGTCGTGGCCAGCGGCAAGACCGCCCCACACATCCAGGGCCTCGCTCACCTGCAACATTTGGTCATGGAGAGTGCGCAGCTCGTCAAGCTTAACCTTGTTCAGCTTCCCCTTCATCGGCCGCAGCATCTCGTACTCATCAAACATCCACAAGCCGTCCTTGTAGCGCAGCGCACATCAGTCACCGGTGTCTTGTGGCGGAAGAAGTGTTCAAGCACAGCGCATGTGGCGCAGCACTTGCTGATGATCTTGGAGTTCATCCGGTTGTCTTTGTACAGAGGGCCCAGAGTCTCGCAGACCTTGATGAGCATCGAGAAAGGGATCTTGTCTGGTTGCCCGCAAGTGATTCGTTGGATGTCTTCCGCCAACTTGTATAGGCAATGCCCCCGCAGAATGCCAGGTGAGCCCTCCTCCAAGTACCTGGATGCCATGGCTTCGCCAGCTTTGGTTACAAAGCTGGACATTTCAACAAGTTGAAGCCGAACCGAAGCTGAGCCAGTTGAACCGAATGGGCGGGCGGCGGGCGAAAACTCAATGAGCCGCACGCAACGCTGGCAGCAAAACAGACACGTTTTTTGTAAAACTCAGGAGTTGCCAAACTTCTCAGGCAAAGCAAAAAACCTAAGCTGAGCCGGGCTCTCAGGGGAAAGGCTGCGTTTACGCAGCCTTTTCTAGATGCAAGTTCAGTCAGAGTTCAAGGGTAAACAAGCTCACGCAAAGTCAAACAAGCATCGTCCAACAGCATCCCCAATGGTGTAAGAGGTCCGTCAATGTCGGCCAGTTCGTTCAAGAAGTGCAGAACCTGGGTCGACTCTTCCACAAAGGCCCGCTCTTCAGCAGTGACGCGTGGAAGTTGCGTTGGTCCTGGAGAGCCTGGAGAGCGCAAATCCCGCACAAGAGGCTCCCTGGCCATATCATCAGAAGGCAATGGCGAAATCAGCGCGCGCTCCACACCAGCAAGAACGACTGCGAAAGGAAACATCGCGGCTCTTCGCCCAGTTGTTTCCATGATCAACCGCAGGACCCGGCTGCATTTCCTGACAATAATCTCGTGGAACTTCAGTTCAATGACACGCAGCGCCACGCAATGCGCGAGCTCGTCAGCGTCAACCCCGTAAATGTCCATGGCAGCACGCGCGCCAAGTTTCACTACCAGCTGACATAGCAAAAACAACTCTCTGAGCCACCGGATTGTCCAAACATCAAGGCCCCCCTCCCTCCCCAAGATTTTCGGCAAAAAAAACCTTTCCGGAAAAACGGATTGTTTTGACAAAGAACGCGCGCGCGAAAAAAACAAGGTTTTCGGTCCAAAAAAAACACACACAAAAAAAAAGCATAAAAAGCATGTCCTTAATGACCAGCCAGTGAGGCGTCGCATGGTGTAGATACTCTTTGCCCAGATTGCAAGGCACTCCTGGTAACATCTTGGGGCCTGAGCCTGGCGCGGTAGACGCTGTCGCAGGCGCGTGGCGTTGCAAACAGTGGCCCAGGCTCCAAGTTACAGTTTTGCCCAAGCAGGAATTGTCAGCTGCTCGTCAGACAGGTTGCGAAGACCTAGCGTGCTTGGCGCTTTCGCCGAGCTGTTAGGCTCTCTTGCTTCCTGGTTGACGTTTGTTGCCATGGGTATCGTTTGTTGGCTTCTTTGGATATTGCCACAAGACGTCTAACATCACCGGATCAGATTCTGGGGGCTCAGATCCTGCAGGCGGCTTTTGCCAGGACGCTGGCTGGCCAAGTTTTTCTATTGCCACGACAACGGCTTGACAGACCGCTTTCCTTATGCAACCTTTCAGGGTCCCTCATGGACAACCCCACTTTTCGGGTCCTTGCATGGCTCTTTTGGCGCTTTCTGAGCAGCCGAGCTTGCTTCGGCAGCAGCCTTGAAGGCCAGTTTCCCCGTCCCCGCAAAACCTAGCTACGAGCTTGTGACGGCTGCAGGGTATCGCTGCTGCGTCCCGTGGGGCGCAAACTGGCGCAAAGTTACGGACAATGAGGACTCGGGAATCCCTGTCAGGACACGGCTTGCGCTTCAAGGTCATACTGCTGCTTGCCGCCTTTCGGGCTCGCAGCTTTTGCGGCTTTGCGTGTCTTTCCGCTTGCCATGTAATTATGTCCGGCGACGCTGGCGTGCCGGTGGATAGCGCCGCCCAGGCTTTGGTCCTCGGCACCGCAGATGAGGACCTGGAGCCTTGTGACGCTGGCGTGCCGGTGCAGAGCACCGCCCAGTCTTTGGTCCTCGGCACCGCAGATGAGGACCTGCAACCTTCACAGCTGACGCAGTCCCAAGGCGTAGGGCCTGTGGAGTCAGATGAGCGCCTGGGGTTTGCCTTTCGGCCCTCGCGAGAGACAGCAGACAGACGGTCTGATCCAGCCCAGTTGATCCTGAGCAAGCTTCGGGAATGCGCCAGTGATGTAGACCTTGGGTGCAGTGTCGGAGCCCGTCCAGCTCTTCCTCAAGTGCGAGACGGACCAGAAGCTGTACCAGGCGACGTTCGCAATGCTGGAGCGCGTCACTGCCTCTAAGAATACGTTGGTGGAGGTTGGCGACGACTCCGCGTTCGACATCAACCTCCTGGCTCCGGCGCCGATCATCACAGCGGTGCAGACCATGTGCAAGGCACAGGGCTGGTGCGCCGAGGCAGCCCTGCAAGGCACGGCGCGTTGGCCTGACGCGCGGCAAATGGCTTAAAATGCGGTGGTGTTCTGACCGCGCGCTTGTCCCTGCGTCCCCTATTGGTCGGGCTAATACTAGCGCGCACGCAGCTGCACATCCACGCTGTCCCTGCGACAGGCCTCTTTACTGTCACCGGCTGGCTGGAGCACGTGGACACCAGGATCCAGATCTCGGAGGGTGAGGAGCATGCCAGAACACCCTTGGCAGCGTTCTTCGGTTCGCGGGCAAGCAACCGCAAGAGCTCCATGCATAAGTGGCTACTTCAAGAGTTGCTCGACA
This sequence comes from Effrenium voratum, assembly GCA_963377175.1. Taxonomy (NCBI): domain Eukaryota; class Dinophyceae; order Suessiales; family Symbiodiniaceae; genus Effrenium; species Effrenium voratum. The sequence continues at coordinate 288,751 of CAUJNA010003808.1, forward strand.
TCGACACGCTGCCGCACGGCGTCAAGGGCTCGGCGGCAATCGCTACCGACGCGACCATCAAAGGTCACCGCAACAACCTGTACAATTACAGACGCTCAGGCCTCTCTTCGACGGAGCTGAGCGAGACCTACAAGACGTCGTGGACCGACCCATCCATCCCGCAAGCCAAGCTGGCGGCCAAGTCTCTCATCAACAAGCTCGTGCACTCAGAGCGCGATGCCTCCCTCACCGGAGCAATGGTGGACGACAACTCCAACTATAGCTTCTATCATTGGATCATCGGACACGTTCAGCCGCTATCGGAGGTTCTGTCTTTGAGGAAGGGGGCCGAAGTCGGCTTCCCGAAACGTTTCCACATCGTCGTGAAGGGCATGAAGCCGGCCACGATACCGGAGCAGGAGTGTCTAGAGTCCAAGCAGTTCCTTGCCGACTTCATTGTCTTCATGGCCGAGAGAGCCACGCAGGGGGATGAGCCCAACAAAGGCGCCACGGTCACGTGCGATGAGTTCGCTGCCGGCTGGCTCAGGCGGGCTTTGCCCGCATGCTTGTGTTTGAGTTTGCCCTTGCGCGCGTGCCTTTGTGCAAGTTACTCTGCTCTGCGCGAGAAGAACTATCCATCGCGCGCTGCTTTCTCCGTGCCTCGCGCGTGTCCCTCTTGTCTCGCAAGGCTCATCCAGTAATGCATTGACGACTTCGCAGAGTCGGTGAGCCTGCCGGAGACGTAGTCCCAGAAATTGGACTATGCGGACAGCGACGTGCTTCGCATCAGCAACATCGTCCGAAGGATGCGTCAGCTCCCCGGCAGCCGTTTAGATTCACATTTGGATTCATTTCTGGCTTTGGAAGTCGTAGGCCATGCAGTCGTACAGCCATGAGCTGCCCACGTGGCCACAATCCATCAACCCCCGGCCTGCCATAAAAAGAAAAAAGCAAAGGCCTTGCCCGCGCAAATCCTGTAGCACTCGTGGGCGGTAAGTCGCCCTTCGCTCCGGAATGGTCATGCTAAGCCCGCTTTGAAGTCGAGAGCCGCGCGCCCCCCTGAAAATGAGGGCCATCAGCTTCTCAGGTTCCTTCGGCTCCGCGCCGGGCTTGGCTTCGAGGACAAGCCCATCGGCATCCGCGACATCCAGTACGGCATCCACCCCTGGTGCCGCCAGCTGGAGTTCTACTCCGGCCTGGTGGTTGCTGCTGACAAGGCCGGGGCTGAAGCTACGTCTACTGGGCCCGCCCAAGGTCAAGATGCTTCTCACCTCTGTATGAAGTGGGTCTTGCAGAGCACTCCAAGCACAACTGAGGAGCAGAGCACGAAGGATGTCAGGAAAAAGCTCAAGGGTCGTCTGCAGGCCTTGTGTGATCGTGGAGCCAAGGGAGACCGCAAGAAGAAGGTCAACGGTCCCGCCAACACCTTGCCACAAGCTGTTCGAGACCTTGCCTCGCACTCCCTTCTGGACATTGTCCCAGGGCAAGGCGGTGGCCGTGCGACATTGACCTTTCGTAAGAGGAAGTGGTCGGACATCACAGATTGCCAGGACTCCAGAGACATGTGCAAGTCCTTGCGCGTTGGTAGTGAGCTCTTCCCGTAGCAAGGCTGCCAGGCAATCGCCGTATCGGCCTCGCTGGCTTTGGCTGCCATTCATTCCAATGCGGGTGGGCTTTTGCCTGACGACTCAGGGGGTTTGGAAAAAGAGCGCCTCGTTGCATTCTATTTTGTTGGAGCTTCCGTCACACGCAGCGTTGAGCCAGATAGAGTCCCGAAGTCGTGAGTCGCGAAGGCTATCTCTGTTCAGCCCACGGGTGCGCCACGGGTTCGACACGGTCTCGCAAGTTTGAGCCTCTGTGTTTGGAAGCGCCTGCCCATTCTGTTTTCTATCGCGCGCTCTCAGTTTCGGCGCCCTGCTCTGAGCTTTGAGTTTGTTAACGTGCCATGCGCTTGGCTGTGCTTTTTTGCGCAGCGCAGTATTCAGCAGTCTCCAATAAGAGCTCGCGGCATCATTTGTAGTTACATGCGGGCACATCGAAAAAGGCAGTTTCGTGTGTAGCTGGCTGTTTCTTTGACATCAGCCCGTGCAGCGGGCAATGGCACAGCCTCTCTCTCGAGCGCATCAGCTGAGCCTTCTGGCGCGGCGCCACCCGGAGGCTCAGTGCCCAGGTTGCACCAAGGGGAGGCCCTCGTGTAGGCTGACACGCTGGATTCTCTAAAATCTGCAACTGGGGAGCGGTAAGGAGGACCCCGCCTGCGGCTTGTTTGGTTGGGCCCACAGACCCAGCAGATTGATTGCGCTTGATCAAACGTGGTATGGGAATTGCAGATTGATTGCGCTCCAGCACGGGCAGTTGAATTTGGCTGATTCCGTAGGTTCGTGTTTCTGTCTGTCAGAGTTAGCTCATCTGGAGAACCGCATGGCAGCCCCTCCTCGCACGGTAGTCTCCGTGTCTGTGACTGGGTGTAGCAATGCAACCGTGATAGTTGTGCCATTCGGGAGTAGCGCTCGCATCAATGTCCAGACCTTTGGGTCGGGCAGGAATGGCGGTCCTGATGTTGCGCGAGCGGCAGCTTCAGGGCACAGGCAGCCTCCAGCATTCGCAACATCGGCAAGGTTTGCGCCAAGCACGAGGCCCGCGGGTGGAGAGCATCCCAGCCCAGGTGAGGGTGAAGGTGGTGGTGGCGATCGCAGTCATGATTCAGACGGCGACCGTGATCGTCGAGCAAAGCGGAGGCGAAGACGCGCAGAGTCTGAGACTGAGATGGCCATTGACTGCTTGCAGAGTGACGTGAGTGGCCTGACAGGGCTCATGGAATTCCTTTATGGGTGGCTAGGGGCTTTGCAAGAACACCTTGACAACCCGTCTGGCCATCGTGGAGGTGAAGCGGGCGCTCTGGCAACTACAAGCGGCTCGTTGTCACGGGCCAGCGTTCCCGCTGCGGAGACAATGCCAGAGGTAGATGTTGCGGGAGATGAAGGATGAGGCAGCGTCTGACCCAGAGCCAGGCTCCAAGTGATACCAGCCGAGTTGCGCGAGCCCCACATGTTACACGCAGCGTGGCTATTGACAGGAAGGCATCAGACCTCTGAGCTTCCGTCTTTCAGTCTTTGAGTCCTCCAAGTTACAGTTTTGCCCAAGCAGGAAATTGTTTGGGGTAGTTGTTAGCTTCTCGTCAAACAGGTTGCGAAGACCTAGCGTGCTTGGTGCTTTCGCCGAGCTGTTAGGCTCTCTTGCTTCCTGGTTGACGTTTGTTGCCATGGGTATCGTTTGTTGGCTTCTTTGGATATTGCCACAAGACGTCTAACATCACCGGATCAGATTCTGGGGGCTCAGATCCTGCAGGCGGCTTTTGCCAGGACGCTGGCTGGCCAAGTTTTTCTATTGCCACGACAACGGCTTGACAGACCACTTTCCTGCCGTCAGGGGTGAGGTGAAGTCATGGCCGTTTTTTTAACCGCGCAACGTCAGCGCTGCCTCGATAAAAGAAGCGCGAAGTGTCTCAAGCGTTGGAGTGTGCAGCGTTTGGAGGTCATGAGATATAGCAAGGCCTTCCCGCGGAGGCTTTTGGGGCCCTTTGCCTACCCAATAGTTTTGTTACCTGCTGAGGAAGATTTCATTCAGGAGGGGTTTTCTTGCGAGAGGGTGCGCGGGCCTCCCGGCGTACACCTGTTCGCGGACTACCGGGAGGGGTTTTCTTGCGAGAGGGTGTGCGGGCCTCCCGGCGTACACCCGTTCGCGGACTACCGGGAGGGGTTTTCTTGCGAGAGGGTGTGCGGGCCTCCCGCGTGCACCCGTTCGCGGGTTACCGGGATGGACTTGGCACTGCACCACCTTGTTTTAACAAACCTTCCGTTGCATCTGCACCTAACAACAACTGGGAACTATGAGCGTAGATTTGAATTTGGGGGAGAATGGCGCTCCCCCTGGTGAATTTGATGACGTCGAAGATCCTGGTGTTGGCAGTGTCAAACAGAGCTGCGGTCCGAGTGAAGCCACATGTGAGGGTGTTTGTGCATGCGTGAGCGTTTTTCACATGTCATGTTACGGGATGCACACATGTTTGCCAGTGTCTGCAGTTTTTTAATACTTGTGTACATGGCGTGCTCAAGCGGAAGGGGCAGTGCTGTGCACATTTTTTGATGGAAGAAGTAGATTCGTTGCCTTCAACGCAGGCGGTGACCAACGAAGAGTTGCAAAGGGACCTGGCAGTGTTGCAGAGGGACATTGCGCAAGTCGCACATCACCTTCGCACTGTGCAAGAGCAGCTGCACGAGTTAACTCAAGTCCACCGTGACGGACTTGGAGGCGTGCAAAGCAGTCTGCTCAAGTTTTGGTTCCCAGCCTGGCGTTTTCAGAAGCTGCTGGGCGTGCCGCTGCTTATTTTCCTCTTGGTCCTTGCACTGCTGTGCTTTGCACCAACTCCACTTCATTTCCTTCCGCTGCAATGCATACAAGTGTCGGCAGGTTCCGTTGCACCTGCGCCCAACAACAACTGGGAACTATGAGCGTAGATTTGAATTTGGGGGAGAATGGCGCTCTCCCTAGTAAATTTGATGACATTGTGTGGATCCTGGTGTTGGCAGCGTCAAAAAGAGTTGCGGTCCGAGTGAAGCCACATGTGAGGGTGTTTGTGAATGCGTTCGCGGGCGTGGCGCCGTTCCTGCAGGTTTGTATGTTTGTCCGTACGCGTGTTGTGCGTTTGGTTGTTCACGCAGCTGGTTGCGCGGGTTGGGTGCGCATTTTGGCTCGGCTCTGAATGAATGATCTTCCCGGCTCACGGCTTGCCTAGGGTCAGTTAATGTTCGTCACAGCCCACGGCTTTGCCTAGGGTCAGCGCAACCGACTTTGAAGAATTCTGGGACCATGGCGGTCGGTACTTCCAGGTTCATGGGTTATTTATCAATGGATGTTCTTCACAGCCCACGGCTTCGCCTAGGGTCAGCATAATGCACTTTGAAGAATTCTGCATGAATGCGCTTCCATGCAAGACTTTCGGCGCTAAAGATGTCTGCGCAGCGAAGCTTTGCTCGAACCTTCCGATCTTGTCCTTCCATATCGCGCTCTGTGTATCATGCCCGGTCGCAAGACTGTGAGCCTAGCTGAGGCCGCCAAACGTCGCTACCGCAAGGATAGCAGATTGGCCAGGCGCGTAGCGCATTTGCGCCAAGTAAAGTTTGCTGATGCCATTACGCCCGGCACGGAGACGGTAGTGTACGCAGCGCTGCGTGCGCTGTGGGAGGACAAGCTTGCTTCCCTCGAGGCTTCTCGCCTGTTCTGCTTGTACCTGGCTTGCTATGTGGTGGCCCGAATTTGCGCGGGGAGAAAGCAGTGGATGATGCCTACTGCTCTGGCAGGCGGGCTGCTGACGACAGACCTGTTTGAACGGCTCATCCATGCCGAGCTCCCCCCGCCACGGCACTACATTGGGCGCCTGCGTCAAGCAGATGCATTTACACTCAGTGTTCAAGACCGGCATCGATGTGTCCGATCAACAGCCAAGCGACCCATTCAATGACATGGGCTGTCAGTGGTGGAGGCACTGGACCCATACACCCTTGTCGCCTGAGCAACAGCGTCATGTGCTTACACCATGCTGTTCGTCCTGGCCACAAGGTCGCGAGACACACTTGCATATCTGCTATCGAGGCCTGACTTTCTCCTTCGCAACTGCGAGTGCTTGGGCCAACTCTACGATGCTCTCTACGCTGCCAATCATTTTCCTGGTCTTCAGGCCAACCGCGCTCGTAGCAAGCACACGTCCGAGCAAAAGACATGGAGCGCAGAGCGCTTGTTGGAAGGATTGCTCCGGCAGTTGTGGTATGAGCCAGCGGCGTTGTCAGGAATGTTGGCCGCTCAAACGGTGTCGCAGCTGGCGCGTGCCCTCGGACATGTAAAAGGGTTTGGCGGGAAACTGGTTTTCATACACACGCTCGAGTATTTGCTGTCCTGGGACGCAACGGCAGCGTTTCCATTATTTGGTATTCGGAACTACCGGAAACAGCAGCTAACCCGTCACTGCCGACACGGAGCTAACAGCCAGGCTTTCCAACGCCTAGTTTGCGCACACCGCCAGCGACAGCAGGCAGTGAGCTGGGGCTACTCGCAGATATGTTCAGAAGTTCGCAAGTGGCTGCCGAGTGAAGTCACTTTTGGCCATGTGAGCGTAGCTGTAAAGTCTGACTTTTGCGTCTCTGATGCGAGTCAGAACGCATGTCAGGCCATTGCCGTCTTGCAGTTTTTATTGAGTGGAAAGCACGGCGGCAAGGAGCGTGCCGTCAAAGGAGCCGGAAGCGGCTGAACAGCAGCCAATTGACTCGGTGATCTCGCAAGTAAAAGAGAAGCCGGTGCTGGTATGAAGGGGTGCTGTTGATCTGGAAAGATGTTCTGGTGCATCGTTTCAGGGACGGGTAGATTTTGGACGTCGGGCCGTTGTGTTCTGTTCGTTTGGAAACCTTGCAGAGGGTCCACTGCAGATTCTCGGGGTGTGTTTGTGTGGAGGACATGGTGGCGTGCTGGGGTGGAAGAGCCGTGTGCAGACTCATGTTTCGAACAGACATCTTTCACTGACTCCCTTTGTGGATGGAGTGGAGTCCTTCATGCGATTAACCGCATGCCAGAGGTTTTGGCTGAGGTGGTCACATAACCCCCAAAGCTCGATGTTTCTGGGGGTGGCGCTTTGGCGGCTTCTTCGCAGATTCTTCGTGTTGCCCACAAAGAAACCGGTGCAGAAACAGCCGCGGACTTCTGAAGAAAACAACTGGATGGAAGTAGACGCCTGCTCCTCTGATGACAACGACAGATCCGGGGTGGACGCATCCTTGGAGATCGTGCCCGTGAATCTGAAGCCCCGCCCTCTCGGAGCTTTTGTGCGAGTAGGGAATATCAAGCTGAGATTGTAGCCGGAGGCTTCAGACAGCTGCCCCGGAAATTTGCATGCCAGGCTGCTGGCTTCGTGTTCCTTCGGCCCGATTGCAAAGCAGTCCTGAACATAAAAAGAAATTCGCAATGCTGAAAAGTCTGACATGGAGTGATGGCCTGCGTCACATGTTGTCCCTTCGTGCCGTGAAACTCACACTCCTTCACTAGAGTGAGCATGACCATCCGGACGTGTCAATTCCTTGTTTTGCAGGGCCTAAGCATGTTTGGGTTGCCCAGAGCTTCTACGTGGCAAGGTCTACATCACCGTGCAATCACTGCCGCTGCCAATGTCTACCTCTGCGACTTGCGTCGTGGAATGCGGCTGGCGACACTGCAGGCCCGCTGACGTTAGGACTTCGGTTTCGTGTTGACGCCAAAGATTGCCTTGTCACTTGTGGCATTCCTCGTTCTTTTTTTTGAGCCACTGGTCGCTCGCTCGCGTGGCATTTTCTCGCGGAGTAACTTTCCTAATGGGGAGGCAGAACATGATGCAGAACATTTCGGCATCATGAGCATGAGCCATGTGAGCAGAAGCAGGTTCAGCGGCACACGTGCAGTTGCCCGGCATAGCGATCTTTTGCCATGGATGTGCTTTTGCTTTCCCAAGAGTCCCTGAACCTCTTGCTCGACGGTCGAGCCTCCGGGCTCTTGCGAGGGACGTTCACTCCAAAGCGCGGAGATGCCTTGCTGGATTCCTTTTTTTTGCATGTTTGGACTTCCCTGGGGCTGCCTTCCCAAGCAGAGCTCCAGGCAACGAGCCAGCTCCAGCTTTGCCAGTTGCATTTTTGCTGTGCGGACAGTCCGAATCAAGATATTTGGCTGGGGTTGGCTGCCGTTGGAGATGTTGTGGCACGAGCCCGCCTGGTTGCGGCGCACAAGTTGGATGAGCCGGGACTGCGGCGTGCAGGGGAAGCTTTGCTGGAGCAACAGAAACGGCTGTGCTATGGAACCCCTCACTTGTGGGAGCTTGACCAAGTCGAGCAGCTCGCGGAGCCTTGGAGGATTTCAAGCGCGGCGCGCAAGGGATGCGCGCAGTGGATTCCAGCGCGTCGCTGGCAGTCACAGCATCCTGAGCCCGTCAAGCGGAAACAGTCCGGTGTCACGAGAGCTTGGCCAAAGAGGTTTCCCAGAAAACCTAGATCTGACGGACAAGGCCCTGACCTTCCGCAAGGCTTGCTGCTGAAGCAAAGACGGCCAAAGAAAGGTAAACGGGAAAAGCGACTCAGCAGGAACGCCCCCGCAAACCCTCAAGATGCCATTTCTCTGGATCGACATGGCCAGGGTGCAGACTTGTCCCAGCGGCTGAGAGCAGGGAGAACTTTGCCCAGACTGCGACATCTGGCCAGCATGAGCTTGTTTTACCACAGACAACCCTTCGATGCCCCGTCCGATCCTCGTCCAGGACGCTGTGCGCTTTTACGAGGGAACCCTTGCTTCATCGTCTCCACCTTCCAGCGCAGGAAAGTGCCCATGGCAGATGTTCTTCCATTGCAGGAGACGCTGGATGATGCGATCCTGACTGCCTCTCGAGCAGACATAGAGACGTGCGCGCAAAGAGACTTGCAAGATGTGGGCTGCAAGCGCGTGCAGATTCAACCACGAAATCTTCGGAAGGGCCGGCTGCGTTTCAATGTCTTGCCTGCTGCGTGTGAGCCTGGACTGCAAGCAAGTGCAGAACGACCGACTGCCCCAGCCGCCGCTGGGGAAATTATCCGTGTGGAGCCAGCTGCTGCCTCAAGAGCTCGCTTGTGGACGGGCGCTGGCATCAGGTCGTGGTGCCTTGGTGTGAATTCAAGACGCAGCACGCTGCCGCCTAAGCGCTTTTAAATGGTTGGAAGCCTCGCAGCTTGTTGTGTTGCAGTTTTTTTTGCTCTGTCTATTCAGGTCCGACGAGATCTTAGTCAGCGAGCAATCTTTTGGCTTGACACCCCGCTGCCATATTTGCTGGATACGCGGCCGGAGCGGTGCTTGACGTGTGGTAAATCTTACCCAGTGAAGCCAAGCGACATCCGCCGCCACTTCCCTACCGCTCTATCCTGCCGTACTTCAAAGCAGCGAGTTGTATGGTTCTCTGGGCGCTTGCTGGTGCAGGCGGTGCAAAAATTTGCTGAGGTGCCAACTGCAGCCGCTGTGAAACGCTACCTGCTCGACTTATACGCTTCGAACTCCCTGGATCTTGCCACTGCTCAGCAGCAGCTTGGTGTGCTATCTTGTCTGCCGAGATTGCGGGCTTTGCGCGGGGTCCTGCGGCAAGCGTTGATGTCGTACTTGCCAGGCCTTGTCGAAGAGATCCAGAAGTCTGCCCACGTGTACTCTGGAAGCGCCGTCAAAGGCGACGGCAACTTCAAGATAGCTGCTCGCATCAAAGGCCAGCTCGTGGATAAAGCCACCCCGCTGGACCCTGCGGGTAGGAGGGATGCAATGGCCCGCCCAAGCTGTAAGAGTGAAGGTTTCTGTCGGAAGGGTAGCCGAGGTAGTGCGCGTAAAAAGCATTGCTGGCCAGGAGCTCGCCCTGCCACTGCTGTCATCTACGGCTGGTGTGGCGTCGACGGGTGCCTCCTGAAGCCGTGCGAACTCATGCCCGTCGAATCTTGGGCCTACATTCAACCAGATTTGGAGAAGTTGGCAGACCAGATGCCGCTCGCCAGATTACAAGTTTTGCCTGCTGGTCGCGCAGCATGAGATTCCGCCCGTGTATCATTCAACTGACACTTACGCGAAACATCGCAAGCTCCTGCGGAGTTTCTGGAGGCGGAAATACAGCACTGGTGTGCAGAGCGTGTCAAGCACAGCTCGTGGAGATGCGTACTCTGTGGCGCCCGGCCCCGACCGTGATCCCACCAGGAACCTCAGCATGCAGCTTCGGTATCATTTTGGTCGTGTCTGCTTTGGTCACGTGAGCTGCGTGTGTTGCTCAGTTATCTTTGGGCCAAGGATAACGGGAGATCCACAGCATGAAGTGCTGGCGCTGGGCCGACTGGTGCCTCCAACCAGCAGCGACGGTCCAACATTTGTTGCGGATCACAGGAACCTTATGGAGAGGCTCAGCTTGCCACCCTCGCCGCATCCGACCTGTCCGGCCGATCACGTCTTCCAAGAGTTGCGACAGGACAGCAAAGGGGGGGGGGGGACTCTCGTTTGCCAAGGTACTGGTCGGCATGCGATTAGCATTTCATGCTGACATCTGAGCTCAGGCCTGCTTTTGTCACATCCCATGAATTGAGCTTGCTTCAATGCAGCGAACTAGAGAGGTTGCATGCTGATTCCACAGGCTTACACTTCTTTGACTGTGTCTTCATTCCCCAATCCTAGGACATTGCATATGTCTGATCATATCAAGGGACAGGAAGGGAAATACCGGAAAATCAGCATTTGAATGGCCGCGCTTCAGCCTCAGGATCTTCAGCCTCTCTTGCAAGAAGCTGTGCGGAACAGACGCTTCGATCTTGATGCCAGCAGCGCTTCGGATCAGGAAAAGAAGGAAATGCGAGATTTCCTTGGGCAAGCGTACGCTTCTCGTGCGCAAAGCTGGCTCGGCATCTTCGGGAGTTCGCCGCCCCGTCAAACCTTGGCACGGCTGTGCGGGCGATTTGGGGTAAAAATCCACGACACTGAGGGCAACTACAATGTGCGCGACGCCACGGACTTTGTCGCAGAAGTGCGCAGGATCCTGCGGTGGTATCGACACAGAAAGAGATCCACGCTGCTGCGAAGGCGACAGGTTCTACGGGAGCGTCAGCAGCGCATCATCCCCGGCAAGACGGGCGTCCTGAGCAAGAAGGTCCGGGCACACCTCCGACGACTTCGGCGGCCGGTTCGAGTGGAGAGCTTCATGCACTGGCGAGACATGGCGATACAGACATTGCGAGCTGGGATAGCAGTACAAAGCGGCACTGTCTGCGTGGAACGCTACTGGGCGGCCTTGCTGAACTACATTGCACCTCAGGTCCGGCAAATGTCGCCAGCTTGGTGGTTCGTCTTGGCACAGTTGAGCTTCGCCAAGTGGAACTACCAGCATTTCAGTCTTGATGCCCTGCCCGGTATAGCAGAGCGAGATGCTGAAATCCAAAGCAAGTTGTCTACCTGCACCTTGCTGGCGCGAGCCCTTCATGACAGTGAGCTCAGCGAAGCCATCGGATTGCACGACCTGTTTGATCCTTTCCGGCATGATGACGATGCGCAGTTTGCGGAGGCAAAGACTTTGTCCGCTGAGAGTGGTCTTGGTGACTAGTACGTAGCAAGCTGAGGTCTCGTGCGTACACCTGGCAGTGTCCTCTAAAGCCAAGTGTCTTGTCCCTATCGCTGGGTGATGCGTAGAATCAGTTTTGACTTGCGCTGCCGCGGCAAACAGCGCCTCCTCTTGGACACTTGTCAGGCAGCGCGTGTTGTCACACTCCATAGCAGTCCTCTCATTTCCTGAATTCAGAGGCTGTCGCGCAAACGATGCCCTGCGACGGACAACAGAGTACTTTCGTGCCGACGTTTGCCATATGGGTATGTCTCTAATTGGGGTGCCCCCAAAATGGTGGTTTTCCTGTTGGTTTCCCTTTAAGATCAACCAAAAAGGAGTTCCCATAAAAAAAGACAGAACCATATATTGTTTCCATTTGTTTTTTGCCCCGAGCGCTTCCACACAATAGCCTAACCACTGTTGGAATCGCGGTGGTCCACGTTTGTTTTTGGATGACAGCTACAAGTACAGGTGCCATCCATCCTTCTGCATATGAAGCCAGGTTGCAAAGACCTAGCGTGCTTGGTGCTTTCGCCGAGCTGTTAGGCCCTCTTGCTTCCTGATTGACGTTTGTTGCCGCGGAGCAGTTTGGGTTAGTTGACAGTTTGACTTACTGCTGCAAGATGTCTAAATCACGGGGCCAGATCTTGCTGGTAACATCTTGGGGCCTGAGCCTGGCGCGGTAGACGTCTTCTGACCCTGTCGCAGGCGCGTGGCGTTGCAAACAGTGGCCCAGGCTCCAAGTTACAGTTTTGCCCAAGCAGGAATTGTCAGCTGCTCGTCAGACAGGTTGCGAAGACCTAGCGTGCTTGGTGCTTTCGCCGAGCTGTTAGGCTCTCTTGCTTCCTGGTTGACGTTTGTTGCCATGGGTATCGTTTGTTGGCTTCTTTGGATATTGCCACAAGACGTCTAACATCACCGGATCAGATTCTGGGGGCTCAGATCCTGCAGGCGGCTTTTGCCAGGACGCTGGCTGGCCAAGTTTTTCTATTGCCACGACAACGGCTTGACAGACCGCTTTCCTGCCGTCAGGGGTGAGGTGAAGTCATGGCCGTTTTTTTTAACCGCGCAAACGTCAGCGCTGCCTCGATAAAAGAAGCGCGAAGTGTCTCAAGCGTTGGAGTGTGCAGCGTTTGGTCATGAGATATAGCAAGGGCCTTCCCGCGGAGGCTTTTTGGGCAACTGGTGACCCCTTTGCCTACCCAATAGTTTTGTTACCTGCTGAGGAAGATTTCATTCAGGAGAGGTTTTCTTGCGAGAGGGTGTGCGGGCCTCCCGGCGTACACCCGTTCGCGGACTACCGGGAGGGGTTTTCTTGCGAGAGGGTGCGCGGGCCTCCCGGCGTACACCCGTTCGCGGACTACCGGGAGGGTTTTTCTTGCGAGAGGGTGTGCGGGCCTCCCGGCGTGCACCCGTTCGCGGGTTACCGGGATGGACTTGGCACTGCACCACCTTGTTTTAACAAACCTTCCGTTGCATCTGCACCTAACAACAACTGGGAACTATGAGCGTAGATTTGAATTTGGGGGAGAATGGCGCTCCCCCTGGTGAATTTGATGACTTCGAAGATCCTGGTGTTGGCAGTGTCAAACAGAGTTGCGGTCCGAGTGAAGCCACATGTGAGGGTGTTTGTGCCTGCGTGAGCGTTTTTCACATGTCATGTTGCGGCATGCACACATGTTTGCCAGTGTCTGCAGTTTTTTTAATACTTGTGTACATGGCGTGCTCAAGCGGAAGGGGCAGTGCTGTGCACTGCCTTGTGCGGCAGCGGTGGGCCAGCTGCTGGCGCTGTTTGCGCCGGTGCGTGACGGGATGCTAGTGCCACCGCGATGTGAGACGGCAAGGTAAAACGACAGCTGGAGTGCCTGATAGGATATATATATATATATATATGTGTATATATATATTGTATCGGAGTCTGCAAATACAATTCAACTTTTCCAGCCTGTTTCTCTGTTCGACTGTTTGCTCATTACCTACTGCGCGTGCACGCCGCGAATAAAACAAAAAAAACGAGTTTTTTGACATTCAGCAAAAACTCGGTTTTTTTCGGCTTTCCCATTTCCATGGTAGACTGAGCTGTAGGTCTGTATCTAGCAGCGCAAAACATCTCGGATTTCGGCTAACTCTGCGTCACCGAAAACAATTGGGCCAGACGGAGGCTCAATGAAGAAGGCTGGCGCTGCAGGACAGGTAAGACATCCACTTGTGTACGTGATAAAGTATATATTGTGTCGGAGTCTGCAAAATAGAATTCAACTTGATAAAGTAATTCAACCTGAGAAGGAAGCGCACGAAAGCCAGCTTTTTCCCCGTGCAAGCGCCTCGCCAAACGGAGGGAGTCTCCGCCGCCGCTCGACCGGGCCCTCGCATCCAGCCGAGCACTTATCTGCCTAAGCCTTCACTCCCGCTGGTTGCATGCATGTAAGCGCAGGCAACGCAGAGCTGATACGAATGCAGGCGGCTGGACTGGACATGCCCAGTATTGTGTGTACCATAGAAAACACAAGCACAAAAGCAGCTGCAACAACCCAGGAGCCATGCGCAGCTAGAAGAAGAGCTGGGGCGAGCTTGAGGTCCGTCTAACATTTGGAACGGCCAACAACAATAGCGGAAGCAACGCGGCTCTGTTACGAACGCAGGTCGCTGAACTTGACATGCCCAGCATCCCCGCCCAGCATCCCCAACCCCCTCGACACGGAAGAATTAGGAATGGGGCCGCTGAACTGAAAGTGCCGAGCATCCCCAGCCCATTGAAGCTTAACATCCCCAGCATCCCCAACCCCCTCGAAACGGAACTGTTAAGAATGCAGGCCGCTGAAGTTTGACGTCCCCAGCATCCCCAGCCCATTGAAGCTTAACATCCCCAGCATCCCCAACCCCCTCGAAACGGAACTGTTAAGAATGCAGGACCCTGAGCTTGACATCCCAGCATCCCCAGCGCACTCCATCCAGCAAGCCCAACCCGCTCCAAGTGCGAAGAAACTGCTGAAATTGGACGCGGGAAATCCCCCCTCGCCCGCACCCCCCTAGTACTCACTTCGTTCGCCAAAACTGAACTCAGCCTACGCCTCCGCAGGAGGCTGGCTTTCGTGACAACTTTTCCTGCCCATTTGTCTGTTCGACTGTTTGCTCATGACCTACTGCGCGTGCACGCCGCGAATAAACAAAAAAACGAGTTTTTTGACATTCAGCAAAAACTCAGTTTTTTTCAGGTTTCCCATTTCCAAGGTAGACTGAGCCGTAGGTTTGTGTCTTGCGGTGCGAAACATCTCGGATTTCGATAAACTTTGCGTCGCCGAAAACAATTGTGGCAGCTGAAGGCTGAATGAAGAAAGCTGGCGTTGCAGGAGAGGTACGACATCCGCTAGTGTGCGTGATAGAGTATATATTGTATCGGAGTCTGCGCATAGCACTCAATTTGTCCTGCCTATTTCTCTGTTTGACCGTTTCCTCATTACCTACTGCGCGTGCGCGCCGCGACTAAAACAAAAAAACCGAGTTTTTTTGTCATTCAGCAAAAACTCGGTTTTTTCCGGTTTCCCATTTCCAAGGTAGACTGAGCCGTAGGTTTGTGTCTTGCAGTGCATAACATCTCGGATTTCGGTAAACTTTGCGTCACCAAAAACAATTGGGCCAGCTGGAGGCTGAATGAAGAAAGCTAGCGCTGCAGGAGAGGTAAGACATCCGCTTGTGTACGTGATAGCGTATATATTGTATCGGAGTCTGCAAAATAGAATTCAACTTTTCCTGCCTATTTCTTTGTTTGACCATTTTTCCTCATTATCTACTGCGCGTGCACGCCACGAATCAACCAAAACAAAAACGGTTTGTGAAATTCAGTAGAAGAGAGACGCAGAGCCTTCCACCTAGTGGTTGCATGTTGCTCCATGCTGTGACTACCCCGTGGTGTGTTTGTTGCAACAAGCAGATGCCATGAAGCAATGAATGCCTTGCTGCCCGCTGCTACAGCCTTGCCGTGGGCAGGGCTGCCCAACATGCACATGCTGCAGATAAGCCACATCGATTAAGCCATTTTGTGATGCCACATAGCCAGTCTCAGACATAGTGAGAACCCAGCCAGATCTCCAGCCACGGGGCCACTTGGAGCCACTTGGAGCCACTTCAAGTGGCAGTGCCACTTGGAGTGGCTTGAAGTGGCCCCAAGTGGCAGATTCAGAATCCTCCCGGATTGCACGTCCTCTCCAAATTCGAGTTGCCAACCCATACCAGTTATCCTCGGGAGCCTTGTTGAGCACAAGGTAACTCCTCAACTTGGACATTGCCCTCGTGTGTTGCTCTTCTCCGCCCGTAGTTCCGCGGTTTGCATAGGTGGTGGCCACTTCCGCATCTCGGCTAAATTCTTGACCACCAACTCATTGCAATTTGGCGCGTCCAGTAGATTTGCCATGACTTCCATAACCCGATGCATGCGTGCCAATGATCTGGATCCTTCGCAACTGAGCGAGACCTCATACACATAGGCCGGAGTCATAATCAATTCGGGAATACGGACTCCTCGACAATCAGACTTCGCACACCATGCCGCGAGCACCTGGTCGAGTGGAACTTTTGTTGTGGTAATGATGGCGCCAGACTGAGTCGCACACGCACCAAATGGAATCAGCGCTTTCATCGGCACATACAATACGACCACGTACACCTGCCCAAAGAACTCCCTCTTCGATAGCACATTCCGTTTGTCCCAAGGCGCTAATATGCTGTAATAGTTATCGACGCGCCCATCGAGGCCCATAGACCGAAGTCCATACCTCATGGTGTCCTCGAGATCGCCAACCTTTATGGTGAAGTAGCTCCCCCCAGAATACTCCGCGAAGCCTTCGTCGATCGGCCAAATGTGCTTGGCAGGGTTGTAATTTGCGCAGATCGCCACCGGCTCCCACATGCCGTCGCACTGATCAAATATCCAGTCGAGTTGGTCATCATTAAGCCTGAAATCATGTCCAAATCTTTCACGATCGTATTTGTCAACCCGCCAACAAATGATGGAGAAGCGTGAGGACCCATAGTTGCGGATTTCCATGTGGACCAAGTCCACGCAAATCGCCGCTATCATGTCCGTCGTCATGGCCCGATCATCAGTGAGATGGCTCGCCATAGAACGTACATCAGTAAGGACCTGAAACTTCACCCATCCTGCATCATCGCACTTCACTCTGTGCTTCCCGTCCAAGAAGTCCACGGGCTTCCCGACTCGATGACGCAGGTACTTGATCAAATGCTTCGAAAATTCGGCCACCTCATGACCTCTCATGTTGTGGAGCTGGGTTCGTGGGAATCTTCCCTCCCTGCATGGAACACACCGAACTCAGTATGGCCGGGTGGCAAAATACACATCCGACCGTAGTCGGGAATATTCTCCGTCACTGCGGTGTAGTAGCGGAGGTTCCTGTCCTCTTCCACGACGCGCATGAACGCTCGATCCGTGTCATGGTTGGGCAAAAATCTCCCATCTTCTTTCTCCAGCTCGTTCAGGATCACACTGCAAAAGTCATCATGGTCCCCTGGGCCAATGTCTTCGGGATTTCCGCATTGCGATCTGCCTTGTCCGCCGACGTACTGTACCGCCGACGTACTGTGTCGCCAGCTCCATCATCTTGATGGGATTTTGCCTCCACCGAATCATCGGTGCAAGCGCAGGTCGCTGCGCGGGCTCCGCCCGCCTCCATCGGTTTGCCCCCTTCTTCGGCTCCTCGGGCTTCTCCTCCGGCTTTGCAGTTGCATCACCTCCACGAGCTGACGACGACGATGCTGCTTCTCCGCTCTCGTTATAAGTGGCCTTCTCCTCCGCCTCGGCCAACTCGCGCAGCATACCCACCATTGACTTCACCTTCTCCTTCCCGCAATCAACCAGCTTGTGACTTCTTGAATTGCAGACAGGACATCTGTCCGTAGACAGGATCTCGCCAACGCTCTCAGCCAGTTTCCTCTTGCGTGTGGGTGTCGTCGCCGGTTCTTCCGACATTTCGACGTCTTTGCTCCCGTCCCCTCCGTCAGCTTCGGCCCGATCAGGAGGGAATGCGTCCTCTCCTGTCTTCCCTCCGCTTTCTTCGGGTTCGGGAGACGTGCCGTAGTCGGGTGCAGGGGATGCGCCCTCTGCCCCCTCCCTGGCGACGTCGTCAGTTCCCATTTCAACATCCTCGTCTGAGTCTTTCTTTCCCAGTTCAGGAGACTCCTGTTCGAGCACAGTGACAGCCTCCGGTAGCGCCAAGGACTGACGGAACGCGCCGTGGAAGTCCATCTCGTCACCATCATCCACGGGGGATAGGAACACAGGCGAGGGCAGCTTGTTGTACCACTCCATTACCCCCGGGATTTACCGTCCTTCCGATTGTAGGGCGGCATGCAAAACCTGTAGTCCTGCCCATAGATATGAATCGAGTGTTCCAACGAATGGAGAATCATGTTGATGTCCCCCCAACCGAGGAATTCCACCACCTCGGAGTGCCACGAGTATCCGGCCAATGCGCGCAAAGCGCCCAAGACAGCCTCGATTGCATCTCCCATGATCTCCTCGTTCCTGGTGTCCCCGAAAAGCCGGTTAAGCTCGTCCTGGGAGTACAGATGGGCCCACCAACCGGCATACGCCCGGTTGCCTGCGTCGTAGTGGAAAACTACCGAAAACTCTGCCGTCCATGCCGTTTGTCGACCGACGCGGAAATACAGCTCCGGATACATGCCATAAGAATCGAATAAGATAAATATTTATTTTTATAATTATTCAATTGTTGGTTTATAGAATTATACAAAATTTTTCATATAATTATATAAACAGTTTATATAATTATATAAACAGTTTAGATAATTATATAAATTGGTTCGTGTAGTTATTGCATTTGTCTCTTACTTTTCAAGCACAGGGCACACGTGTAAAGTTTGAGGGCACTCAGTGTTTTCCACGCCCCGCCGAGTCTTTGTTTTTCACCCGCTTCATGTAGATCCTGGAGGGTGTACTTTGGCCCAAGCGAGATGGAGGGCGAGCCGGTACTTTCGCAGCGTTTTGTCTGCGCAAGTTAAAGCGGAGCAGCCGCTGGAGGAGGCGGCCGCTAGAGTCTTTATTCGGCCCATCAGGTCTTCTTGAACCATGCAAGATGCCCAAACTGGATTGATCTGATTAGATCTTTGAGCTATGTGCAGCAAGTCATGCCATTTTTTGGTCACTAGAAAAAGTTCCTCACCTCGTGCCAGGCAGCGTGTTCGCAAGTCCTGAGCAGGCAATGCGGAGGTTGAGTATTGCCGCAAGCTACAGCAACCCTGTCCGCCTGATAAAGTCGTAGAAGCTCTTTGGTGGCGCGCAGAAAGTTTTCGTAGACTGGCGGAGGCAGGCGAAGATCTTCGGCATGGTCTTGGAGACATTGGTCCATCTGCAGCGATCGCTCGAGACACATCTTCAACTGCAAGTCCTCACGAGAGCTGCCGGCATGAATGCTCCAAAGTTGAAGTAGCGGCCGGGCGCACGCACGGATGTCCACGGTGCGTCCTTTGAGCTTTGGTGCAAGCTCTTTGCGCTGCCACGAACTTGGCTGGAGGTGCCGGAGGAAGCGGCCAATCTCAGGCCAAGACTCGCCTGAGTTCGCCAAGCACGTTTGCAGAGCTGGCCAGCCTATTTTCCGCAGCAAAAGTTCAAGGGTTGATCCCAGAAGGAATGGTCCGCCCCCAGGTGCTTCGTGTGCATGAGGTCTGGCTGCACTGCCAGCCCGCTCAGTCCGGGCACTTCTGAGAACAGTGGGCTGCGCTTGGCAGCAAAGCGAGCCTGCCACTCGTCGGCCGTGAGTAGTGGCGGAAATGGCCGCGCGAGCAGGTTGTTGCGATGCACCCCGCAGAGTTGGCACGGCTCCAGTGCGTTGTGCGCTGGCAGTCCCAGCCAGCTAGGATGGAAAGCTAAGTCAGCCTGAATGCAAATCAAGATGCCGCAGCCAGCGCCGACTTTGTCGATGGGGCCGTGCCCTGGGACCTACAAGTTCTGGCCGGTCTCGGATCTCACGGTCGTCACCCTGGCAACTTGTGGCGAGACCTATGCTCGCGTCTGGGTGCTAACTTCTTGCGTGAAATCAACATCATGACTGTGCCATTGAAGGCAAGTGCCAGCACCCGAGCCACTTACGAACCTTTTTAGTTAGCTAGAAAAAGATATTTGCATGCTCAGAAAAAAGTTGTATGGCCACGCGCATGGCCGTTGTCGCTGTCGCCAAGGCAGTCCTCTTGCTGGTCCCTGCGACGTGTCGGTTCTATGGCCTCATGAAATGTTCAGTGCCATGTATCACTGCTATAAAGAGGGGTGGCAGTCCTTGGCGCCCACCGACATTGATCTAGCAGACTTTTGGGCCACACTGGCCGATGCTTCTCAGCTCCAAGGACATCCCATCTGGCAACGTGAGGATCGGAGCCTCTGTGTTCCGCTAGCTTTGCACGGCGACGAAGTGCCGGTGATAGCCACAGGTACTGCGCACTCCCGCAGCTTATTGGTCGTCAGTTGGAGGAGCTTGGTAGGCAAGAGATCGGCCAAGCTTGGCAATTTCGTCTGTGCCTTAGTTTGGGCACACCTCGTCAGCAAAGCGAACGCTTGCCACACGCCAGCCGCCGTCTGGAGAAGGCTCGCGTGGTCCCTGCGCGCTTTGCAGTCTGGAGTGTGGCCGTCCACGAACTGGAAGGGCCAGCCACTGCACGACCCCCGAGCAGGACAGCTTCTAGCTGACCGGGAACGCATACATGTATCATGTAGATCATGCGCAGCAGGAGTCATGCCAAGCATATGATATGCAGTCCGGCCACGATATGGCTTGTACTTGCGCCACTGACAGAAGGCCCCAGCCAAGTTGCTCCAGCAAATGTAGCACCAGTTTGCTCTGCGGAGTCGGCCCAGGGTCGCGGCAGAGTTTGCGCTTCCGACCCATGGCGCTGCGCTCTAGCCTGAACTCGAGCAATAAAGACAAATCTTGTCGAGCCTCTGACACTTCCAGCAAGCTGCAGATGCATGCGCCGAAGCTAGGTCGTATGTTTGACGGGCAGCGTGCTTTTTTTTTGTCTGACCGCTGAGCGTCGAGTAGCAGGCTAGGCTGCGTACACCCCTGAACTTTCTGCCCATCCAGAAAGTCAACAAAAAGGCGCCCGTGTGGGCTCATAAGCGAGATTTGCCAAGGCAGGCTCACAGCAGGGCCTTAGCAAGTTTCAAGTGCTCCAGCAAGTTCTTCAGGGTCTGCGCGACCTCCTGGAGCTTGGTAGTGACGCTGGCTTCTGTCAGCGCGCTCCCATCCGCCATGCGCCGACAGGACCGGATGGCGCTCAGAGCGGCGTGGCCTTGCTGCAAGGCCATATACTCTTCCGCGAGGGAGTCTCGCACAGTGGACACGAGGTTGGAAGGATCCGGCTTGGTCGTGAGCTTTGTCAGGACGCCGCCCACCTCGAGGAGTCCGCGATTGCTCGCTTCGTAGGCGGCGTCGAGCTTGGCCACGATTGTTGGAGGCAGCAAAGGAGACCCTGCGCCTGATCCAGGGAGCAGGGTCAAAGCCAGGGGTGGGGCCTGGCCGCCAACGGACGCACCAATCCTCAGCGAGGACTCGCTCATCAAGCAAGCTGTGAAGTTACAGTGATCTCAGAGTTATCTCGACTCTGTTACAATATGTCATCAAAGGTCCTGTTTTTTCAGGTCTCAAAAGCACGCAAGTTCCCAAACCTTCTCACAACACTCAAAACTATGGAAGAGCTGGTCGAAGGACTTGCAGGGGCAGGCCAACAAGACTACATCCAGCCCAGTCTCGAAGCTCATGGCGTCAAGGGCATCGGTGAACTCATTGCGAGCGGCGGCAGCATCTTCGCCGTCCATGTTGATGCTGCTGCTCATGTGCGCACCGCGCTGGATGTCGTGATGCTCCTCACAGACTTCCTCGGACCATTGGTAGAGAGCGCGGCCGGTCTTGCCCTTCACCTCTCGGATCTCACCTGCGTGTAGAGCTGCTTTGAAGGCGTCTTCGCCGCCAGCAAGGACCACAGCCCGAAAGCGAGGGTAGCCTCGAGCCTCCGCACCTTCCCTACTTGTGCGAGTGGAAGTGTGCTGCGTGGACATCGTGCTCTCGTCACAGCGCACGCGCCACTTGCCGGACTTGGGGCTCTTGGTCATTGCGGAGTTGAGCCACTTGGTTGCAGCGGAACGCCCTTCCTCCTGCTTGCGCGCCCACTGTTCCTGAACCGCAGCAGGCAGGCTCGGGAAAAGGCTGCGGAAGGCCATGGCCGCCGCTTTGTTTCGTTTCTCGGGCTCTGAGGACGGCTGCTGGCTGCCCAGGGGCTCCGGCTGCTTGGCGTCATGGTCTCCAAGTTCTCCAGCTGGGTCTGGGCGTTCTTGGACGGTTTGCCTTTGGCTTTGGGACGGGCTGACGGAGAAGGGCTGGGGGGCTCGATCTTAATGGACGGGCCAGGCTCCTTGCCGTCTCCAGAGCCCTCGCCAGATTGCCCTGCGGATGGCGCGGGCTTCTTCCGCTTAGAGGCACTAGTCTCTGGCGCCGCCTCGGCGGGCTGTCCCTCAGCCTTAGCTTTGGCGGCCTGCTTGGCTTTTGACTTGGCGGCCTGCTTGGCTTTTGCCTTGGCCGCCAGCTTGGCTTTGGCGGCCGGCTTGGCTTTTGCCTTGGCCTTTGGGCCGGCCGAGGGCTGGCTTCAGCCGCAGGCGCGGAAGGCGCAGCTAGCGAAGGGCTCACCGGCGCCGGCGCTTCCTAGCGCAAGGTGAAAGTCCGGCCGACTCTCAAAACTCTCGCGACCTTAGAGCTGTCTTAAGCTCCCCAAACTCTCAAGACTCTCAAAACCTTATGAAATCCGAGAGATCGCCTACTCTCTGAACTCTCGAAGCCCTCAAAGTCTCTAAGCTCTCTAAACTCTCAAAACTCTTAAGACTGTCAAAGCTGTTTCAAACGTGAGGAGTCGCTAAACTCCTTCAACTCTCCAGATTCTCAAAACTCTCCGAACTCTCAAAACTCTCCTACCGCAAACAGAAAGCACGGAAAGCCTTAGAGGTCTCAAAACTCTGAACTCTCAAAAGCTCTACAAACTCTCAAAACTCTCAACTCTCAAAACTCTCTGAAATCCTAAGAGATCGCAGACTCTCAGAACCAGGGTTGTGGGATCAAAGGGTTTATCCCCACTTCTGTGATACAAGGGAATCTCCCCCTTTATATGGGGGATTAGTCTTAGGGAAACCTTTTGTGTTGTATCACAGACGTAGTCATTTCCCACAGCCCTGCTCAGAACTCTCAAAGCTCTGCACCTCTCTAAGCTCTCCAAAATCTCAAAACTCTCAAAATTCTTACTTTCAGAGCTCTCAAAGCAAAGCCCTGGATCGAGGCCCGAACCTCATCGTCAGAACGCGGCTGTGTCGCCGGCGGCTCGTCAGCGTTAGGGAAAGTCAACGCCAGCTGCGGCATGGCGCAGGAGCAGCTCCCTCCTCGCAGCGAGGCCTGAAGCACAACAGCTGCGGCGGGCGCTTCGGTCAGCGCAGCCACAAAGACCAAGGCTGCCTTCAACCCCTGAGGACGCAAAGCTGCTGCGGGGTCGAAGTTTAGCACTTTCGATGGTGGGAAACGCCGAAACTTCCAGGCTCTGGGATTGAAGTTTTGTGCTTGCAGTGGCGGAAGAGGTCGAAACTTCAAGGCTGCAGGGTTGAAGTTTTGCCATTATGCTGGTGGAAAAGGTCGAAACTGCAAGGCTGCCGGGTTGAAGTTGTGTACTTTCAATGGTGGAAAAGGTCGAAACTTCAAGGCTGCAGGGTTGAAGCTTTGCACTTTCAGTGGTGGAAAAGGTCGAAACTTCAAGGCTGCAGGGTTGAAGTTTTGCACTTTCAGTGGTGGAAAAGGTCGAAACTTCAAGGCGGCATGATGCAGGGTTGAAGTTTTGCACTTTCAGTGGTGGAAAAGGTCGAAACTTCAAGGCTGCAGGGTTGAAGTTTTGCACTTTCAGTGGTGGAAAAGGTGGAAACTTCAAGGCTGCCGGGTTGAAGTTTTGTACTTTCAATGGTGGAAAAGGTCGAAACTTCAAGGCTGCAGGGTTGAAGTTTTGCACTTTCAGTGGCGGAAGAGGTCGAAACTTCAAGGCTGCAGGGTTGAAGTTTTGCCATTATGCTGGTGGAAAAGGTCGAAACTGCAAGGCTGCCGGGTTGAAGTTTTGTACTTTCAATGGTGGAAAAGGTCGAAACTTCAAGGCTGCAGGGTTGAAGCTTTCAGAGGAAAAGGTCGAAACTTCAAGGCAAGTGGTGGAAAAAACTTCAAGGCGGCAGGGTTGAAGTTTTGCCATTATGCTGGTGGAAAAGGTCGAAACTGCAAGGCTGCCGGGTTGAAGTTTTGTACTTTCTGGTGGAAAAGGTCGAAACTTCAAGGCTGCAGGGTTGAAGTTTTGCACTTTCAGTGGTGGAAAAGGTCGAAACTTCAAGGCTGCAGGGTTGAAGTTTTGCACTTTCAGTGGTGGAAAAGGTCGAAACTTCAAGGCGGCATGATGCAGGGTTGAAGTTTTGCACTTTCAGTGGTGGAAAAGGTCGAAACTTCAAGGCTGCAGGGTTGAAGTTTTGCACTTTCAGTGGTGGAAAAGGTGGAAACTTCAAGGCTGCCGGGTTGAAGTTTTGTACTTTCAATGGTGGAAAAGGTCGAAACTTCAAGGCTGCAGGGTTGAAGTTTTGCACTTTCAGTGGCGGAAGAGGTCGAAACTTCAAGGCTGCAGGGTTGAAGTTTTGCCATTATGCTGGTGGAAAAGGTCGAAACTGCAAGGCTGCCGGGTTGAAGTTTTGCACTTTGAAGGGTGGAGAGGTCGAAACTGCAAGGCTGCTGGGTTGATGTTGTGCACTTCCGAAAGCTGAGCGGACGACTTTTTCTCCCGGAGGTGCCGCTGGTCTAGCGCAGCGCGTCCAGGTCGGTGAGACTACTACACCACGCTGTCCCTCAGCGCTTGCCGCCTTTGCCCCCCCGCAGAGCTTGCCGCCTCTGCCACGGCGTGGCCTTGGCGCTCGCCTTGCTGCGAGCATGGGCTAGCTGCGCCTCCCTTCGCGTCCGGGCGTCTCTGCCTAGCCCAGGCAGAACTCTCACTCTCAGAACTCTCGCAACCCTTCCAACTCGCTGAGCTCTCCTTGGGGCTGGCTGTAGCATTTGGCTCGGCTGGCGAAGAGCTAGCCGGCGCCGCCTCCGCCTGGCCCAGGCAAGACCCTTGTGAGCGCTCGCTCTCAGAACTCTCGCAACCCTTCCAACTCGCTGAGCTCTCCTTGGGGCTAGCGGTAGCCTTTGGCGCGGCAGGCGCTGCTGGCGAAGAGCTAGCCGGCGCCGCCTCCGCCTGGCCCAGGCAAAACCCTTATGGTAAACTCTCAAGACCCTCAAGACTCTCAGAACTCTCAACTGAAACTCTCAAGACTCTCAAGACCCTCTCAACTCTCAAGACTCTCAGAACTCTCAACTGAAACTCTCAAGACTCTCAAGACCCTCTGAACTCTCAAGACTCTCAGAACATCAACAAACTCTCAAGACCCTCAAGACTCTCAGAACACTCAAGACTCTCAGAACATCAACAAACTCTCAAGACCCTCAAGACTCTCAGAACTCTCAACTGCAACTCTCAAGACTCTCAAGACCCTCAGCACTCTCAAGACTCTCAGAACAATAAAAAATAGCTATTCAACTTCACAAACTCTCGAGACTCTCAAGACTCTCAAAACATAAAAACCGATCGCTACTCGACTCTCTAAACTCTCAAGACCCTCAAGACTCTCTGAACTCTCACAACTCACGACTCTGCGACGCGTATTAACTCGGTCGCTCATCGCGCAACTCTCAGCCTCGCGGGGCCGCTTCATTGGTCGCGCTGCCGAGGCTGCGCTGGAGGCAGCACGTCTGTGTCCGCGTCTGCGGCGGCTTCGTGACCTGGCCCTCGCAGCGCTGCGTGTCGGTGACCGCCGAGAAGGGGACCGCCTTGAGCGGCGCCGTCTCCGCGTGTCCTGCCGTAACAGGAAAGTGACATTCCTGGTGTGATTTGAACATGTGCACAGATGCGCTGTGTGGCCCAGCTCTGCGGCGCGCGCCTGGCCCGCCTTGAGCGGCGCCGTCTCCGCGCGTCCTGCCGTAACAGGAAAGTGACATTCCTGGTGTGATTTGAACATGTGCACAGATGCGCTGTGTGGCCCAGCTCTGCGGCGCGCGCCTGGCCGCGCTCCTCGGCCCTTTGGCGCCGATCTCGGTCTCTGGCCGGAGCTCCTCGGGCACAGGCCTCCACGTGTGGACGACTGAGCCGTCTCCTGACGGAGCAGCTGCGGCACGTCGGGCCTAGACGCCGTCGCAGCAGCTGGCCCACGGACCCTTCAGGCAGCCGATGCCTTCTCATCCATGCCACCCTCTCACGGAAGCGAAGGTTGTCCCAGCCCTGCCGCGGCCTCCCAAACAGCCCCTGTGTGTGCTGTTGGGTGTGTGCGGAGTGAGGTTGGGTGTGTGCAGTGGGATGGGTCTGTGCGCGGCTGGCTCGGTCACGCCGTTGGGTGTGCGCGCAGTGGGGTTGGTCTGTGTTCAGTTGGGTGTGTGTGGCAGGGTGGGTGGAGGTGCGCGCGGACCTGGAATGGGAACTGGCATGGGAACAGGAATGGGAACTGGGATGGCAAGTGGAAGAAGAACTGGAATGGGAACTGGAATGGGAACTGGAATGGGAACTGGAATGGGAGCTGGAATGGGAACTGGAATGGGAACTGGAACGGATGCCTTTCCCCTGTAAATATCACCCGGTTATCGAAGGAACCAAAGGTCGAGGTACAGGTGGATACGAGGAATTATCCTCAGGACACCTGGCGTGCTGAGCCTTCAGGTCACATTGTTCGAGAGCATCGGCTGCCACGTAGGGCCAAATTTATGCCCACTGATGGTGACTGTCCGGTAAGGGTCAATCAGCTGGACAACTATAGGAAGACTGTGGTTCGCCTTCATGGGGTTACCCATGAGGTGTTGGTTGATGCCCTCTGGGAGTTATCCGAGCGGGATCAACATGCGTTAGCATCGGAAGCAGACAGTTCCGTGGACAGGTGAAACGTGGTTTCGGACAAAGTGTGAGTCTGTTGCCCTTCCCGGTGAAGCCAGTGAAGGTGATGGTCCAGGCGTTAGTCGTGGCCCACCTATTCCCGATGCTGGAGAGGGTGATGATGGCGAAGTGCTTGAAATCAACTTCCTCTCAGGTTTGAGAACAGAAGCCGAATGGCGCGCGGATGCCAAAACCCTGCGCCATATGCTCACTCACCTTCCAAAGAACCCGTACTGTCAACACTGCCAGCGCGCGAAGATGGAGAATGTCAAGATTCGCCGCAAGGGCGGGGCTGCAGCACACGAGGTGAAGGAGTTCGGGGACCTCGCAACTGCAGACACCATGGTCCTGAGAGGGCTGAAAGACCGCGGATTCCACGGGGAGGCTGATGCGATAGTGTTCTATGACCTCGCCACAGACTACTTGGATGTCATCCCAGTGCAAACGCGTTCGCGTGCTAACACACTGGAGGCATTCCGCAGGTTTGCAGGGGGGCAAATTCTCAAGTTGGTCAACAGCGATCAGGCACCGGAGTTGAAGAACGCTGTCACTGCCATTGGCGCAGTACACCGCCTGTCTACACCAGGCATGCCCAAGACGAATGGTTTGATAGAGAACAAAGTCAAACTCGTTCTGCATGGAGCTCGTGTGCTTTTGCGTCAGGCTGGTTTTGAACCTCGATGGTGGCCATTTGCCGTTAGGCATTTTGCCATGGCCAGGAATATCGAGTCTAGGGGTTCTGGTTCTCCTTGGGTGCGTCGTCATGAGGATGGCAACTTTACCGGGATCATCCTGCCGTTTGGCTGTCTGGTCGACTTCTACCCCATTGCTCCTAAAATCCGCAGGGATAGAAAGGGGGGGGGTCCAAAACGGCATTCGACACGCCACGGAGACGGACAAGGAAGATGACGACGATGGCAGAGACCATTGGATCGTGAATGAAGACGACGGAGTCATCACTCGTGTTCATGTCGAGGTGCGAACGCAGCTCTTTTCCCCGTTAGGGGAAGACTGCCCGGTGAGAATCAAGGATTTAGGCCGGAGGAGAAGCGCCATCATCAACTACGTGGACGGATCATCAGAGTTTGTTGTTGATGAAAACTGGCTACAAGCCGAACATGACCGAGAGGGCTATGGCGAATGGACAGGGGAGACTCATTTTGACTGCGACTTCGAGCGAATCAATGAGGATGAAGCCGAGGTCTTTGCGAATGATGAGTATGAACCTGAAGACGGGGACGAACTTGACTTCCTGCCCGAGGCAGTGGTCGGGGAAACCAGCGTCACGACCGCGCTTCCAGCTGAGAAGCGGGGTGGAGCGGTCATGAGGATTGAGGAGGACGCAAAGTTCGCTCCCTCATCCAGGCCTATTCCTAGGGTATCGGCTTGAGCCAGGGGGGCTGTGGAAGGGCGATTATCTCGTCGCTGATCTGGAGCACATTCAGAGGGGACTCAGGAAGCCGAGTATCCATCAGGTCAAAAGGATCTGGAAGAACCCGGAAGAGCCCTACGTGTTCCCTATGCTGGCGTCCTACGATGCTAGGACACGGACCATTCGGGAGGCGTTAGCTGACCGAAGGGCCGATCAGGAACCTAGGAAGAAGATCAGGGACAAATTCGACTTTGATGAGGGCAGGTTCGATGACCCTGATGAAGACGATGATGACGGTCGGCCGGACGAGGGGGGCGTTAGCTCTTCTAAGCCCACGGAGGCCGTGCGGGACCAGGACGTTCGGGATGATGAAGGCGTTCGCATCTCGGATTACTGGGAGCGTCATGACGAGGACAACGCATGGTACCGCATCCACGTTGAGCTTCGGAAGAAGTTTTTCGGGGCCAGTGATGAAGATCTTCCTCCCGGTGGACCCACGCATGATGAACTTGACACCGTTAGGGTCACTCACACGCGAGGGATTGATGCAGTTGGAGACTGGGTCAGAGACGATCGTCGACCTGATGCACCGAACCACAGGCACTTCACTCGTGGGATCAGGGAAGCCCAACTCGATCGATGCGGACAGCTGGAGACAGATGTCTACTCGTATGCGGGAGATATACGTCCAGACTGAACGTGAGGCATCGCTGAGGCAGGAAAGGCATCGAGAGCATCCCGATAGGGATCCCGCTGCTCCGGCACCGGGGCGAAGACTCCTCATTGAGTTCGCATGTAAGCCGGACTCATGCCTTTCGGCAGTGATGATGGAGTGTGGAGGTGAAGCCATTCGTGTTCACGTAGGCTCCTTCGACATCACAAAGTGGAAGGATGTTGAGAGGCTGATCGAGATCATTGAGGATAACCCTGGATGTGACCTGTGGGCTTCCATTCCGTGTGGACCATGGAGTACCTGGCAGTACGTGAACTTGTCTCAGTATGGTGCGGAGTTTGCTTCACACTTGAACGAGCAAAGAAGGAAATCTCAGGTGATGTTTGCCGCATTTATGCGAGCCTCTCGAGCCGTTAGGCGAGAAGGTGGAAGAGTAGCATTTGAGTGGCCCAGGCACTGTTTAGGATGGAAGCAGCCGTTCATGCAGAAGTTCCTTGCTGATCCTGATGTGGAGACAGTTGATTTTGACGGCTGTAACTTCGGGATGCAGGACAAGAGCGGTGCTGCCATTAGGAAACAGTGGAGGGTTGCTACAACGTCGAAGGAGCTTGTTGAGGAGCTTTCCGGCCGGAAATGCGGACACGAGAAGGGTTACCTTCACGCTCGCATTGCAGGGTCGGTGACTCCGACAACTGCCCTTTACCCGCAAAATATGTGCGAGGCCATTGTTCGCGCGTGGTACCCAGAAGGTACGTCCAAGAAGACCGTTCCACAGAGGTGGAAGAAGAAGCCCAACACCTTGTACGTAAGCCTGGACCACGAGAACGCCAAGATTCCTACGAGGGCTACCTCGGGAAGCGTGGGTCTTGACACCTACGCGTCGGAGGGCACCCCGCTAGGGGGTCAGGGATTGTGAACACCGGAATCTCGTTAGAGATGCCGAGCGGTGTGTGCGCGAGGATTGCCCTAGGTCAGGTCTTGCGGTGAAGAACCGGATAGCTGTTGGAGCGGGAGTAGTTGACCCCGACTATGATGGCGAGATTAAGGTTGTGCTCTTTTCAATCATGGAGAGGAGGACTTCATCGTTCAAGCTGGTGACCGCATAGCTCAACTTGTGCTTGAGCGGGTACTGATGGTGGATGCTTCAATTGTACCCAAGATAAAGCGGAAAACCGATAGGGGATCCGCTGGGTTTGGAAGCACAGGTGTCGCTGCTGCTGCTCCTACGGTAGGATTGGATGGGAAGATGTTTGAATTTGCGATGCCCAGGGGGGAGTTATCCCTCTCGCATCGTCCAAAGCAATCTTCTGCTTGTCCTCCGTTGTATGCTTGTGTCGCTAGACCTGTCAACAAGAAGGAGCAAGCCGCAAACGCGAAGGCGAGGGCCGCTCTGCAGAAGGAGTGGGACAAGTTGACCTTGCAGGGTTGCTGGGACTTGTCCACAGTGCAGGAATGGTTTGATGTTGCGGCCAAAGCCCGGCGAGAAGGCGAGAAGATCCATGTTGGGAGAATTTTCGACATCTGTGTCGAAAAGAACCATGAGCCGCCCGAAGATGATCCCAACAGGAAATATAAGGGGCGGGTTGTCTTTGAGGGGTGTTTTGTCCGTGACGAAGCCGGGCAATGGGCGCTGTTGTCTGAGAACACTTCATGTCCCGCCACCATGGCTGCTGGCAAGATGTGTGATGCCCACGGGCTGCTTCCGGGGAACCTCCTGGAGGTAAGTGATGGAGAGTCCGCATATACCCAGGCAAAGCTCAAGGGCAAGAAGACATGGGTCAGGATCCCGCGTGATCAGTGGCCTCCGGAGTGGTTTGACAAGGACGGCAATCCTAAGTATACGGATCCCGTTGTCGTTCTTGTGCTTGCGCTTTACGGACATCCTGATGCCGGGACCTTTTGGGAACAGCACTGCGAAGCGATGCTCGAGAAGGTCGGATACGTCAAGGTCAAGGATTGGGCCAGTGTGTTCAGACATGAGGAGCTCGACCTGTTCCTTGTCGTGTATGTTGATGACTTCAAGATGAGTGGGCCAGCAAACAGTCTGCCAAAGGGGTGGGAGCTGATCTCCAAGGTCATCAAGATGGAGGAACCGCGGCAGCTCAAGAGATATCTTGGCTGTGAGCATGAATTTTCGCAGTAGCTGGTGACGGGCCACTTCGACCCAAGGTTGGCCTGGACGGTCGGGAATCCTCCTGATAAGGAGCAGCCCGAGCTCAGGTTTGGTCCCAAGGGGTTACTCTCGAAGGACGTGCCTAAGCCGGAAATAATGATCAGGTTCATCAGGTACAGTGAAAGCAGTTTCATGCAGGCGTGTGTCGATAGATACATTGAGCTGTGCCAAGGGAAGTACCCTAAGAAGCTGCAGAAGGTGGACACGCCGTTCCTGGACGAGAGCAAGCCGGAATTTGACGAGAATCCCGTCAACCCCGAGTTCGACTTAGCCAGGTCATCGCGTGTAATGGGTATAATAGGGTGGTTACGCTTCAGGTCGCTCCTGGCTACAGGAATCACATTATTCGCGCTGGTAAGGTCGAAGGCGTTAGCCTTTGTTATGTGGTACTCGCGCTCAATGATTTGATGCCTGACAAGATTGATTCCAGGACTGGGAAGTGGGGCCAGACCAGGAAGCTCAGGGACAAAGCTGAACATGCCGTTAGGCAGAGGTTCAACATTGCACTTGACGCTCGGACCTGCGGATGTGTTCCTGTTGTTCTCTTTCGACCCGAAAACCGCGTTTTGAATGAGGTTGAGGTTGAGGGGATTGCGCAGTTGCATGATTTTGCTTGTAGGTCCGTTTGTGCTTGTCAATGTGGAATCAAGGGACATGGAGTTGTGTTCAAGTGCTTCTCTACCAGGGAGTTTACTTCAATGTGGACTTCATGTAGCATGCGAGGAGGGGTTACCCTACCTCTGCATGAACGAGCGCTTGCTGTTCAGAAGTGGCTGAATAACTTCATTGCCGCGCAGCCGTGAGAGAGATCAAACGGCGTCACAGGTGCGGGTAACCGCTACACATTCAGCCAAGGCATTGATGAAGTTGCAGTTATGCAACTGAGTCAGGTTGATGAGCCGCACTAAGGAATGGTGTTTGACCGCCTTCACATCTCATTGAGTTTGCTTGGCGCTAGGCCCCGCTGGATTCCGCATAACAAGAATCCGGCTGACCTTTTAACCAAGTGGAAGAAAGGCCACGCGGAGCCGATGATGTCTCTTCTTGCATCGGCTCACTTCAGAGTCCAGGCCGAAGCTGATGAACTTGCAGCTGGCAAGCAATCGACTTGCCGCTTGAAAAGCTCGGCCACCGCAACAAGGTGCTAAAGTTTTTTTGGGGGCTGTGGTTTGTGTTTGGATTTGCCCGCCCTGTTGCAGACTGTCATGTTTCGGCCCGAAACCTTAACAGGGGCCCCTTGCGCCAGTGACACGTAGAGAAGAGAAAATGCGCATGGCTGCGCACGTGGAGTTCGACATTTAGAAGGTTTGCATCAACTTTGTTTACACAGCATCTCGGCTTTCACGACCGTCTTCCCCGTGATCCGAGTCTTTGGCTCTCCCAGAGCACGTAGAGGACCCTCACCGGCATCCTTCTCCTCAAGCTCCAGGATCTTGGCAGCCGGAGCATCACCCTCCAGTTTGGCAAGCGGTCTGACATCCACCGCCCTGATGCATACCCGACGTCAAAGACATGGTAGTATCCGGGCCGCGAATCCAGCCCTTCTTCTTCCGAGCTCTCCAATGGCCCTGGAAGTCCATGCCTTCGTCTTTACCATGACCTCCTGGTTGTAGGGCAACATGTTCGGAGTCTCAAAGCCCAAGGCCGCCAATTGAAGCCTTCCTCTTCTCTCACCGATCTGCTTGGTGATCGTCGGCCAGTGGTTCTCCGGGAGGCCCGTCGCCCTCAACACGACATTGACCCCTCGTCTCACCAGACCAACTTCACCTTCAGCGCATCCGTTGGACTTCCAATCACTGCCAGAGGTGTAAGTCCGGTAGATGCCACGAAGAGCGCACCACTGCTTGATGGCTTTGCCCCCCAACTCACCTGCCCGGCCAGAATGAATCCTTCTGACGTCCAATCCCAGGTATGCCAACCTGACCACCATTCCTGTTGGGGAGCACCTCCACCATGGTGTAGTTCCTCACCTCAACCTCCTCTGGCTCGATGAGTCCCTGCCACTCCTCAACTCGACCTGCCTCTCCATCTTGATGAACTGGAGCATCAGGATCATCCTCAATCTCCGGCACCAAAGGTTGCTCCGGGTCGATATCCTCCGCCCAGCACCTTCTCAATGCCTGGCGCAAGGCCAACAAGCTTCTCCCCCTTGGTTGTGACAGGTAAGGTGAAGACGCCGACCATCATGTACTTCGCCTCTGCCTCACCATGGTTTACACCAGGGCGAAACGGGTCGATCGAAAGGGTGGAGGTATCCGGGCTGGGAACCTTGCGATGGGCTCTGCACCTCCCAGCTCCTCGTTGGCAGTCTGCGCAGTCCCTCATGAAGGGCTGGTGATCCAGGGCACAATGCCTCGCCCAGTCCTCCTTGGCCAACTTGGATTCAAACTCCAGAAGGAACCCCTTGCCTTGAAGGCTTCCGGCCAAGCCGCCCATGTGCGAGAGATCTTCACCCTCTCCTCCAACGGCAGGTTGAAGACGTCCTGTCCTCCTCCACCAGCCTTGCAGGCTCCCTCCAAACGGGTCCTTTGTGCCTAGCGTTGTGGGCTTCTTCCGCGGGTGCCCTAGGGCACCCAAATCCAACCTCACCTCGTCCAAGGCATACTTCTCCGCGTAGAAAGACGGGTAGTCCTCACCATCCTCCTCCCGTTTATACTCCTCCGGGTCTCGCTGAGCCCTTCGAGCACGAAGGGGCCTGGGGCCAGGTGGTCGATGCCTCATACGGCTCACCGTCCGGCAAGGAGGTCCTCCCAAAACCCCATCCACATGCCCTTGCTCGCAGAGCTCCGCCAAAAAGCTGGCAATGCCGTCATCCAGCAAATCCTCCTGGTGGTCGTGCTCCCTCCACGCACAAGACGGATCGCGCCTGGGAATCCAACTTCCTCCGCCACCATCCTTGGTCCTTGCCCGAGAAGAGGTGGATCACCAAGGAACGGCAAGCCTTGAACTTCTTCCTCTGCATCCTATTCCACGGGAGATTCCCTCCCTCCCACCTCCCCAATGGGATCACCCTGACCAATAATTCATCCGGCACCTCTGGCCAGAGCTTTCGGAGCTGGGTCATCCAGCTCCAAACTTGAGGCGCCACGCTGCCCACCTCCCCGGTCCTCAGCGCGCGAAGCCTCCTGTCCAGCTCTCCCTCTTCATCTTCCAACTTGGCGATGAGGATCGCGGCTTGCTCCATGCTCACCGTAGGGCATCCCCCCCAAGATCGCTTCGACCACCGCCCCACTGGGGTCTCTCATCTCAAACAACTCATTCTCCCAAACCACCTTGTAGCCGAGCCTTGCCACCTTGCCCAGGGGAATGATCACCTGCGTCTCAAAGTCCGTAAGGAGGGTCCCAGTGACCTGATCCTGCCTCAAGGTCGCCTCCCCCGCCGCAAGTTCCACCTGGATCGGGTGAGCCTGCTCATACTCCTCCTCGGAGCTTGCCGGCCTCAAGATGCGAGTGGCACCTCCATCTGAAAGTGCCCGACCCTTCTTCCCAGCGAACTCAACTTGATGGCCTTGGTGACCGGTCTCAATGACTTCAGGAGTTGAGCCGCCTCAGCAAAAAGGTCGTTACCCGGCAGCACCGGCGTTGTGGTTGTAGTGCAAGAGATTCCTGATGTTGGCTGTGCTGCAGGCTGATCAACCGGAGCTTTCTCGCCCGCCTTCTTCACCTTCGGCACCTGGAGGTCCTTGACCGGGCACTCAGGCTTCATATGCTGGGTACTCCCGCACGACCAGCAACGCCCATGTTTGCCCTGATCACCCCACTCATGCAGAAAGGAGCGCGCCTTGCCCTTCTCGCAGCCCATCTCGGACAGGAAGTAGCGGCATTGCGTCTGCGACTTCCCCTTGCCTTTGCCATCACCCTTGCCCTTCCTTGTCGGACTCCCGAAACTTGTCCTTCTCGGGCTGTCCTTATCGGACTCCTTGTCCTTATTCCTCCAGTCCTTGGCCTCCATGGCCTTCACCTTCCCGGCCTCCTTGGTCGACTGCACCGCCTGACCACTGTGGAGCAACATCCATCCGAAGTCCAGCCCGTGCCGCACTCAACCTGTATGTGGCCTGCCCGGATGATAAACCGCTCCAGAGCACCGGGGTCAGGACCCGAAATGTGAAGCTCCCTCGCCCTCAGCAGCCACCTCTTCCAAATCCGAAGCTGATCCACTGCTTCCCCAAGAGAGCCCGGGTTCTTCGGCTCCACCAACTGACGAATCAGAAGAGCTCGCTCACCAAGGCCACCCGGCTGGTACCTCGTGAACGTTCGGAAGAGGATCTCAGTAGTCGAAGTTTCACGGGCTGCCAAGACCTCGGACTTGAGGGATTCCGGCAGCGCCTTCATCATCATGGGTTGAGCTCTCTGCTCAAGTCTCCCCCACTGGGATGTAGGCCCTCCCACCGGCTGCTTGATTGACTCTCTGTCTCAAACCACCGCGCGTAAACCTCGGATGACTCCTTCATGACCTGCTCCCACCACTGAGCAGAACTCGCTGACAAGTCCCTCATCACTGGCGTGATCAATGCCACATCCGGCAACGTTGGCAAGTCGATGGACCGAATGTTCTCCTGGCCCATCAGCGCATTCCCCACCCATTGAGGCATCTGTGCCCGTTCTTCACCTCGGCCGCGCGCCTCATTCGTGGGTGTAGTGAAGCCCTGATCCCCGGAGACATTCAGCCCGGTGTTCCATCCAGGAAGAGCTCCTCGATCCCCTCCATGAAGTAGAGCCCCATTGCCCCATCCAAGATCAGGCCGATGCCGTTGAGCTTCTCCAGGAGCCTGCCCTTGAAATCGTCCCTGATCAAGACGCGGGGCAGTACCCTGATCCTGCCGTCCAGGCCGTTGAACCACGTGACCGGCAGCACCCAGAGTGCCTAGAAGATCTCCTCCTTGAAGGGGTTCCATTCTAGGCTCCTCACGAAGTGCACCTTCCTCTCTGGCTGGTGTCACCACATCCTGCGGCCCCGACGATGGCTGCTGTCCACGCCGAAGATCTCCGTTATCACAAGGAAGATCCCTGGCCGCATGGCTCGGAGCTGAGCCGCATCTTTGGCCTTTTCACTCCAGAACGGGTTCAAGTCGGTGGCCCTGATGTAGGGGACCATCGCCAATTCCGTGGCATCAGGCGTGCCCCTGCCTTCCGCGGCTGTGCGGGCAGACCCAGCTGATGACGTTGCCATGGCAAATCTAAAGAGCCAGGCAAAGCGCTGGGCTCATAACCCTCAAGTGCCTCGACTCACTGTCAAGGTCTTACGCTCCTATTTTTGAGCTTGTAAAAGGCTTCAATGTGATGCGCATCGGGTTAGTATTCACCTCCTGGTTTTACACGGAATCTATCACTAATGTTGGACCCTCTTTACACTGACCCCCCCCCCCTCCCCCTGAACAATGGAAACAGTCAGCGGGACCCTCTTTAGGGAAAATCCTGGGGGTCTGGGTGGGACTTGGACTTGCTAGTACTTATTTTAGTATTGCCTAATCTAAATTTAGTATTGCCAAGACTGCCTAATCTAAATTTAGTATTGCCAAGACTTATTCTCAGATTCCCAGTACTTACTTTAGTTTTGCAAATTCTAACTCAGCTGGAAAGAGCCCGTTTTTTTCAGCAACCCCCAAAACAAGTTGGACACTAAAGAGGACACCAAAGCAGTCACATTAAAGAGGATCAGGGCCTCTTGTGGGCAACCCCCTTTGTGTGATTGATTGACCTTACTTTTTTGTAAAGAAGTTATCTTAAATTTGATTGTTTGGGGACAACTTGCTAAATAGATTTCCTAGATCTAAGGCCTTTACCCTTTGCCCTTTAAAAGTAAAAGGCTAAGGCTTTAATTTGGGAATTCCAGCAACCCACAAACAAGTTGGACACTAAAGAGGACCCCAAAACAGTCGCATTAAAGAGGATCAGGGCCTTGCGGGTTGCCCGTACTTTTTTGTAAAGAAGGCGTCTTAAATTTGATGGTTTGGGGACCACTTCAAAAAGGAATTCCTAAGGTTTGCCCTGGATTTTGTTGCCATTTTTTTGCCCGACTTTTTTGGCCAGTTTTTTTTTGCCCGGATTTTTTCCGGCGGCCGAACAAACTTTCCACAATAGAGGACCCCAAAACAGTCACAGGATACTGAATTACGAAAAAACTTTCCACAATAGAGGACCTGTTTCCAATTGGAGGTCTAACAGTAATCACTACTGGACATATTTTTCCAGGGGCTTAAGCAAATGGAAGTTTCAGTTGTTTTGTTGTTTTTTTGTGGATGGCTGCAAAAAGCGGAGTTGTTGCTGACCTGCCGAGAATGTGAAAGAAACAAATGAGACCCTCTGAAAAGTGGCGGTTTCATTGGTTGCGACGTCGGACAAGTCCGATGGCGAGCAGGAGACCCTCGAAAAAGTGGTTGATTAGTGGCGGAAAGCTCGTTCAACGGGTCTGTGAAATGTAGCCATGGCTTACCAGACAGGGGGACTAGTTGCCTTTTTGGGTAAGCTCAGCTTCCCTCGAAAAAGGGCTCTATATGGCAATAGAATGGGACTCTTTACGGCAAGGAAATGCGACTCTACGCGCCAATGAAATGGGACTCTATACGGCAATAGAATGGGACTAGAGGAGATGGGAGAACCGCCCCAGCATCACCACCAGCACAGCGAAAAGCCCACAGCATTTCTAGGGTCACCAACATCACCAGCGGTGCCTAACTGGACATTTGAATTCCACAAGGAAAAAGATGAGAACAAGGATAGTGATAGGGATAGTGCAACCAACGTCCTCAGCATCACTAGCTCGGCCAAGCAGACAACAACATGAACCGAGCTTCACCAGCATCACCAGCACCAGCGCCAGTACCAGCAGCAGCGCCAGCAGCACCACCAGTACCACACCGTCACCAGCAGCACCGGCGCAACGCCCCTGCCCCTGGCGTGGAATTGGGGGCTTGAGAGGTTTGTGAGTGTTGGGGAGGGCAGGAACTTTTCAAAACATCCGAAGGCACCGACATGAGGAGGCACATCCAGGGACATCCAGGGCGACTGCGGGGGCTCAACGCTGTCGGGGGCTTGGGGTTTAGGTTGCGAGGGGTTGTGGGTTTTGAGGTTTCGAGGTTTGGGGGTTGTCTTCCAACCTGCCAGAGCGCCAGTTGGCCCCAGCACACTTGTCAAATTTGGCCTCCATTTCACGCTTTGCCTGAGGATGTCCAAACAGCCACGCCAAAGGCCACGCCTGTTGCGCCGGCTGCTGTTGCGAGTGAAGGGCTGGAAGAGGTGAAGTTGTGAGTCCTCTGACGACGCACAGCAGCCGGAAAAACTGAACTTTGAGCCCTCTGATGACGACCGGCCTCGAACACGGCGAGGACGGTGGTTCGTCTGTGGCAACTGGTGCGCGCGTGCGATTTGGCAGTTTGCGCAGCATCTGCGGGCCACCCAGGAAGTTTTGCTCCCGGCACGGGCGCTATGGCAGCAAGGGCGAGCGCGTCCGCGCAGAAGGCGGTGGCTCTCAAAGCCTTCAAGCCCTGAAGGCGCGCGCCGACCAGAATGGCGCCTCGCGCAAAGCCACTTCATCTGGAAACCCTGTTGACGCAGGTGTCGAAAAACAATGGGCGGACATATGGACGTGCAAGTCCAGTCTCGCTGTTGCAGAAGCCGCGACAAGAGTCCGCGCGGCGCGACAAAGAAGCTCCCCAGCCTTCCAACAGCCACGCCAAAGGCCACGCTAGCAATCCCCCGGAAGCCACGCCTGTCGCGAGTTGAGATGGCCAAGCCGGCCAGCATGCCTGTGAGCGCCGCTTCTAGCAAAAGTGAAGCTCTTGGCTGTGAGCGACGCCAAGTCAAGAAATAACACATCAAGAGAACAACCCAAAAAGAACCAGCCCAGAAGACGAGCGCGCCCCGTCATGCTTTGATCAAAGGCCGCTATGTGCAACCATGCCTTGTCGGACGGGTGTGCAGGATCAGCAGGGACAAGTGCGGATCGTGAGTGGGAATTGTCAGTTGTTGCGTCGCGACCTTTTGCCGACCGACTTCGGCGGGGAAACAAAACTACGTGTCGAGGTCAAAGCCTTGCTGGTGAGCCTGCCTGACATGGACTTCTTTCCGCAGGCCCTCTGCTGTGTCGAAGTGGTCAGCGCCCAAGCCTCACATCTGTGCCGCAGTTGGCAGCCATTTAGCCGGGCGTTGTGCTAAAAGCTGCACCGCTACAGGGCCTTTGGGTGGATCGCAGAGGCGTGAGGCACATGGTCATGGAAGCTCGTCGCAACAGTAGCTTGTGGAAGCGGTTCAAAACAATGGCAAGCTCCGAAGCTACAGCGTGCAGTGGGATGGCCAAACCTTTACGTGGCCTTCGCGGAACGCAAGGTTGCTTGGCAGTTGTTGTGAACAATGCTGGGCAGACTTCTTTCACTTGGCGCGGAATCGCCAGCCATGAACATGACATGAGGCGCCGCTGCAGTTGCAACTTTGGCACGTTGGGCCGCAGCTGCTTGTGGCCTTTGGCGCAAGTGTTGCCTGCAAGGATCTGCTTGGCGGCCGCGCGGCCCAATAAAATCATAAGGCCGCAGACGGAACCTGCCAGAGCGCCAGTTGGCCCCAGCACACTTGTCAAATTTGGCCTCCATTTCACGCTTTGCCTGAGGATTTCCAAGCAGCCACGCCAAAGGCCACGCCTGTTGCGCCGGCTGCTGCTGCGAGTGAAGGGCTGGAAGAGGTGAAGTTGTGAGTCCTCTGACGACGCACAGCAGCCGGAAAAACTGAACTTTGAGCCCTCGAACACGGCGAGGACGGTGGTTCGTCTGTGGCAACTGGTGCGCGCGTGCGATTTGGCAGTTTGCGCAGCATCTGCGGGCCACCCAGGAAGTTTTGCTCCCGGCACGGGCGCTATGGCAGCAGGGGCGAGCGCATCCGCGCAGAAGGCGGTGGCTCTCAAAGCCTTCAAGCCCTGAAGGCGCGTGCCGACCAGAATGGCGCCTCGCGCAAAGCCACTTCATCTGGAAACCCTGGCGACGCAGGTGTCGAAAAACAATGGGCGGACATATGGACGAGCAAGTCCAGTCTCGCTGTTGCAGAAGCCGCGACAAGAGTCCGCGCGGCGTGACAAAGACGGACGAACTTGTTTCGTGTGGCATCGCGTGTCATGAGGAAAAGCCCTTGCAAGGCAAAGTGAGTCTGGCGTGGGACGTCCCTGAAACTTGTCAGGTAGAAATGGGGCAGCACGGCTGTTGCACATAGGGATCTGGACAGCTCGACCAGCAGCAGAGGTTTGATAGGTCATGGGGGCAGCGGTTTTTAGGTCATGAGGTTCGCAGGTGTCCAGTCAACAAGGTCTCGCGTAGGCTTTTTTTTCGGGAG
The DNA here is from genome assembly GCA_963377175.1 of Effrenium voratum. Taxonomy (NCBI): domain Eukaryota; class Dinophyceae; order Suessiales; family Symbiodiniaceae; genus Effrenium; species Effrenium voratum. The sequence goes on from CAUJNA010003808.1 coordinate 328,457, forward strand.
CGGTCGCTTTTGGCGTAGGCGGCGTAGGCGTGGCGCAAGCAAGCAAAAAATGATAAGGCCCCACACAACCAAAAAAGACACTGCCCATGCGTCGCCCTTGCAAGTCCTTCTGCACGTGGCCGCCGGCGAGGCCGCGGAATCATCAAACCATTACTACACCAAGAGCCCTGGCTGCCTCACCTTAAGGGAACGAAAGGCGCGAGGACCCCCAAAACTTGGCCGCAAAACGTGGAAAGACTGGGCGCGCGTGTGGAACGACTTGGCAAAACTGGGTGGGAAAAATTGAAAAACTTTCACGCTCCGCGCCCCGGCCTCGGGATGGGCTCATGATGCACGAGATGGATGATCCAGCCATCCAGCCAGCCATCCATCTAGCCAGCCAGCCAGCCATCCATCCAGCCATCCAAGCCATCCAGCCAGCCATCCATCCAGCCATCCAGCCAGCCAGCCATCCATCCAGCCATCCAGCCAGCCATCCATCGAGCCATCTAGCCAGCCGGCCATCCATCCATCCCATGATTCTAAACCTATCCCACTCACGGACGGATGGAGCCCGCGCGATCGATGGGCGAGCGCGCCGCAGGCGCGCGAGTGCGCGCGCGCACCATCACGATTGGCTTGGGGCAATCTGGCCCCAAACGCAGATGATGCTGGGGATGCAGGCGATGCGTTTCGCACAGGGCCTGCCGAGCATGCTGGCGATGCTGGCGATGCAGCCGGCGCGCTGCATATTTACAGTGTTTTGAGCCTGTTTCAGCCTCCCGCCAACCTGGGCTCCAATGGCCGCGCGGGTGGTGCAAGGGCATTGGAGATGCACATGATGCGAATGTCGGCGGCACCAACCGTCAGTCCGGAAGGCAAAGCCTTAGGCATGCGCCCCTTTGGGCGACATTGCACGGCGAGGCCGGACTTTAGAGCCTCCGGCTCAGTCCGCCGACATTGCACCTTCCGTGCACTTCCCCTTCATTACCCCTTCATTGTCGCTTTACTACCCCTTCAAATCCCATGCGTTTCCCCTGGATTTCCCCAAACTCGCAACTATGCTTGTTTTGGTGTTTTCAGACCCTTTGGGCTTTCTTTAAAGTTGAACAAAGAAAGGTGAACCCAGCACTTGCTGCTGGCGGTGCACCAAACTGGCATTAATTTGATTAGGCTGAACTAATCAAAGGAAGTTTAGTAAGAAAACTTCCGTAATACGAAAAGTTGAATCACAAGATCCGGACGCACTTAGAAGTGAAGTTAGCACGAAAAATCGCGAAGGGTACCTCTGTTCTGCGTGCGGTCTCGCCGCGGGCTCGCAATGTTGCCCAATGGCACGGCCGCGCAGGTGCAAATCGCGTGGCAGGCGCAGCATTTTGTGCCCGTGCAAGGTCAGGTACAGATTTCGTGGCAGGCGCAGTATTTTCGCAAGGTCGAGTACAGATTTCGTGGCAGGCGCAGCACTTTCGCCAGGTCAGGTGATAGATAGATAGATGGATAGATAGATCAAATGGGAAGAGAGAGAGAAAGACAGAGACGAAGGTGTAGATCGCGTGGCAGGCGCA
>CAUJNA010003808.1:335000-389848 GCA_963377175.1 Effrenium voratum
CAAACACATCGAAAGCTCTCAAACAAACGCCCAGAAGGAATGACTATGTCATTGCCCAGAAGGAATGACACGCTCACTGTCTCAGTCTCTTCCACTGGTTTATTTGTTTCGTGGAGGTGTGTCTGGGCATTCCGCAGAACCTTCTTGGCACCTACTGACGAAGCCATGAATCGTTGCCTGCATTAGCAGCACACTGGAAGGTGTGCTCCACTGTGATGAAAAAAGGAGACGAGACTCCTCTAAAGTGATGATTCTAATCTGCAGGGGAGTAGCCGTTTTGCTGTTGTATTGTAGCATGGTAACTGGATGCACTGGGTAGCATATGTAGGAGAGCTCCAACTCTTGAGGACCAAGCAGCCCCTAATTGCCGGTGAAGGATTCCATCAAAAATGGGACACCCCACCAGAAATCAACCCGGCACAGAGAGTCTTCAAGAGGAGCCCGTACGATCCTAGGGAACCATTGGTTCCAGGTTAAAAACTGTTTTCACTTGAGGTATGTGCAGCAGACCTTCCACAAGGTCTGAAGGGCCAGCTTGAGCATATTCCTTCTTTGTTGCAGCTCCACCCTCCCGATGGAACCCTACCTTGAGGGAATGCTCCATAGCCTTTTGCCAGTTATGTGGATGTTTTCTCACTTCCCCCATTCCCGGACTTTCATTTTTGGGCAGGATCATTGTGGTCAGCAAAAGTCTGGTCTTTCTCCAACCAGTCCACTCAGGAAGAGAGATTTGGTTTCCCTTAGCAACAATTTAGAAAGGGTGCCTGCTTGGAGAGTCATTGCCATGTGCATGCCAGTCGCCTCTTGCCTATGCTCGCCTGTTGACCATTTGCCGTTTTGGGTGAACATGAACTTTGACAGGTCATTTTTGCCAGACTTAACCCCGATTTGCTCCCCTTTGAGAGTCCTTATGTTTTGCTCTTATCCAGCAACACGATACCTTTTTGCAGGGGTCGAAATCTCTGGCCAAGTTTTGTTATGTCAATATCAGTGGTTTGACCCCCTCTATACTGACACCATCTAGGGGCTGGCCTTTTGACCTGTGCTTTTTTGGCGACATGAAGAACTAACAGTGTCGTCCGGAAGTCAAGGGCTGATAAAGTCCTGCATGTGTTGTTTTGCGGTTTTGTTCTTTGCAAGCCCCTTCCATCTGGTGGTCCACAAATAGAACATGTCAACAGACCCTGGTGTCTTTTGGAGCTGGTACCCTTGATTGGGATTGTTTTAAGGGGACCTATTTGGGGGGGGAGGTGGTTCCCTTAGTTTTGACACAAACACCTACGCCAAGGTGAAAGCAGATGGCAGAATTCCCTTTCTGTCGACAAAGGAAGGGGGATGATGACACCAACATGGGGGAATTGTGCAATCTACTACTGTAGCGGCTCCAAGTAAGCATGCGGCATCGTATTACCACTCAGGTCATTTCATAAATGAGATGAGACCGAACTTCGTCTTCCTGCCGGCGGACCAACGAGACAGGAGTAATCAGAACCATGGATTGGATGGCATTCAGTTCTTCAAGATCTGGGACCATGACCTTAAAGGATTCAATGAGTACAAACAGGTGATCAACACCGCTATGATTCATCTCCGAGACAACCCACACACGTGGCATATGCAGGTCGTTCCAACAGCACTCAACTACCAAGGTTACATTGACATGTCCATGACACATCATAATGTGTTACCCTTGGCCAAACTTTTCAAATGCGATGAGAAGAAACTTTGGACCACTGCTCAGATGTACCTATTCATCATGGACAAGATCTCAAGAACCTTCAACGCGATCCTCCGTCAGGATCCGGAAGAAGGTGACAAAAGACACAAGCGACTTCCGCGAGAAGCAGATAGTAGTATTCGGCTTGATGTGATCCTTACTGCTTCAGCAAAGACTCGATCATATTGCGGATTCAAGGGACTTCTGCTCATAGCAGCTATTTTCGTTACGTCCAAGACAAGAACCGCTATGGCCATCACCTATCGTGGAGAACGAGATGGACCACCAGCAAAAGATTCGGGTCGCTGGATTGATGGTAGAGAATTCAACTTTGAAGACTGATGAACAGCTTGACGAAGTCCATGCGTCCGAGATGCAACGCCTTGAACAAGACAAGGACGAAGATCTCAAAAGGGCGCTTGAAGCGTCACGCCTTGAAAAGGCTGATCTGTCCGATCCCGATGAGCTTGAAAGCGCTCTGAGGGCATCCGAGGAGTTCGATGACGCTCTTCGCGGCAGGCCCGCTCCGGCACGGCCAGGGGGGAAACGATGACAACTGCAACCTCCACGTCACTCACGTGCCATGTAGCCGACTCCTTCACCAAGAAGGAGGCTCGGACTCTGCCAGTGTTCGGCATGCCATGTTCCACAAAGGAACCTCGCAAAAAGTTTTCCGTTGGGAATAAGAGAGCCCGCAAGCGTTCCGCGCGGGAAGGACCAGTGCCTGAAATGTTTGAATACGCATGTTCAACAAACTCCACAATGGGAGCAGTAAATCAAGCATTAGGCATTCCCCACGTAAGGCTGGCTAAAGAACACATCGATCTAGAAACCGATGAGGGAGATGATCAACTGACTGCTCAGTTGAAATCATGCTTTAAGCCTAACATGTGGGCGGCCATTCCATGCACCTCCGGTTCGCCATGGCAAAGGCTAAATGTCCATAAGTATAGTAATAAGTATAAGAAATATCTCCGTGCCCAGGTTAAAAGGTCAGAGGCATTGTTCAAAAGGTTCACAAAGCACGCCGAAGTAGTAATGGACCAAAAGGGTTTCGAGTGGCCTCGCGACTGCGAGGGATGGGAGCGTCCCGACGTAAAAGCATTCTTTGAGAAGCATGCGTCTCGCTTCCACTCAGTGACCTTCCATGGTTGTGCGGCTGTGCGGTCGGTTTGACCGACCAAGAAGGGACACCCATCAAGAAGCCGTGGCGGCTTATGACCACATCTAAGGAACTTCATGATGGGTTCCAGGATAGGACATGCCCTCACCAACACTCTTTTAAGCATGCGCAGGCCGCAGGTAGCAACACTGCACGCATTGCATTTTATCCGGAAGAAATGCGCAAGATCATCGCTAGCGCTTTGTATCCACATGTTGCAGCACCGCGTGCCCCCGCAATGCCAACTCAGGTTGTCAACGTGCAAGAGGAGCATCGTGAAAAGGAGCAGTCCTTGAAGCATGTCTCCGCGCTTTCGGGTGTCGGAGCACTCGCATCGGTAGTTGAATCAGATCCAACCTCTCGAAAATTCTTTGAAGAACCCTTTGACTTGGAGAACCTTGTTAGGGAAACAGACCCAACATGCAGAACCACCTCAATCTGATGCACCTGAGATTTGGACCAGGCCGGCTCCTAAGCCGAGTTCATCCAAAGGATACCAGGACAAGAAACAATCTTCCACAGTTGAAGAGAAAGGATTCACTTACCGAGAAGCATTGGAAGGAAAGCCGAAGAGCAAGAGTATGCCGAAACCTTCAGGTCCTCAAGTGTCCATGCCAGAATTGGAACTGGCAATCCTTGTATCGAAACAGAAATTCACTGAAGATGACTTCACTGCGAACATATTCGCTCATGCAACAACGGTACAGGGAGCAGAGGCCATCAGCGAAGACAGATACATGATTCCAGCAGCTCAGCGTGGAATTCTGAAAGGCAGGATCCATAGTCATGTCGTGAACTTGACTGAGTACATATACTCAGGAGACATGTCGAAGTTCCCCTTCAAGGACTTCAAACAGAACCTGCCGTGCCTCATGCTGTACATATACGGCGCAGAGGACAATGAACAAAGTTTCGAAACGACCGGAGGAAAGATTCTAGTTACCGAATGTTAAAACCCTCTAGGCCCCGTGCCGAAATTGGGTAGCTGTTCTGAGGTCCTTGTTGGTGTTGCTTCCCAAGTTCCATTGATTGCCATTTGGCTCAAGACACAATTGAGGTTCAAGATCTGATGTGTGACTGCGCACATACGTGACGGGCATTAAGAGCAAAACAACTGCTTGCGCTGCATTCGTCAGGACCACTGTCGTAACTATCATTCCTTCTTCCTTACAACGTTTACACGGGTTCGGCTATAACGGCATCGTCCGTATACACCTTTCTACGTGGTTGGTATTAAAGCTTGAGGGTTCGGTGCACAGCGTCCCACGGGACGTCACCTTGCCGTCTCTTGACAGGTTATCAGCCGTAACTACAAGCTCTACACTGGACTGGGAGACAGCTGGTTTATTGCGGGTACAGGGACAATAAAGGAACGATAACATACACAGTACAATGGCGTCTTCGGCGAGCCCAAGTACTGCAACTTTTGGGAACAGCAGCTCAGAGGGATCCAATGGATTGATGGCTCTTCCTGCGGTGATGGATATGGTTGCAGATTCACAGGATGAACCTGGGAGCGGAGGTTCCGCGCTATTCAGCGACATATCTACTCCCACAAGATCATGGAAGCAGATCGATGTTCATCAGGAGTCGAAGAAAAGAGAATCCCCACCGAGAAGATCATCATCTTCGCCTGCGACACCACGGACGTCGCAGAAGGGCGTGAGATCGACATCGAAGGGTGGGAGGTCAAAATCACCCACCAGTGCAGATTTTCGCGCCGTGATCAAAGAAAAGAATAAGATGGAGGTGGAGATCGGGGAATATCAGAAGACACTTGATGAAATGTCGGCAGCAATGGCGAATCTTAACCAAGAAGACTATGGAAGCACCATCCGGATCCAGGAGCTGGAAAGACGATGCGAGATTGCCAGCAAGCAGTCGGGACATCTAGTGAGTCACCACCAACACCACATGGCTGAGGCATGGCGCAAGTTTGAGGAAGAAGCCCAACAGATGCGCAAGGTGGAAATGAACGCATTTCAGTACGGGGAGAAGAAAGACATGGAGTCGAATATTATGATGCAACAGATGAGGCAAGCTGAAGGAACTATCATGGAGCAGAAGCGGGAGATTGCATTGATGAGATCCTACATGGCAAGCGAGAAGTCGGCCGCGCAGGAATCAGCTATACGTGCAAATCAGATACACCGTGAGGCTTCACAACAGATATCAGCCTATCAGCAACAGATCAGAGGCATAGAATCTTCTACATCTATCGAGAAGTTCAACGAGGAGGAGATGGTCCAAAGTCTGAAATCACAGTTGGAGCATGCACTCGTCAAGCGCCCCGAGACGTACTCTTTGGAGGACTCCAGGGAACAGCTGATGGCGAGGCTGAATGACGTTACAGTATTTGCGGAACAGGAATCGAAGAGAGCAGATTGCTTGCTTCGCGAAAAAGAAGAGATCGTCAAACAGTATGAGTCCGACGTGTCGATGAAGGACCAGATGATTGCTGTCGAAGGTGGTCATCGTCAGGATGCGATCTTGGAGTTAGCCCAGGTCAAAGAAGAGAAACAAGAGGAACGGTGCACGATGGACGAGAAGTCGAAGGAGGCTGAGTACTGGAGACTGACAGCCAAGGGAATGTACGATGAGTACCTCGAGGAGATGCATGAGCTTCAGGGACAACTGAAGGAAAGAGAGGCGACGCTCAGGCAAGAAGAGAGTTTTGTACGCCAACTCGATGCTGACAACGAGGAACTACGTGCACACAAGAAGCTGGAGATGCAGGAAGCCTCCAGCAGCAAAGATGGACATCGTGAACGAACAGTAGTGAAACGCGCTGAGGGAGGAACCCAGGCTAATTCAAATAGGATAGACAAGAAGGTGGCTGGGTCAGTCCCGTCATCGTCTTCAAATCAAATCCCTAATTCGTCGCTGATGCCAGGTTCGATCCTCTTTCCGTCTTTCGGTGATCCAATGATCGATGTACACCTATCCCAGATGCAAGGGGTTGTTGGGCATGTCCCACAATCCACTACTACGACTGGTGGTGGTGATGGAGGGGGAAACAACGGTACTACGCCCCCATTGGATTACGGTGGATTCCCGCCCAATGGGAATGGGCAGGGAGCGGGTCGACGTCAATTGAGCCTCGCTGGTGGCGGAGGAGGACCTCCGGATGATCCACCCGATGATGAGGATGAGGATGACGACGACGAAGGAGATGAGGAAGACGAGGAAGAAGAAGAGGAAGAAGACGATCGGACACGGAGGAGACGAAGGAGATCGAGAGATAACCGAGAGATCAAGAATGATCGACCGAGAATCTCGAGGAAAGAGGCCGAGAGAGTATCTATTCCGGCCTGGCCAAAGATCCATCAACTTGACACCTGGAAGATGCAACTGCTGATGAATGTTCTGAGCGCATGTGCAGATCCAGATACCGACGCATGGACGAAATGGCTGGAGCAGGCTCTTGGGTTGAACCCAGACCTGGATTTGCTTAGCGATTCAGGTGGCGACAGATTTGCTACGATAGATATTAAGATGGCCATGGGCATGCAGAACATGCTGAAACAAGCACCTGACGAGGCCAAGGACGTATACCTCGATGCTACACGACACTCTGAACTACGACATCAACAAGGGGTGATCGTGAAGGGACGAGAGTTGGTGGCATTAGTTATGCAATCATTCAGAACCTTCCGATAGAACGGATCTTGTCTACCACATCGAGCATCTATTCAACCTTGACTTTCCTGGCGACAAGAACTTGGTCATGTTCAGGAACAAATGGTATGATTTGCTGCTGAAGATGAGGAGCGAGGACAGACCCAGTAAGCTGGCTCTCAGAGACATCCTTTACAGGAAGATCAAAGGGAGCAAGAAGATGGAGTTCGGCCTCAATGCCTACCATAGACTACCGGACAAGCATCCTCAGAAGACGTATGAATTCTTATTGGCGTTGATCGACTATCAGATCAAGGCAGATCGGGAAGACCTGATGCTCGACATGAAGGAGAAATCGGTCAAGTCGATGATGAAGTCAGGCGGGAAGGATGCGGCTCCAGCAACTGGCAGCAAGGGCAGAAAGGGGAAACCCGGTGGACCTGATGCCGCTCCTGTGCTCCCAAAGGCCAAGGCAAAGGGCCACGCTGGCAAGAACGGCAAGTCCGACGGTGCCAGCGACAGAGGCAAGAGTCCGGGCGGAAGCAAGGATAACCCCTGCTGGTACCACTTCAAATCGGCGAAGGGGTGCGTGAAAGGGAATGAATGCACTTTTTCCCACAGCAAGAAGACGGAGCACAAGTTGGAGAGCATGTCCAAGGGGAAAGGAAAGGGCAAATCCAAGTCCAGATCATCGTCACCAAAGAGAGATGATGGAGCATGCTTCGCGTTTCAGAAGGGGAAGTGCGATAGGGGAAGCGCTTGTAAGTACAGGCATGAGCTCATCAAGAACAATTCAGCTCCAGCAACGTCAAATGACAAGGCGCAAGCCAAGTCGAAGGCTGCCGCCAAAGCCGCAGCGCCTGCCATTGCGAGGAGGGCCATCGCAATGCCCGCGATAGTCCTGAAGCAATCGGCTCCTGCGGGGAAGGTAAGCTTCAAGAAGGACGTTGATCATGTCGAACCGGACGAAGCCGAGACTATCTACCACGAGCACGATGACGACGCGATGAGCGAATCATCGAGATGGTCTGGCGAGTCCGAGATCCCCGAGAAAATGGTGTGGTTCAAGGAAGTGCTCGACGTCGACGAGAATGGGGAGATCACCTACCTCGAAGACGAGAGAAGGCAATGGGAACGAAAAGGGGAATGGTACGGTTATGAGGACAATGAGAATGAGCCTTATCAGTACGTGTACGTCGACGAGAAGAAGTTCAAAAGCAGTGATCATCGTGAATTATCAGCCTATCAAGTCCAACGATCATTGATACGTGCGAAGATACTGAGAGAAGTGGTGGATGATATATATAAGAAGCACTACTTCCCGGTGACCAAGGAGAGCAGCATAATGTTCGAGTATGATCGGAACAAGGACGAGATCAAGGAATCGGCTGTCGACTGGAAGAAACAGCATGGTATGCCGAAGAACGTTTTCGCCATGTCAACGTGCATCAGCAAACGGGTGAAATGGTTGATGGACACCGGATGTGGTCATGATCTCATCGGAAGAGCCAAGGCGAAGAGCCTGGGTGTCGACATCGTGAAAGATGACGACGAGATCGTGTTCCAGACCGCGAATGGTTCCACTTCCACATCTGATGTGGCCAAGATAGTCGTGGACGAGTTGGACGAGACTGTCGAGCCGCATGTATTGGATGAGACACCCACGGTATTGTCAGTGGGGAGGAGATGCATGAAGATGGGTTATGCATTTCACTGGATGCCTGGTAAACTACCTTTCATGGTTACGCCAAAGCAGGGATTCGTGCACTTGCAGGTCAAGGACGACATCCCGTACCTAGTGAGTGATGGTAAACTTCGGAGTAACAGGCATCGCCCTACGATAGACGACCTCAAGGAGCACTTTTCGGAAGTGTTGGCGATGGTAACGAACGACGAGGCAGATCAGGGAGGTGACGATGAGAACGACGTCACACCCGCCGCTGTCGGTGAGTCCGCAGAGGCCGAGGGCGAACACCACGATGGAGCATTCGACTTCGGGCCACCCGGAGGAGCCGGTCCGGTACGTCCGCCTCCCGTGGCTGAGGAAATACCTGTAGATGTTGGGCCAGTCCCGCATCGACATGGTGATGCCGAAGCTCACGAGGAAGAGGTTGATGAAGATGATCCAGATGCCGGAATCGAAGTAGACGTGTACGAAGGATCATCAATAAAGAGGAAAGTGGGAGTCCTCAAGAAGGACGCCAATTCCATAGCTCATTTGCTTACACACAGGTACCGAAATCCCTTCTGCGAATCATGCGTCAAGGCAAAGATGAGACACTTCAGATCACGAACGGGAGCATTCAAAAGAGAAGTGAAGACGTTCGGTGACCTGGTGACGTTCGACTTTGTGACGGCATCAGGAGATCATGAAGTGGAAGGCAGGTATGCGCTCATCATCCGGGACATATATACCGGAATTATCATGGCTTATCCCACCGCGAGAAGAGACACTGACTCAGTCGTCAGGGCTATCAAGCACTTCTGCGGGAGGAGGAAATCAAGCAGGTATATTCGGATGACGGCCCGGAACTGATCAATGCGTGCGTGGAGCTGAAGCTGAACCACGACCTATCGCTGCCTGGACGGCCGCAGAACAATTCCCTTGCTGAAAGAACAAATCAATTCATCATCGACCAGACTTCGGCTTGTCTAGTACATGCCGGTCTACCCACGTGTTAATTGGGCGCAAGCCATCACCACTCTGTGCCATCTCATGAACATCGAAGAGGTGAACGGATCGAGTGCATGGATGAGGCTGCATGGCGAGGAGTTCAAGGGCGAGAAGATACCTTTTGGTGCGCTAGTGGACTTCAAGCCGAGCGAAGCACGAGGGGGAAAGAGGGAGAAGTTCGAGCCGAGAGGGGAAACTGGTATATTTGCTGGATATGTGTTGAGCACCGGTATGCATTGGGCAAACAAGTATCGTGCTTGGGCACTTACTGCATTTGCGGGTGCAGAGCTGAACATCAAGAAGGCAAAGGTTCCACCTCGGTTGAGAATGCCACATCAGACGGAGAGGATGATTCTGAAATCTCCTCTGACATTCCCAATACAACAGAAGTACAAGGTTGCCAACGAGACTTTGGAAGGGATAGAGATGTCTATCGATGCAATCGGTCTGGATGCGCGTGACCGCCTGATCGAAGATGAGGACTACGAGCCTGAATTGCTGCAGAGTGACGAGAAGCGACTGCTTGACGATGAGGTCGATCAGATCGCTGGTCTACTGCTCGACGATGGCCCGGAGGTAATCGCCGGAGATCGGGGGGATCATGCAGGAGAAGAAGATGCTAGACCGAGCTCTTCAAAAGGGAAGGGAGATGGACACCCTAAGGGCGATGAGAAGGTTGTAAAGTCCGACCTTCCACACGTGTCAGTTGGACTACCTGGGGATGGCATCACGTACGTCAACGACGATGGCAAGGAGGTTAAAATCGACAAGGCCGGAAGACCGTATCCTGTCGGGAAGGATGGATTCAGGCTAATGAAGACATCGAGACCTCCGGAGTTCACTCCTGAAGAATGGAAGATGATGAGTAAATATTACACCAAGGAAGAGAAGGCCGAGGTGAAGGGCGGTGGCAAAAGGAAAGAAGAAGATCCCAAGGGTAGGGAGTCTGAGATTTCCGCGCCGGCAGAGGCACGGAAACTACAGATGCCCGGTGGTAAGAGAATTCGAGCGATGCTTCGGAACCGCTGGGGTGGAATAGAATGGCAGTACAATTGGGGATTGCGGAAGGACATATCAAAGATCAAGAACCCAATGGATGGGAAGCACTTGGCTGAGCTTGAATGGGTCAGGATTGTTGTTAATCCTGTCGACGGAGTGGTTGTTCTCATGGATTCCAAACAGTCCCAAGACGTCATGAGACGAAACGTTCAGCTTGAGAAAGAATTTGAGTGTCTGGTGGTAATTTATGCCTGGAAGTTCAAGTCTGAGGAGCGATCAAAGTCGACTCCAAACTGGACGAAGGCGGTTGCATCAGTCATTGAGAGTCATAAAGACGAAGCTGAGACAGCATCGGGGACGGATCCATCGGTCGACGAATCGACGGATCTCACCTGGTATGAATGGGAGGAGTCTGCTGAGATAGTTTCTGGAAAAGTGCCACTCGCAATGCCTGCGATAGGCGAAGACGGTGAAGCCAAGAAGTACCCATCGATGCCGTGCGTGACTTCTGAGCGAATACAGCACAGAGAGAAAGCTGTGAAAGTTGTACGATTCTTCGACGCTTTAGTATCCAGGCCGGTAGGCCGGAAAGAGATGTTGACCAACCCTGATGCATTGGCATCAATGAAGAAAGAGTGGTCGGGATTAATCGACCAGGGGGTCTTCGATCTTGGCGCGGTGCGTGAATATGACGCTGTAGCCAGAGAAGCAAAAGCGAAGGGGGAGGAAATACACATGGCTCGCGCACATGGCATTTGCGTTGAAAAGCACTCACAGTTGCCTGTTGGTGATCCTAAGAGGAAGTTCAAGGGTAGAGGCGTGTTGCTGGGGAACCAAGTGAAGAACCAAAGCTTTGAGGCTGCGATGTTTCAAGATTTGGGGAACTCCCCTGCTTCATTTGAAGCCTCGCGTTGGGCGGATTTTCTGGGTTGTCATGATGGCTGGGATGTGCAGATGGCCGACGCTGTTCAGGCGTATATACAGGCCACCTTGAGAGGCACGCCGTGTTGGATTGAATTGCCACCGGAGGCCGTGCCAAGTGAATGCAAATGGGATAAGTACAGAAGACCAGTCGTCCCGTTGAGGAAGGCGCTGTACGGACACCCAGATGCGGGAACATTTTGGGAGCAGCACTGCGATGAGTCGGTGCGTGCCGTTGGTTTTGAGCCCATCGGCGAAGAATGGCCTTCTGTGTACATTCATGAAAAGCTCCAGCTTGTTCTGGTTGTGTATGTCGACGACTTCAAAATGGCAGGGCCGCAGAAGAACCTTGCCCAAGGGTGGAGCATGTTGCGTACACGTTTGAAGATTGAGCCCGAGACTGGACTTGACATGTACCTTGGTTGCAATCAAAGCAAGGGAAACGTCACTCTCGGGAACGGACACCGAGTAACAACGGTGACCTATGACATGGAACAGTTCCTACGTTCCTGTGTCGACCGCTATCTTGAAGTGGCGGGCGACGTGAAGTTGAATAAGGTTGTCACCCCTGAGTTGCATGAAGAAACAAAGAATCACGTCTCACGGAAGCCTGCCAGAGAGGGGCCGTCAGTCGTGTGCAATTGGTGTAACAATCTTGTGCCCACCGACGGTTCTGCCACAGTGCCGGACCAACGGGGAGGGACTCCTGAGTTGGCCATGAAGGAGCCCGTGCGTGGACACCTTGCTCCGCATGCCGCTAGCGTACTGATGAAGTTGCTGTACGGTGCGCGGATTGCTCGCTTCGATTTGTTGCGGCAAGTGAATCGCCTAGCACGGAACGTGCATAGGTGGACTGACTCCGATGATCGGGGTTTGCATCACTTGATGTGCTATGTGCATCATACCAAACATTGGCGCATGGTCGGTTGGGTTGGAGACCCTATGGACGATGTGCACTTGGCCTTGTATGCGGATGCTGACTTTGCGGGATGCATTGACTCGCTGCGTTCCACCTCCGGTGGACACTTGAATATACAAGGGCCTAATACCCGGTTTCCGTTGTCTGGCAGCTCTAAAAGACAGGGTTGTGTGAGTCACTCCACTCCCGAGGCCGAGATTGTTGCGGCCGACGTTGCCATGAGATCGATGGGTATGCCCGCTCTCAAGCTGGTAGAGCGGATTCTCAAGAAGTCACCGAACTTTGTGTTCTATGACGATAATAAGGCTATGATCGGTGTCGTGCGATCGGGGAGGAACCCCACGATGCGCCACCTTGAGAGAAGCCATGGTGTTAGCATTTCGTGGATGCATGAGATGTTCACACGTGATTACATGTACTTGGCGTATGAGGTCACCGACAGGATGGCGGCCGATATTTACACCAAGGCGTTCAATGATGGGCGCAAATGGAAACATGCATGTTTGCAGATTGGTCTACTTGACCCGAGCTTGCTGTCTGACCCGGATACCCTCAAGGCGCTCACACCCACGTGTGATCCCATAAAGGGGACCATGCAGACCGCTTCGGGGACAGTTGACGGAGTTCCAACATTTCCGTACACACACATACCGATCATGCCCCCGGACCTATGGTGGTCTGGATTAACATCCAAAGAGGGATTGCATGAGCATGAAGGACATGATCCGGTTGTTGTTGCCAAGGGACCCAGATTGATGCGTGTGAAACCTCCACTCGCGGTTATGACACCGTTTGGGAGCAAGTGGCTTCGTTCCACTTGGTTTCTGAAGAATGGGTCATGGCTCAAAGTTGAGGATAGAGTTGACCCGGGGCTACAATGTGTGCGAATTGATGGTTGGGTTGAACGCGCAGTTTGGCAGTTTCATCCCGTACCGGTCGCTGCACCGGCGCGGGAACGGTCTCCACGACCACGACCAATTCACGTCGGGTCCGGGGATGTTGACATGCAGTCCGTGCTGGCCGCATTTGTTGAAGAACTGTCGAACGAGCGCATAGAGTTGAAGTGTGTTAACGACCTTGCTTTGGAAACGTTGCTCCGATTGAAATTGCTCATGCGTTGTCTGCATATCAATCACGAGCAGCTTGTCCCTGGTCGTTGTTTTGTTCCGTATCGCATTGCGGTGAAGCACAAGCCACAGTTAGCGCCGGGTATTGAACTCGCGATGGTCAAACACGACGGTGGTGTGCTTCGCGCTCCTGTTCATGTCTCGCTTCCTGGTATGAGAACTCGCACAGTCGTCACTCTTTACAGTGTTGACTTGGCTCGGCCCATCGTGCTGATGGCATGTTCCGAACCACGTAACTGGTTCACTGCTCTTGCCCGCCATGACGGGCCGCAGGTTGTCACCATAACTCTGGTTGATGACTTACTGAGCGAGTACGGGGGGAGAATCGCCAGACATGTGCTTACCAAACCTTCCGATTTGTTGTTCTTCGCCGGGCCTTGCACGGGGGGATCATCATGGGCACGCCTCAACAAGACTCGCGGAATTGACACCGCAGAGAAAATCGAGGCCAAACAAAGAGAATTTTGGAGATTGTTTGAACGGTTCGTTGAGATTAAACGGCATGCCATGACAAAACGAGCTGCGATTTTGTTTGAGTTGCCTGGAAGTTGTGATTATTGGAAAGATGAGAGACTGCATGAGGTCGTGCATGATGGGACTAGTCACGAGTTTGATGGGTGTCGCTATGGCTTGAAACAAAGATATGCAAAGAAACCCATGCCAATCAAGAAACCATGGAGAGTTGTATCATGGAACTTTGAACTTGGTGGCTCGTTGTCTAAGAAATGCAATGGAAACCATGAGCATGGACCTTGTGCTGGTCGTGAAACCAAAGAAACCCAGTTGTACACGTCTATAATTGTGGGTGTGATCCTTCGCCGTTTTCGTGCTCGAGCAAGGTGCCTCAAACCGGCACCGTTGAAACTCGCTCTTGCTTGCATTACGCGAAGGAGATCGCGGAAGCACCAAGCTACTGCGAGCGAAATCTGCACCACCCCAACTGCACAACCGAGGTGCTGGGCCAGTCCCGAACCTCTGGTGCATACGGGGAGCTGGGTCAGTCCCGAACCCCAAGCTTCAAGAAGGAGCTGGACGAGTTCGTCACCTCAATCTGAAGCTGGGATCATATTGGGACAATTCCGTGGCTTCATTTGCAGCTGCTTATTTTGGGTTTTCCTGGTTCTGGAGAATATCATCAAGATGACTGCCAATCCGAATGTCGTCAACACGAATGAGTTCTTCTGCGTGCCTGTTGGGAAATCTAGGCAAGCAGCAATCTTCTTGGGAAATTTGGTGAAGAACGCCATCGAGGATGGCAAGAGGATGCCCAAGAGGATGGAGATGAACAGCGACCTGGGTACGTGCGTGAAGTGGATCGAGGACATCGGCGTCCCCGCTATTTATGCATACTCTGCGTACTACTCTGCCAAGGGCCGCGGGATGATGAAAGGTGAAGGGCAGTCTATGAGGGTTGCCTTAGAGTTCATCAGCAAAGTTTTCGGACAGCTTTCTGCCGACGAATGTATGCTTGGATGGAGGGAATTCTGCAGCAAGGGAAAGAAGATCGTGTCGGCGCTGAACCAACTTTGCGGTGAGGCAACGATGCTGGCGAAGAACCCCGAGTTGCTCAACGTAACCAAGTACTGCATGGAAGGGGCGGATATGTTGAGATCAATCGCGAACATCTGGGATCTCGCACTAGGCGTGGCCGAGGACAACGATGAACGGTCGTTCAAAGCTGCATTCCACCAGAACACCCCGGTTGGGGAGGTGTACAAGGAATTCATCAGCGACGAGTCATCTAGGGCATCGTCATCGAGAAGGTGGAGGAGCTCTGAGGAGTTCCAGACAACTGCAGAGTTTGAGAGGCACGACCGGAGAATCGCAAGATACAGAGATCGAAACTGGGGGAAAGTGTTCACGTTGAGCGTGATCAAGGCTCCCAAGATCGACTCCTACGGTCGTGGTTCCAAGGACGACTACCAGAAGAATTGGGACCTTGGGTTGGTCTACCAGAATGAGCTGCAGGCATCGATGAAGAACCTCGCATATGCACTGAGGAGGGATGAGAATGCCAGCCAGAACAACCTATTGCGCTGGATGATCTGTGGGTCAACCCCCAGTGACATCTCTGACGCGTGCATCGGAGCGGTCAATTCGCTCATGTGCGTCTCTTTCATCATGAGGAGATTGCAGCCATTGCTCGGTGAGAAGGACTCCAAAGATCAGTCGTATACAGCTTATTTCCGTCCAGACAAAAGGGAGCTGAACGATCTCTACCGGGAGATTGAGTACGCCAGGGATTTCCTATGGTGCATCGATATGATCTATGAGTCGAAGCTGCCTGCGATGAACATCAACTCCATCAGTTTGGCACCGCACGCGGCTGACAGGGCCGCTGAGAACCAAGATCGGCGCAAGTGGGTAAGCTGGATGAAGGAGATCGAGAAGAAGGCCGAGAAGGACGTCATGATCGAATTCTTCCAGAATAAATACTGCACGATTCATGAAATCGAGAGGGAACTGGAGAAGTACCCCGAGGATTTCGTGGTTGGGGAAGAGCCGACATGGTGGGTGATGGGCTCATCGAAGACGGAGCCGCCGCGGAAGACGGAGCGACAGCAGAAGTCGGCATCAAGCTCCGGACAAAGGAGCCAAACCGCTGGTGGGCCAGTCCCCCAGCCGGGAGCTCCAAGTGGGGGGTCGCAAGCCAGCGATGCTGTCAAGATCGACAACGAGATCATCGACTCCATTTTCCGAATGAACTCTGGCGGTGACGACGACAGATGGGTAATTATCAACCCAACTGCTGGACACGATACCTACACTTCATTCGAAGGGGGTACCACTTTGGGCGGCGCGACTGTCAATGTGAAATTCAACATAGACAACAATACGGGGTACCCAATCATACAAACTGTATTTGGGCCGTGTCTTGCAGAAGGCAAGAACGCAACATATTGGGAGTGTATGCTGAGATGCCTGACCTCTTCGCTATTGCACTTCGAGGAGAAGACCAGCGCGGAGAAGATCATTCTTTCCTATGTTGGGAAGGGAAATGCGGCATGGCTACAGCTGTATGCTTTCTTGTGTGCCCAAACAGGATGCTTGATTACTGGACGCCTTCCGGGCGCCAAAGCCATCAACGCGTTGATTCAGGCGGAGAAGAACCCGGACAACGCACCTGGACAGTTGAACCGGATTATCAATAGGCAGAAGAGGAGCCCCATTGGCGAGGCGACGATTCGCGACATGATGATCCACAAGAAGAGCTTCTTGGTCCTGGATTGGCCCCTGAGGGCCGTCAACTCAAAAGGGAGCACGAAGACCTTCCAGATGATGGTCAACGAACAGGGATGGACAAACATCGAGGAGAGATCATACTATGGGTCGAGTGAGCAAGTCTCCTCACCCAACGACACGTTGAATATCATCTCCCGATTGCAGAAGCTGGATAAGCTCATCGCTGAACGGCGGAGGCGAGACATGGATGACTCGCCAATGTCGGTGCACATCTGGATGTCGCTATATGATTGGGTGTGCATGAGAGGATGCGGATGGCAGGTGACCGCCAACCCCATCATCGACTCCCTGCAGAAGGCGATATCTGACCTCGTCAACACATGCAAGGGCCTGGTCGTGGTGTGCGTGAATCGCGATGTTGCTTTCCATGGTGGAAGAGGGGACTTGGGGACGATCGCCAACAAGGTTAGCGAGATCTGCAAGGCGGCAGGCGCGCTGGTGACCGAGAACGATCGCCTGTGGCGCGTGGTCCATGCGCTCACAGGAAGGAACTACAAGATCCCTGGGAGCTCGAACTTGCAACATTTCCTCCTGAAACGACTGCTGATTGAGAAATCCATCGATGCGGTCGCACCAAGCAACGCGTTTGTGTGTGAGCTGGAGGGGACGTGCATAAACGAGCCCGACCTTCGATTCAACATCCCGAAGAACATGGAGGAATCGAAGGTGAAATTCGAGTACAAGCCGACCTTCACTGCACAGTCGAAGAGGAAACAAGAGCAGCAAGATGAAGGACACGGCGAGCAGGACGCTTTTGGGAAAGCCGATGTCGGTGATCAACGTCTTCGATGGTATACGGTCACGGAGCTCAGCAAGTTTATCTGCGAACTTTGCGCTAAAGAGATGCAGATGAGCAAGTCGAAGGTGCTCGGACCGAAGTCGAAGTACAATCCCTCTTCTTGCGTGAACTGTTGCGCGAACTGGAACGCGGACACGAACGGTATTGCAATGTCTATCGAGGGGAAGAAAATGTACACGCGCCTCTTCGCGGAATGCGTGGTGGCAATCCCCGACCTTCAAAACCTCATGGTGGACGTCAACAATATCCAGGCCATGATCACGATCATACGGGAGCTCGCGTATTCAAAGCTGAAGAAAGAGCTTTCTCACGCGGGATTCGTGAGCATGACTGTGGATCAAGCAGCGCAGTTCTACAACAACGGTCACGGGAAGCAATTGTGCGCATCCCGGGATGTGATCGTGTGCAAGAATTCCGAGGGAGTCGAGGAGAGGATGTCCATCTTCTTGATAGGCAAGGATCTCGGCAATGTGGCATATTCGTCATGGATCAAGAGTGTGCTCGACCAAGGAACGATGTATGAACTCCTGGGACAAACCACGAACGAGGAATCCTTGGGAGACGTCGTCGAGATGGTGTTGGGATTCTTTGAGGTGATGTCGTACTTCCAGCACGAACTGCCACTGTGGAAGGATGCATGGAAGATCAAGAGGGAGTTCGAGCAATCAATAGTGCGACACCTCGCTGGGAACGTGACCCACACGACGGGCCAGAACAGAAAGCGGAACAAACCGTCCGCACAGCTCGGCGTGCCCACGAAGGAGGCGCTTGACATCATGAACAAGGTCAAGCCCAGACATCCACGATCCCTGATCACCGAGCCCTCTGCACAAGGGTCCAAGAGAAAGGCCACGGAGGGCGAAGATGAGGGTCTTGGTCAAGCACCAGACCCGAGTCGAAGTTCTCAGCCCAATGCTGAGAAGGAAGATAAGAAGCAGCGAGTGATCGACGGGCGGAGAGCGGCACTAGGATTCCTGGAGTCAATGGAGAAGTGCATGGGAGACATGGGGATCTGCAAGAAGTGCGCAAACCTGGCCCACGACGGCGACTGCAAGGACATTGAAGAGGCTGCTGGAAATGAGAAGGCGATGAAGGTGCTCCGTGAGCTACTCAGCAGTGACCCTGTTTCATCTGATGAAGACATGGGGGATACGGAGGAACCGACCTCATCAACGTCCAAGGAAAGAAAGAAAGGGGGACAAGCAGGGAAAGAAACAATTGAGATGTACAGCTACACCATTAATTTGGTGGAGATGGCTGACACGGCTGAGGGAGGAGAGCTACAATGTGGTGGCGTCGACCTCACCTACAACCCGTGCGGGGACAGCAGGACATTCAAGAAGACGCTTGAGATGGGATGCGACACCATCCCGTGCTACATCCCGAAATATGGCGATGTGAGTGATGTGCACTTGCCATGGGCGTACGCGTCCATCGTTGACCCCAAATACTTTCCCAAAGGTGCAATCCTTGAGCAAGTGGACGTGATGCAACTTGGCAAGAGTGTCAACTTCTGCATTGCTCCTTTCGACGGTGCTCCACTATGCAGGATTGGTGATGATCGCTCGGTATTTACTACAAGGGACCAAGCAAACCAGCTATCTCACGACCTATGCAGAGTCCTTCGACACAAGATCGGCAATTGCCGAGGAAGTGCTTTCAGGTGCGACGAGGGTGGATGGGTCGACATTGATGCTGTCATTGACGACCGGAACAACGACATATTCCCACCACACACCACGAGAGCGAAACGATACATGGGCATCATGGAGGTGATCAAGTGGCAGGAATCCGGACACAAGAAATCGAGATTTCAGGTTCTGGCAGCAAGGTTTCCGAGCATCATGAACCCGAACGACACGAGGGCAGCCAGGGAGGAAATGACCAAGGCTGGCGTGGATCGGGACGACATCGACAGGATGTTCAACAGATGCGATGGATGGTACAGACCTTGGTGCATCCGAGTCACAACCGGTCACAGTGATTTTGGATTCATGAGCTCATCCGCACTGGCGAATAGGTATTCCGCAAGAATGGGTGATACTCTCGGAGGAGCATTCCATGTGACGTATGTGGAAAACCTGCCAAGCATCGTACGCTGTGGGCTAGTCCCCGGCGGAATCGATGGCGGTAACAGGCTAGCACTGCACTTCGGGGCATTTGCTCCATGGGATGAGATGAACGTGGCGACGAAGACAACGCTACGGAACGTGAGGAGAGGGGATCCGATTGCGATCATCTATATTCCCAGTGCAACCCTCGCGCGGTATGGGGCTGGAGTCGCGGCTAATGGGACTTTCATGGTCTTTGACGTGATCCCGTTCTATGAGGTCAAGTCCATTTGGATTGGCAAAAGCAATGGAGGGAAGCGCCTGGAGTACGCTGACATCAAGAGGGCGTACTCGAAGTGTGTGGAGAACGAGATCTGCCCTGGCTTTGTCAACTCTTCCCAAGAGTCGGCTGCGATGTTCCTCCAGAACGTCGCAAAGATCAGCGAGAGGATGCCGGAGACTGAGACAGGTGCCGATAATCTGCACTACATCGTTGACATGGTTAATCGTGCTTGCGAACTCTATCGAAACAACAAGATGGAAGAGTTCAACGCACAGGTCAACGAGGTCCGGGACGAAGTCAGCAAAGTCGTCATCCTGAATGATGAGACATGGGAAGGACTGAGGTGCCGGATATGTCCATCATGTGCGACCGCGATCCCCACCTGCTTCTGCTTATGCCTGGAGTGCGAGGCACAACTGATCTCCATCGGAAGATACTACATTCACATCAAATCCGATGACGAGGAGGACAACCAAAACCCCAACGTCTCTGGAGATGCCAGGCGTGCACAGGAAGAAGCTAACCACGATGCGGCAGCACAGGAGGATGAGGACGAAGCGGAGGAAGTTCCGGGAGAAGATGACGACATGGACACGCAAGGATATACATCCGGCTATGCGTCAGAAGAAGAAGACGGCGGTTGGCATTACCGCGACACCGATCTGACGTCACGGGACATTATAAGTTCCCAACGGATGGCGATCTGCCTTGACGAGCCGCGTGAGGCTCAGTACATGGCAGGATTTATCGCACTCCAGCTGTCCAAGATGTGGGGGATGTTTGAAGGTGGTGAGGAGAGAACGATGAATGCCGGACTCGAAGGGAGGCCGGGCTGCCCTTATCACAATGACTTCAAGAGGTACCCCAACATCACCGAGCATGATCAGGAAGGTATACTTTTGCCATCAACAATAACGAAGATTTCTCAATCGGAGAATGTTCGGACAAGAGCCTTCCGATCGGTTGAGGAGCGTGACGAATATATTCGTATGATGGTGAACAAATGCGAGGGACTTTACACATTCTACAAGCTGTGGATTGCAGCGAGAATCCTCGATGTCACCAAGGAAGAAATGAAGCTCCTGGTCAAGGACCGAGTGCACCCGGTGGGTGATATTATTTTCAGATGTTTTGCACTAGCTTTCAACTGTAAGTATATATCATTCGTGAGGGATGGCCTAAACCTTGGCAAGCATGGTTACACGGTCAACGTGAGCGCCATCATCTCGGCCGTCGACCCGAACAAATGCGACACACCCCTGCTGGATTGGTGCCTTCGGAAAGGGCACTGGTTGCCAGAGGACTACAACAAGAAGTGTGTCCGGGCACGAGAAGCCCAGAAGAACTTGGACGAGGAGTTCCGCCGACGTACCCATAGGCTGTCCATTGGGGACAGGTATGCTTCGTGAAGATGATGATTGCGGTACGATGTGGGCCAGTCCCCATCTGTTACTTGCGTCACATCGACACTGTTATGGTGGAACGACTTACGTCATGATTTATATTCATGTGTCCAAGATGATTGGATGTGTACATGGTTACATATTCCGACGACTATGACGCTCTGGATATTCATGGATGGAATTATTACCTTATAGATGATATCTTTTCATTATTTATGCATTGTCCATGGTATCTGGAATGGCTATGATTTGCATTGATTACTCACCGATGTTTCTTTGCCGGAGATATGCAGACCGATCACAAGCGGGCGCGTATGGTGGACATTTATGGCCAACCCATTTATGGATGACAGCTGCGCGATGCGCAAATGCGGCAGCTGGAATGTTCACTGGCGGTCAAGTGAAGTGGCCACAGTGTATTATATACACCTGCATATGGATGTGTGCTTCGATTGGAGGATGAATGTTTCACTTTTCGTACAATCGAACCCGGCATGTTTCACAGCGAATGAACGGTGTAGTGATAGCAAGTAAAAGAATGCACGACACGATTTCGTAGTTGAAGCCGTGGCCAGTGGAACGTTTTGTGGTGTTTGGACCGCATGATGAACAATGCGACCCAAATGGGGGAAGTTAAAACCCTCTAGGCCCCGTGCCGAAATTGGGTAGCTGTTCTGAGGTCCTTGTTGGTGTTGCTTCCCAAGTTCCATTGATCGCCATTTGGCTCAAGACACAATTGAGGTTCAAGATCTGATGTGTGACTGCGCACATACGTGACGGGCATTAAGAGCAAAACAACTGCTTGCGCTGCATTCGTCAGGACCACTGTCGTAACTATCATTCCTTCTTCCTTACAACGTTTACACGGGTTCGGCTATAACGGCATCGTCCGTATACACCTTTCTACGTGGTTGGTATTAAAGCTTGAGGGTTCGGTGCACAGCGTCCCACGGGACGTCACCTTGCCGTCTCTTGACACCGAAGATAAGATTCCGATTGGGAAAATGCTCGTGTATACCAATTGCGAAGACCAAAACGAACAAGGCGAACTCAAGGTCATGTTCAAGTCAGATTGGACCTTATCCCTGGTAGAACACGTCCTTCATGGAAAGAACGCTAAGGAGGTTGCCAACAGAATCACCAACCTATTGGAGATCTATTTCAAGCTCTACCACCTCGCGAAGAAGAACAAAGACGAGCCGAAGGAAGAAGATACGAAATCCGAAAGACCAAAGAAGGCCTGGCTCAAGCAGGCCCCATCATCTTCAAAGGAACCCGCACAAGAAGAGGAACGAGGAGAATCTGTTGAACCAAAAGAAGAACCTAAAGGAGGAAATTGGAAATATCCGTGGAGTTCCTGGAAGAATTCATGGTCTAACTGGCGAAATTGGAACTGGGGCAAAGATTCAGATCGAGATTCGATGCCAAAGAACCATACCACTTCTGGTATTATTGCAAAAGACCTTCATAATGCAGCCTCTGACAAGAAGAAACCGATCGTTGACCCGATGTTTGCTCCAGCAGGCGGATTCACAAATCTGCAACTTGAGAGTATTAAGGCATTGATCCATGAACCGGACAAGAAGGCACTCTATTATAAAGAGAAGGAAAGGAATACCACAAATTGGGAAGAGTGTTGCAGCCAGCAACCAGAATGCGAATTCCCGATTCGACTCCCACTCGGATTCCCTGATCTGTCATCATTAGACAACACAAGGAAGAGGAAAGAGTACATTGACATTCTCCAGCATCTCCTGCACTCGACGAGAACCAGACGAACGAGAACCGAAAATGATCTGGCCTCGACTCAGACAAGCGCAGTCCGACTCAACATCCTGACCCTGAACCTAGGAA
Source organism: Effrenium voratum (assembly GCA_963377175.1). Classification (NCBI taxonomy): domain Eukaryota; class Dinophyceae; order Suessiales; family Symbiodiniaceae; genus Effrenium; species Effrenium voratum. Next base: position 357,771 of record CAUJNA010003808.1, read on the forward strand.
ACCTCGAACGACCACCTATATATCCCGGAAACCGCAGGAAGGGCGACCTGGAAGATTCAGTTCTTTTGGGCTTGGTCGAGAACAACCCAGGACACGTTCTTTGCCTCCAAGAAGCCGACGGTATCAATAATGATACAGTGCGTGCAGCATTCGAAAGATCCGGGTACACAGGAATTGTCGTAACCCAGGGCGGATGTAAAGGCATCGGATGCTTCGTGAGAGGAGACAAGACAGCACGAGTGGATCTTATCCACCGATATGTGCTCACCAAGTCTCAACATTGGTTGATGTCTGGAGCATACTTCAGAGTGTGGTATGGACTGCTATCAGAAACCGAAAACACGCGAGTTCCTCTCCATCGAGACCTAGGTGGAAAACCACTTCCGGCTGAGCATACTCGCCAAAACGACACTGTTGGCGATATCTTCAATGACGTCATCATCAGCACATCCGGAAATGATCCAACATAGAGTTTGCCAACCAAGGTCGAAGGCATCAAGAGAACCATTTCATATGCCGATGGAAGGATTTCTTACTGCGATTGCGGAATTACAGAACACGTGACACCTGCAATCTTGACCATTCAGACCAGAGGAGAATACGATAGGACTCATGTTCACCGAGCAGGACTGCCGTTCTTAACGGTTGGAGTATATCACTATGAATGTGGTGCGACCAAGGCCTACCAAGCAGTAGTCAAGAACATGGCTCGATTCATAAATCGAGGAATCCAGCACATGGTCGACGTCCTCACGGGCGATGCCAATTCAGCATGCAACAAGCTCGGAAAAGCACAAGAAGTTCAACATCCACAGATATCCGCTATGACTTACGCGATTGAAGGAATTGTGGAAAGTTTCAACAAGGCGAACACAGATCCACTCCAGCACATTCGGGTCAGCACCGAAGTGGCCGCGTCAAAGAGATCTATTATCAATGCCTCACTGAAACACGGATCCAAGTCATCCCTTGATGTTGACGACTTCTACGGCGTCCTAGATTCTTTGGTTACACATGTCTTTCATTGGGCCAAGACGAACCGCATGTACGATTGCCGAAAGAGAAACACTCCAGAAGACTATAAGCCAGATCCCGAATTGCCATTGGGTAGCATATATCCAGATTACAAGGTCGGCCCAGGAGAAAGATACAAACTGCTCACGAATGAACAGCTCATGCTGGGAACTGCCGACACTGACTGGCACCATCCTCTCCTGGTGAACCTCGACACCGTCCACGAGAATCCAAATATTTCTCAAGCGCAAATGAAGCGCCGAAGAACCAATTATCAGGAACAGGGACGAGACCGTGGACATTCGAGTTGATCGAACATCGAGTTCCAGGAGACCATTTCTGTCATCATAATGACACATGTCAAAAGAACCAATTTCACTTTGGAATGTCTGTCTCACATGGCTCCGGGAAACCGGAATTTCTCACGTCAATCTTTGGTACAGTCCTTTTCCGTTTCGAGTACACTTCGTGTACAGATTCTCTATGTCTCACAGGTTCATACCAGTTCCGCCTCCAGGATTTCAAGTGCCTCATGTAAAAATAGCGGCTCTCACCTCAGTGCAACTTTTGGCTACGGAAAGGTACTAGGCCTCAACGCCGAAGGTGATAAAATCACTTGATGGCTTTATTCTTCCTAAGAATAACTGGTGCCATGAGTGGAAAGAAATTTGTGTATGTTTGTTTCTTGTTATTCTGTTGCTTGAACCCACAGATCCACTCATGAGCAACCATGCCATTGCCATGGTGTATAGTACGATCTCACATGCAACTGTGAAAAGGTACACCGCCATTGCTGGTTGTGACCTTTGTGCACATTATATATTTATCCTATTGACCAAACCGGTCCACTTCTTCTTCAACACCCCTATCGGAGTAGTTTCCAGGGACCTACATTGGATTATTTGCCTGGCCCTACCGGGCCTGCAGTATTCCAAGCCACACCCCTCCCCCTGTGTTGCTTTTGCTTCGCGTGTTGACCCTGTAACATCCATTGTCATTTTGGCTCAAGGCCCCTCTTGTACATAGTATCCGAGCACATGGAACTATAGTCAAAAGGACCATTGCAGACCGCTTGCGGCATCAGTCAACGATCCATACAACCAGGACTATTCATCCATAATCCACTTACGGTTGACACATTGGATTTCCTTGCGGAACAGATCCAGGGACCACAAATAGAACCACTACCACACGGGACCTGTTTCCTTCGGGGATAAGGCCCCCGGCATTGGGTCTCAATTGTGGTAGCGGAGCTTGGTTTTCCGCAGAGATTCATACACAATGTCATCCGATGGAGAAGGATTCATGGAGGCCTATTCAAGTGTCGGCCGAACATCCGGCTACACTGAAGAGACTTATCGATGACCGCCAAGCAGCCGCCATCGTTCGACGGAAAAGTCAGCTGGTTTAGATATGAAGAACTCGTAGATGATTGGGTGACCTTCACCACCATCGAAGCATCCAAGCGAGGACCCTTGCTGAAGAGCCGACTCATTGGAGACGCTCACATGTACAAGTCAGTCCTCCAGAATGACCTTTTGCAAGATCCTGACGAAGGAGTCAACTATTTCAAGAACACGCTGAAGAAGTTCTTCCTGAAAGGCTCGACGAACGTGTGCTTATACAGACTTCTCAGTTTCTTCAATCACAGAAGGCAGAACACCGAGTTCCTCATTTTCACATCCAACTTTGAAATCCTCTTGATGAGATTGAAGGCAGCCTGGATGGACTTGATGCCCACACATACGGCACAGTCACCAGAGTTCCTAGCATCAGTACAAGATGCCAATGCAAGAAGACTTGCCGCGCACCAGCAAGCAGCCGGTGCACGAGCACCGCCTCCAGATCTGCTACAAGCCGACAATCCAGAAGTACTCAGGCAGTACATCACCGGCATGCAGACAAGGCACAAGGACGCATTTCCCCTCAGCGACAACCTCATTGCACGATTCTTCATAATCCAGAGTGAATTATCCGATCAGCAGAGAGAAAGACTGATCAGTGCAATGTCATTGAGGAACATCACGCTCGAGAATTACACCTACGAGATGATGAAAACGCAGTACCACGATATATTCATCACGACCAGAACATCCATCCAAGATCCATCCATCCGACCTCCCGGAGGAAATCGGAGCATTACCTTTTACATTCTCGAACAAGGAGAATACGAAGGAGAAGAAGGCTTCTGGGTGGAAGATGAAGAAGGATGCGAAGGTTTCATGGCGAACAATGATGAAGAGACATTTTGGGTATTAGAGGAGAACGATGCGTTCATTGCGAGAAAGGTGTCTGGGCGGAATCTCAGATTCAAGAAGAGAAAAGGAAAAGGAAAATCAGTAAATAAAAAGGGCAGTCACCAAGGAGGTGGCTTCAAACCCTTCCGGAAAAGCGGTTCTGGCCTTCCATATCAGGATCCCTACGACCAGGCATATTGGGGAAAAGGCAAAGGAAAGAAGGGAAAGAAAGGAAAATCAAAATTTCCATATCCCTATGATGGAAACAAAGGTTATCCATCCTATGACAATGGCAAAGGAAAAGGCGGACAAGAAAAAGGAAAACCCAAAACGTTCGCAGCCATCGCAGAGAAGACGGAGGAGCAGCCCGCCATCCAGCAGACTGCACCAGCCACAGAGCCTACCTATGCCGGTTGGACAGATCAAGATTGGGACCCATCACGGAATTGGAGTAAACAAGGCTAGTATTCATCCCATGAGACATCCAGCACAGGACAAGCGATGATGGCATTCCATGACGCATATGAGCAGCATGAGAAAGACGCCATCCATGAGAAGCTGATCCAATCCGATACAGTTTCAGAGCAGACAATGACAGCGACAGCAAATCAAAGCCTTTTGCTGATGGCGCCTGTCATCAACCCACAGCAGAACCCGACCTATGCGATCCTGGACAACGGATGTGCCAGATCCATGGGCAGCTGGCATGCAACCCAGCGTTTTACTCAGGCCATCGAACCCATGAAAGACCCCATCTCCTATCAGTACATTCCGGCCGAGACCAAATTCACATTTGCCAATGGAGAGACAGCCAAGGTCAACTGGACCTTGAACCTCAGGTATCACACAACACCTCCGGCGAGCACCAACATCGACATCCTTGAACAAGGCACTGTACCGATCCTCCTGAGCATCAGTCAGATGTGGAACCTGTACATGACCATCGAGCACACACCTCAATGTGACAAGATCACATGAAAGGCTTTTGGCGTGGACCGTCAAGCAGTTCCAGTATCCGGTACGGGACACGCACTCGTCGATCTTGCTGGAGAGCAAGAGTGAAATCCCACGGAGAGTTCGCCATCAAGGGCCTCACCAACTACGTTTACGATGATGACAACAGCATCCATTTCCCCTCGAGGGAACACTCAGAGAGTGAACAAGTCTGTGCATCCAAAGAATCCGAGGCAAAGGAAAAGATAGCGACTCCAAAAGTCATTGGTAATCTCAAGCAGGATCACTGGATATTAGACAACAAGAAAACCAGCTCACCCGTGTGCACATTACGCCTCGCAAAGCGTTGTTCACACCCACGGGAGCAAAGGAGTGTCCAGTTAATCCTGACAACATTAGCCGAGAGCGTGCAACGGAAATCCAAAGGTGGAGATCCAGAAATCCTTGAAGACAATTGGAGACTTACATCCCAGGCAAATAAACCTTTGATTAACCTGTGGAAAGGTAAGACCACCTTCGGGGACAATTCGCTAAAGGACAGAGAATCCGGTTCAGGATCGGCAGCAGACAGGATCATCGACAAGAAGGGCCAGTCGACTATTGAGCCAGATCCTGCAGTGCCATCCAGGGAAGAACCAACGTCACTTCCGGTCGCCTTAGGCAGAATTCACCAGCGATTGCCCAAGCCAGAAGAGCTGAAAAAGCTCCACCTGCAGCATCATCACATGACTACAAACCAATTTCGATTCAGGACTCGTGCGCTTCACTTGCCAAAATCAATCTACGATCTATTTGACAAAATCCGAAGTGAATGTGAAGTTTGCCAAGCGGCAAAACAAGCACCATCACGAAGCAAGACGAGTGGACTTCGAGCGGACACATTCGGAGATATGACATTCATTGATCACTGTCAAGTTCCTCTCGGAACTGGAGAACATATCACTGTTTTTGTCATCCTGGATGGAGCAACGACATTGCTCACCGCTGAGGCAGTGACAACTACGCAGGAAGCCGAGAACATCACTGTCCTCAGGAACTACTTTGACCAGTGCCACCTGCAGCCAAAATCAGTTGTTGGCGATCAGGCCTTCATGACGGAGACAGGGGAACATTTCTATCAATCCCTCGACATTACACCAATATCGCTGGGACCAAATACACCATGGCCAAATCGAGCTGAATCAGCAGTTCGATTATTGAAGGCTCAGTTGAAGATCATGCTCCATTCGATTAAGTCGGGCAATGCACCGGCGACATTGAAGAAAGTGACATACCGACAACTTGTGAAGGCAGCAGCAACTGTCAGAAATCAAACTGTCACCTACGGGGGTGTAACACCTCTGGAGCTCGCATTCGGACAAAGACCTGCAGATCTCATCCAACTTGATGTCGCAACACCGACTCAATTGACAATTGACAGGAATGAGGAAGAGCTTACAGCGATCCAAATCAAGCAGCTATCCAAGCAGGCATTCCAAGAAGCTCGTCAATCCGAGGACATCCGAAGAGATCTTGCTCAGAACTTCAGGATGAGCTCCAAACCTCTTCAGTTGAAGGACAAGGTATTTTACTGGCAGGAAGACAAATCCAAGATTTGTTCCGACGGAAGCAAAGGAGGAATATTCGGAACAAGACTCATCAAGGTCAATATGACGAAAGTCAGAAAAGATGAAACCATCCCTCCGGGGAAACCTGGAATTGATTTCTTATTGCCCGATGAGAAGGAATCCTTGCAGGAAGAACAAGGCGGCTCCTCAGCCAAATCCAAGCAGACGGGATCATCCATTCCAACTCCGAAGCCAGCATCCTCACGACCATTACGCATTGCTGGAAAATCAACTCCTCAACCTGCAGCACCAAGACCTGCAGAGAACACGTTCGTGGAAGATATGACATCCATTCCTGAACAAGCACAGTGGAACTGTGTACGTAAAGGAAAGATCCACGTTCTCGAGATCTTTGCAGGGAGTGCCAGATTCAGTCAATGCTGTGCACTCACGGGCATGACTGTTGGGACACCAGTCGACACCCGCAACGGATTTGACGTAATGACATCCAAGGGACGACACATGGTCATGGAGATCATCAAGGAGCAAGCACCTGATCTCATCCTCATGGCACCAGTCTGTGGACCATGGTCAAATATGCAGAACATCCAACAAGACCAACAGAAGGTCAGGGAAAAGCGAAAGCGCTACATCCCGATGGTTGAGTTTGTGGCATCCATCGCGCGATATCAGCTGAAGCACAGAAGATATCTCATCATCGAAAATCCTCAAACATCCAGGATCTGGTATTTGCAGTGCACGCAGCAACTCTTTTCAGATCCATCCATCACTTGGGGAGATTTCCATTTCTGCGCATACGGACTGAAAGATCCTGAGTCCGGACTCAGAAGTCTCAAGCCAACAAGCTTGATGCACTGTCTACCTTCCGAGGTAATGAGACCGATTTTCAGAAAGTGAAAAAATTTTACCAGTTCAGTAAACTATGAGCATCAACCCCTTGAGGGAAATGCCGGCACTTTCGGAAGCAGAACCAAACTGGCACAGGTATATCCTTACCAGTTCTGCCAGGATCTCGCGCACATCATCTTGCGTCACCTTAAGGTGAAACCGCTTGACAATGAGGTGTACCTCCTCGAGGACATCTTCGAGCCGTTCACCGACAAGCAGGTTGATATTCTTCGAAAGGAGATGGCAGCCATTGACAAGGAGTTCAACATGACTAGCAGCAGCACCGCTGTTAGAATCCAGGACCTCCCGTTCAACAAGAATGTTCAACCATTAGTCATCCAAGATCCGCTAGTCCAAAAGTTTCAGAAGACACTGAAACAGTACCCTCCGGGGACTGAAATCGACGTTTTCAAACAAGATGCTAATGACTGGCGATGTCAGAACATGTGGAATGGTTGCAAGAAGTTGAGACAATTGTGCGTTTCATCCACACAATACGATGCATGCACGGCATACGCCCACACGATTGGCATCAACATGCCTATCAATTCACCTCCAAACGATGCCATCATAGCCTTCTGGCAACCAGATCAGCTGAACAGAATTTGGGTCTTGCCAGCATCCAAGTGCAATTGGGAGAACTACAATCCGAAGACGTGGCATGCAGTGATGTACTCATCAGTCCATCACTCATTCTCAGATGCACCGGCTATCAAGCCGATGCCCGTCGAGGTCGATCCCATGGATCCGACGAATTCACCTCGACCTTCTGACACACAGCAGCCACCTGATCAACCGGACCATCCCATGCCTGATCCAAGACCTCCAACTCCACCGGACGAGCACATGTCACATCCTCCTCCGGATCCTCCACATCAGCCTGATCAGAATGATCGCCCGGATCATCCCATGCCGCCAGCAACGCCAGGTGTATCACCAGACAGTCCAGTAGATCCACCGCTGCCGCCACATGACAAACCAGGCGGGGGAAATCCCGCAGTCAAACGGCAAAAGCAGTCAATTTCATCCTCAAGTGGACTCAATCGACTGGGGGGTGATGTTACTTTGCCGTCTCAGTCGCAACCATCTCAACCGATTCTTCCGACTGTCGTGGTGCCATCGCCACCTGCAATTCTGACGAATCCCGAAGCAGAAAACGATGATGAAGAGCTTGAACTGCCTCATCTTGAGCAAGAAGAAACAACTGCACCTCCTGCGCAGAGCAGTTCATCCAAGAAGCAGAAGACAGGAAAGAAGAAGAAGCAAAATGAGAATCCAGATGACGAAGAATCGCCTGGATCATCTCCCAGAAATGAGCATGCAGCTTCACCCCACTTCAATCCGAACAATCCAGTCAATTTGCCGATGCAATCCGACAGCGAGGAAGAACTTATCCCTCACGTTCCAACTTCATCCGGCACTGGAAGTTCACAGAGAACAATACAGTACACTGACCGAGAAGATGATGAATCAGAAGACTCTCAGAGGACGAGGCCATACGATGATCAGGAAGCCGACTTTGTTCTTGATGAAGCGCATTGGTCACTCATGACATCCGATCAGAAGATCTGTGCTAATACTGGATCCTTCACGGTTCCGAGAGATATCGAAGGAAACCCTGTCTTTCTTGGACGAGTAAAAGGGACCTTCAAACCATCCAATCGATGTGGATTCTCTCATCAGAAATTCACAGACAAGAATCATGTTGACCGGCTCTGCAAGAACATGACAGACGATGACCGAGCACTCTTAGTTCTGTACTCATCCAAGCAAGAATCCTTGAAGGCTTCATCCACATCCGCACTTATTGGTAAGAAGCGGAAGGAAGCAACAGCTACTGAGACAAAGGCTTACCAGAAGCAATTCCTTGAAGCCAAGCTCCTCGAGTGCAAATCTTGGCTTGACAATGAAGTGTTCGACTTAGTCGACACACGAAAGATTCATGTCAGGAATTGGGTCACCGGTCGCTGGGTTCTTACCCTGAAGCGAGACAAAGATGGGAAGTTCCTGAAGACGAAAGCCCGATGGGTCCTCTTAAATGATGCACCCCGCAGATGGTGGAACATCCTAGACTCGGCACTCCGTTCATACGGATTAGTGCCAACACGAGCAGATCGTTGCACATATGTTTACTATGGTAAACAGCTTCCAAAATCCACACCGATCAGTGAAAAGAAATCATCCAATTTATTCGATCTTGAAGGAGCTGTTGATTACCTCATGGACCCCGTTTCCGGCAACAACGCCAAGAACCGACAAGTTCATGGAGCACTTTCTCTTCATGTAGATGATCTTCTTATGACTGGTGATGATGTTTTTGAAAGAGAGATCATGGGACGACTTCGTAAAGATTTCCAAGTCGGCTCAGAAGATAAAAATGATTGTCTCTTTGTGGGTCAACGAATCCAATGGAAGCATGACGACAAGCACGGTTGGTACATCAATGTCCATCAGAATGTTGCCATCGATGAACTTCAGGAGATCACCTTTGACAAGTACCTCAAGGATGACACACCACTCACTCCCCAAATGCATACAGCATATAGAAGTGTCCTGGGTCAGATCAACTGGTTACAATCGCGAACACAATTCCACATTGGTTATCAATTCTCCAGGTGTGCATCCAAGGCATCATCACCAACGACGTTCGCGCCATCAACAAGACAGTCAGAACCATCAAAAGCATTCCGCTAAGTGTGAGATTCTGGCCCCTTCGTGGAAAGACCCGAATAGTAGGTTATCCAGATGCATCCTATCGCAATAATGAAGACAAGTCATCCCAACGTGCACAGGTTATCTTTCTTGCGGAACAGACTGATCTTCGCCAGGGCTCATCGAATTCGAGAGGCTCACTGGTCGATTATGAGACGCATAAGATCACCGCTACAACCATGTCCACAACTGTTGCTGAATTGCACGGACTGACGCGTTGTTACGGTTCATCCAAATTTCTTCGCCGACTCTGGTCAGACATTACAGGCGAAAACGCAGATGTTCATATCCGCACAGATGCTAACAACCTTGTTACAACAGCATCCACAACTCATCAACCCGAACAGAAAGAAACAATGCACTTAATCCAAATGTTGCGAAAGGAGAGCAATAGTGGACAAATGCACGATCTTGCACATGTGCGAAGCGAGGACTGCCTAGCAGACTCGCTGACAAAACACTCAGCGAAGGCCGATGAGCTTATTAAAGCAGTATTGACAGGCAACCTCATGAATGTGGACGCTCATCCACCATTTCGCACCATGTTGCAGAACAAAGCATTTTTGGTTGAATGGCTAGCACGCAATACAAAGCACGGACCCGACATAATTGCATTCGCAGGAGTCGGTGTAGCAGAATCCATGTTTGCTTATTGGGGGACCTGGGCATGATCCACATGTCCATGATTTTCAATGCATGAATTCTCCATTTTAGTGATTTTCAATTCCTCAATGCCGTGATGAGTATTTTGCATGCGACCTTTCTTGAATCTCAAGAAATATGTGTCTGCGTCCGCAGCCAATTTGGTTTACATCCCATTCGACCTTTTGCGACCGTGTATGTTCAATCCAATCGACAGCGACATGCCTCTCCTTGCAAGCATTTCGGAAGCAGCAAGTCAAAGCCATCCACTCCGAAGCCGGCTGGAAAGAGACGAGCATCGCCTCTTAAGGATTCACCTGTCCCGAGTGATGACGATGAGGAATCATCCGACTATGTCATGGGAGAGATTAACGATGAGAAGAAGTCGCAATCCAATCCTCCCGAAGAAGGAGACATCCCGATGGAGCAGGCCGACTATGACAGAGATTCCGACACCGATGAGGGCAAGAAACCCACTGGTCGACCTCTCGAGGAAAGACCAAAGCAGAAGGCAATACCCATGCAGCCTCCAGTGCCAACGTTGAAGTTGACACCGAAGATCAAGGTCCAGCCGCCGGCAACCTTAGACGATGAGACGGAATCCGACAATGTCAAGCATCCAAATGCAGCCCGGCCACCTTTGCCAAGACGGCCAACGATTAAGGCACCTCCTGCATCCATTGACAACTCCAGGTGGATAAATTACGACAAGCCCGGCCAGGTTGGAATCAAGCTTCTGAAGGAGACAGGGAATCCCTCGCCATTTTGGAACCACAAGTTTCTGAACTTCGTGCAGCAGTACTATCATGAGTGCAGCACCATCATGGAGAAGCATACGGACTTCTACTATGTTCCTGAGCACTTGCGTTGAGGGCCAAATTCAACGAATTTTGGGATCCAACCATTCGTGGAGAGGATTCCCAAGGAGAGAAGGACTATATGACCTACATCAAGAAGATTTACAGCATGTGTTGCTTTGTCAATGACGACCCCAAGAGTTTCAGCACTGAGGTCATCCCAACGGTATCCCACAATGGGCAGATCGACATGGACAAGACTATTGCCAATGCCGAATCCGTTTGCATATATTTCGGAATGGATCCATCCTATGCAAAGCCAATTGTCCACTTCGTCCTTTGGAGAGTGGAGAGATTGAGCAGGTTGTTTTCCGAATGCCTTCGACACAATCTCCGAGAAGGACGAGAAATGAAAAGAGCAATCCGGATCAACCGTGATGGATCATGCGAACTTTATGAGGATTGTGCACGATCACCCATGCGAGGAATTTCCTTGGCAACAAACCAGGCGTATTCTTGATGTCCATGCTTCCACTCTTTGGAAAATCCCGATACGAAATAGCATTCGTATATCCGAAGTTTGATGGAACATACCAGGAACGAGAAGCGAAGAACGAGATTGTCCCGAGAAACCGATGGATTGACAGCATTTCATCCAAAGCCGCATTCTATGCACTCAGGCCTGATGGCAAGGCATTCTTCAACGACAATGACATGGAGCTCTATGTGAGATGCAACAGTGGTCATTCGCGCTATGTTGATTTGGAAACCCTTGGAAGACCCTTGTGGAAGCATCAGTACACTTGGGACGAGCCATCCTACGATTTGCCCAATTCATCCAAGCATCGTGACCAAGACCATGAAGATGAGAGCACGGCGAATCCGAAATCCATCGAGGAGGACAGGAAGATTGTTCCGTTCAGGAAGAAGCCCGTCACGTTCATGTTCCATGCTACCTATGGAAACCAGATTGAGAGCATAATGCAGCAAGGTATCCAGCCAGGAAGGAATCACACCCCTCGGGGAAGACAATGTGTTCACATGGCATGCATCGACGGCATCATCTACGATGACGAGCAATCAGATGCAGCGCTGACACATGTCCCCAAGGGGCGCGATGCTTTGTTGATCCTTGCTTTTACACGTGACAACCATTACAACATCCGAGTTACTGAAGAACGAACCGCTTTGTCAGAACATACCATCGAGCCATGCAGCATCATCGCAGCATTCGACACCGATGGACAGCCCGTGCAGAGCAGCCACTGGATCCCGGAAAAGAACCTCGACTCAGACGACCGAGAGCAATGCGAATCCAAGATCCAGGAGTTTGCAGAGCATTTCTTCCTACACATCGATCGGGGTAATTTCCACGACAAGCGCAACAAGCACAACAAGTACCAATCTGAACAAGAGCAACCCAGCGAGACCAAGAAAAGACGGCGCTCGACAGATCAAGATGAAGAAAGTATGAGCACCAAAGCAGATCGATCCGTCAAGACCAAGGTCATCGTGGAACGTCCTCATCCGGCCAATTTGAAAGAGTCCAACCGGGATTTTGAGGAAATCAATTTGGACAGAGACATGACAAAGGTCGATGCATCAGCAGAGTTCATCGACACTCAGCAATCATTCCAGGCATTCATGGACAGGCACAACGACGATCCAAGGAATGTACATCCAGACCTGACTGATTGCGAATTGAGATCTTTGGCACACGTGAATCCAGATGAGAACATCGAGGACGAGGAGTTCTACTTCGAGCGCGCGAGTTCACATCCGACCATGGAAGAGTTCAGAGCAGCACAGGACCCTTCGGGGTATCCACTCAGACTTCCACTCGGACTGAAGAAGCTGAAGCATTACGACGAAGATGATCTCATCAAATCATTCACGGACATCCTGGGATCTTTGATGCAAGGCACTGATGGCCCCATTGTCGACTACCTCAAGAAGAAAGATTATCCATCCACCATTTCGCTCAACATTCTGACAGTGAATCACGGGAACCTAACAAGGAATCCGAAACTGGATAATCGGGAACTCACGCAATGGCCAATCAAGCACCGACCGCTCATCATGCATTTGATGCAGAACAGTGCAACCATCCTTTGCATCAATGAGGCTGATCCATTTTTCTTCCCGAATGATCCAAAGACCGTCGACCTCATCAAACTGTTCATCAAATGCGGATACAAGGGCATCGTTCTCAAGCTATGGTCTGCGAGACCTATTGCATGCTTTGTTCGAGGTGGAAAGCACGCCAGAGTCGAATTATTGGCACGATGCATTTCATCCAAGGCCTCATACTGGAGTACTACATTCGGCATGTTCAGATGCTTCTTCGGACTCGAGGACAATTGCATCGATCCGGACTATGATACTCCCACATCCGACTGCTTGGCATCCACAGGAACATCCATGTACGACAACAAGGAGAAGTACATTGGAAAGAGATTGCCACCGCGCACAGTTGTTCAATGGCATGGTAAGAACTGTGAGATTGTCGTCATCCATATCGAGCAGAACAATGAGATCCGTGGAGCATTTCCGAGATCCACCAAGGATCCTGTTCTATCCTACGACACACGCCATGTTACTCGAGCTGATCTTCCATTTGCCACCATCGGAGTATTTCATATCCATCCGAACATCGCCCACGGTGCAGCAAGAGAAGACATGCAGAAGGGTGTCATGCCGCTCGTTACGGAATACCAATGCGATATGATCACAGGTGATGCCAACAAATCCGCGAACACGTTCAGCAAGTTGCAATCCGTCTACAATCCTGAAAACGGCCTCACGCACTACGTCATGGAGAATTTCAAGAGAACTTGGAATGAGACACGAGATATGCCGTTAGCGAATCGAATGGATTTTTCCATGGCTACCTCATGCACAATCAAATCCATTGCTCGCCATCGCCATCATCTTCATACGAAGACAGGTTCAGGATACGACCGGACGTTTCCAGATTGTATGATGACTTTCGTATTCAGTTGGGGAAAGACCAACATCCAACAAGAGTATCGCCATTCCGAGATTGCCAAACTCCATCCAGAGACATTGGAATCCATGACCGACGAATTCGACAAGGCCATCCCCGATTACAAAGTCACATCCGCCGAGCACTGCAAGCACATCAACAATGAAATGCTAATGCTTGGACCATGCGATCAAGATTCTCACATCCCATTGTTGGTCTATGTCCGCAGCCTCGCAGCTGAACAGGAAAGAAATCTCCACCGCAAGAAGGAGTTCATCCAGAATAAGAAGAAGGAGAAAGAGACCACATGGAGGCCATATGACCAATCCTACAAGCAAGGATGGAAGCACTATGGCTATCAGGGATGGCAGGATTATGGCGGAGATTATGGAAGCAATTCCGACAGCAGCTATCATTGGTACCCGCAGAAATGATGAGATACTATGATTGCAATGAGAAGCTATCAGAATCCACGCTGAGACCATTCACACGGAACCGGCACTACGAATTCCAATCAATTGATCCTCCTGCTCATCAAGACTATACCAGTGAGTTATCAATAGTTTCACACCATCCCGCGTGTACAAAGTGTCTTGCACATTTCCGTTTTAGATACAACTAGGTATCTCATTCATCCAGCACAAAGCATTTTCCATTTAGCCAACAGGACAGTTCATCCGCGCAAGAAACAGGATGATTCAATTTAAATAATACACATATGGCTACGGCAAGCACACCATATCCAATGGCTACGGCTAAAGGCCATGAAGCCAAGAATACTATTTTGGTGTTAAGGGTCAAAAGAAATCGTGTCTGTTTTGTGTTGCTTTTGCTTCGCATGTTGACCCTGTAACATCCATTGTCATTTTGGCTCAAGGCCCCTCTTGTGCATAGTATCCGAGCACATGGAACTATAGTCAAAAGGACCATTGCAGACCGCTTGCAGCATCAGTCAACGATCCATACAACCAGGACTATTCATCCATAATCCACTTACGGTTGACACATTGGATTTCCTTGCGGAACAGATCCAGGGACCACCAATAGAACCACTACCACACGGGACCTGTTCCCTTCAGGGATAAGGCCCCCGGCATTGGGTCTCAGCCCCCCTGAGACCCAATGCCCGGGGGCCTTATCCCAGAAGGGAACAGGTCCCGTGTGGTAATGGTTCTATTGATGGTCCCTGGATTCTATTCCGCTTCGGATCCTACAATGTTTCTGTGGATTAGATGTGGATGGAAAGTCCTGGTAAGAATAAGTGTTGCAATATGTTAAAACCCTCTAGGCCCCGTGCCGAAATTGGGTAGCAGTTCTGAGGTCCTTGTTGGTGTTGCTTCCCAAGTTCCATTGATCGCCATTTGGCTCAAGACACAATTGAGGTTCAAGATCTGATGTGTGACTGCGGATATCCGTGATTGGCACTAGGAGGAAAACAACTGCCTTGCGCCGCACTGTCAGGACTACTGGTGTGACTATCATCCCTTCTTCCTTACAACGTTTACACGGGTTCGGCTATAACGGCAACGTCCGTATACACCTTTCTACGTGGTTGGTATTGAAGCTTGAGGGTTCGGTGCACAGCGTCCCACGGGACGTCACCTTGCCGTCTCTTGACAGGTTATCAGCCGTATCGGCAAGCTCTACACTGGACTGGGAGACAGCTGGTTTATTGCGGGTACAGGGACAATAAAGGAACGATAACATACACAGTACAATGGCGTCTTCGGCGAGCCCAAGTACTGCAACTTTTGGGAACAGCAGCTCAGAGGGATCCAATGGATTGATGGCTCTTCCTGCGGTGATGGATATGGTTGCAGATTCACAGGATGAACCTGGGAGCGGAGGTTCCGCGCTATTCAGCGACATATCTACTCCCACAAGATCATGGAAGCAGATCGATGTTCATCAGGAGTCGAAGAAAAGAGAATCCCCACCGAGAAGATCATCATCTTCGCCTGCGACACCACGGACGTCGCAGAAGGGCGTGAGATCGACATCGAAGGGTGGGAGGTCAAAATCACCCACCAGTGCAGATTTTCGCGCCGTGATCAAAGAGAAGAATAAGATGGAGGTGGAGATCGGGGAATATCAGAAGACACTTGATGAAATGTCGGCAGCATGGCGAATCTTAACCAAGAAGACTATGGAAGCACCATCCGGATCCAGGAGCTGGAAAGACGATGCGAGATTGCCAGCAAGCAGTCGGGACATCTAGTGAGTCACCACCAACACCACATGGCTGAGGCATGGCGCAAGTTTGAGGAAGAAGCCCAACAGATGCGCAAGGTGGAAATGAACGCATTTCAGTACGGGGAGAAGAAAGACATGGAGTCGAATATTATAATGCAACAGATGAGACAAGCTGAAGGAACTATCATGGAGCAGAAGCGGGAGATTGCATTGATGAAATCCTACATGGCAAGCGAGAAGTCG
Source organism: Effrenium voratum (assembly GCA_963377175.1). Taxonomy (NCBI): domain Eukaryota; class Dinophyceae; order Suessiales; family Symbiodiniaceae; genus Effrenium; species Effrenium voratum. Next base: position 374,005 of record CAUJNA010003808.1, read on the forward strand.
GCCGCGCAGGAATCAGCTATACGTGCAAATCAGATACACCGTGAGGCTTCACAACAGATATCAGTTTATCAGCAACAGATCAGAGGCATAGAATCTTCTACATCTATCGAGAAGTTCAACGAGGAGGAGATGGTCCAAAGTCTGAAATCACAGTTGGAGCATGCACTCGTCAAGCGCCCCGAGACGTACTCTTTGGAGGACTCCAGGGAACAGCTGATGGCGAGGCTGAATGACGTTACAGTATTTGCGGAACAGGAATCGAAGAGAGCAGATTGCTTGCTTCGCGAAAAAGAAGAGATCGTCAAACAGTATGAGTCCGACGTGTCGATGAAGGACCAGATGATTGCTGTCGAAGTTGGTCATCGTCAGGATGCGATCTTGGAGTTAGCCCAGGTCAAAGAAGAGAAACAAGAGGAACGGTGCACGATGGACGAGAAGTCGAAGGAGGCTGAGTACTGGAGATTGACAGCTAAGGGAATGTATGATGAGTACCTCGAGGAGATGCATGAGCTTCAGGGACAACTGAAGGAAAGAGAGGCGACGCTCAAGCAAGAAGAGAGTTTTGTACGCCAACTCGATGCTGACAACGAGGAACTACGTGCACACAAGAAGCTGGAGACACAGGAAGCCTCCAGCAGCAAAGATGGACATCGTGAACGAGCAGTAGTGAAACGCGCTGAGGGAGGAACCCAGGCTAATTCAAATAGGATAGACAAGAAGGTGGCTGGTTCAGTCCCGTCATCGTCTTCAAATCAAATCCCTAATTCGTCGCTGATGCCAGGTTCGATCCTCTTTCCGTCTTTCGGTGATCCAATGATCGATGTACACCTATCCCAGATGCAAGGGGTTGTTGGGCGTGTCCCACAATCCACTACTACGACTGGTGGTGGTGATGGGGGGGGAAACAACGGCACTACGCCCCCATTGGATTACGGTGGATTCCCGCCCAATGGGAATGGGCGGGGAGCGGGTCGACGTCAGTTGAGCCTCGCTGGTGGCGGAGGAGGACCTCCGGATGATCCACCCGATGATGAGGATGACGACGACGAAGAGGATGAGGAAGACGAGGAAGAAGAAGAGGAAGAAGATGATCGGACACGGAGGAGACGAAGGAGATCGAGAGATAACCGAGAGATCAAGAATGATCGACCGAGAATCTCGAGGAAAGAGGCCGAGAGAGTATCTATTCCGGCCTGGCCAAAGATCCATCAACTTGACACCCGGAAGATGCAACTGCTGATGAATGTTCTGAGCGCATGTGCAGATCCAGATACCGACGCATGGACGAAATGGCTGGAGCAGGCTCTTGGGTTGAACCCAGACCTGGATTTGCTTAGCGATTCAGGTGGCGACAGATTCGCTACGATAGATCTTAAGATGGCCATGGGCATGCAGAACATGCTGAAACAAGCACCTGACGAAGCCAAGGACGTATACCTCGATGCTACGCGACACTCTGAACTACGACATCAACAAGGGGTGATCGTGAAGGGACGAGAGTTGGTATTGTTATGCGATGTTCGAACTGAATGAACGGACTGGCACATCTCACATCAAACGCCTTCAACGACTTCTGGCGACAAGAACTTTGATCATGTTCAAGGAACAAATGGTATCGTTGCTGCAAAGATGAGAGCGAGACAGACCAATCGCTGCTCTCAAGGCATCGCTGAGATCAGGGAACAAAGAAATTTTCCATGTCAGCCTCAATGCCTACCATAGGCTACCGGACAAGCATCCTCAGAAGACGTATGAATTCTTATTGGCGTTGATCGACTATCAGATCAAGGCAGATCGGGAAGACCTGATGCTCGACATGAAGGAGAAATCGGTCGAGTCGATGATGAAGTCAGGCGGGAAGGATGCGGCTCCAGCAACTGGCAAACAGGAGAACCAGGGTGGCAAGGGCAGAAAGGGGAAACCCGGTGGACCTGATGCCGCTCCTGTGCTCCCAAAAGCCAAGGCAAAGGGCCACGCTGGCAAGAACGGCAAGTCCGACGGTGCCGGCGACAGAGGCAAGAGTCCGGGCGGAGGCAAGGATAACCCCTGCTGGTACCACTTCAAATCTGCGAAGGGGTGCGTGAAAGGGAACGAATGCACTTTTTCCCACAGCAAGAAGACGGAGCACAAGTTGGAGAGCATGTCCAAGGGGAAAGGAAAGGGCAAATCCAAGTCCAGATCATCGTCACCAAAGAGAGATGATGGAGCATGCTTCGCGTTTTAGAAGGGGAAGTGCGATAAGGGAAGCGCTTGCAAGTATAGGCATGAGCTCATCAAGAACAATTCAGCTCCAGCAACGTCAAATGACAAGGCGCAAGCCAAGTCAAAGGCTGCCGCCAAAGCCGCAGCGCCTGCCATTTGTGAGAGGAACTATGCAGTACATGAATGATCCTGAAGCAGTCGCTCCTGCAGGAAAGTAAAAACTCAAGAAGGACATTGATCGTATCGAACCGGACAAGCGAGACATCTGCACGGCGATGACGACACGAATGAGCGAATCATCAGGATGATCTGCTTGAGTCCGAGATCCCCAGAAAGAATGAATTGACGGTTTTCAAGGAAATTATCCGAAGTCGGCAAAGAATGAGATCACCTGCCTCAGAAGACGAAGAAAACAATGGGGAGGGTCCCTTTCCTTTCGAGGTGTGACACGGAGGGGTCACCAATCTACCTTCAATGTCACCCGAAAGAAATTTCCAAAAAAGTGAGCAACGGACAGAATCAATTTCTTGTTCCCCAAAAACGATCATTGATACGTGCGAAGATACTGAGAGAAGTGGTGGATGATATATATAAGAAGCACTACTTCCCGGTGACCAAGGAGAGCAGCATAATGTCCGAGTATGATCGGAACAAGGACGAGATCAAGGAATCGGCTGTCGACTGGAAGAAACAGCATGGTATGCCGAAGAACGTTTTCGCCATGTCAACGTGCATCAGCAAACAGGTGAAATGGTTGATGGACACCGGATGTGGTCATGATCTCATCGGAAGAGCCAAGGCGAAGAGCCTGGGTGTCGACATCGTGAAAGATGATGACGAGATCGTGTTCCAGACCGCGAATGGTTCCACTTCCACATCTGATGTGGCCAAGATAGTCGTGGACGAGTTGGACGAGACTGTCGAGCCGCATGTATTGGATGAGACACCCACGGTATTGTCAGTGGGGAGGAGATGCATGAAGATGGGTTATGCATTTCACTGGATGCCTGGTAAACTACCTTTCATGGTTACGCCAAAGACGACATCCCGTACCTAGTGAGTGATGGTAAACTTCGGAGTAACAGGCATCGCCCTACGATAGACGACCTCAAGGAGCACTTTTCGGAAGTATTGGCGATGGTAACGAACGACGAGGCAGATCAGGGAGGTGACGATGAGAACGACGTCACACCCGCCGCTGTCAGTGAGTCCGCAGAGGCCGAGGGCGAACACCACGACGGGGCATTCGACTTCGGGCCACCCGGAGGAGCCGGTCCGGTACGTCCGCCTCCCGTGGCTGAGGAAATACCTGTAGATGTTGGGTCAGTCCCGCATCGACATGGTGATGCCGAAGCTCACGAGGAAGAGGTTGATGAAGATGATCCAGATGCCGGAATCGAAGTAGACGTATACGAAGGATCATCAATAAAGAGGAAAGTGGGAGTCCTCAAGAAGGACGCCAATTCCATAGCTCATTTGCTTACACACAGGTACCGGAATCCCTTCTGCGAATCATGCGTCAAGGCAAAGATGAGACACTTCAGATCGCGAACAGGAGCATTCAAAAGAGAAGTGAAGACGTTCGGTGACCTGGTGACGTTCGACTTTGTGACGGCATCAGGAGATCATGAAGTGGAGGGCAGGTATGCGCTCATCATCCGGGACATATATACCGGAATTATCATGGCTTATCCCACCGCGAGAAGAGACACTGACCCAGTCGTCAGGGCTATCAAGCACTTCTGCGGGAGGAGGAAAATCAAGCAGGTATATTCGGATGACGGCCCGGAACTGATCAATGCGTGCGTGGAGCTGAAGCTGAACCACGACCTATCGCTGCCTGGACAGCCGCAGAACAATTCCCTTGCTGAAAGAACAAATCAATTCATCATTGACCAGACTTCGGCTTGTCTAGTACATGCCGGTCTACCCACGTGTTATTGGGTGCAGGCCATCACCACTCTGTGTCATCTCATGAACATTGAAGAGGTGAACGGATCGAGTGCATGGATGAGGCTGCATGGCGAGGAGTTCAAGGGCGAGAAGATACCTTTCGGTGCGCTAGTGGACTTCAAGCCGAGTGAAGCACGGGGGGGAAAGAGGGAGAAGTTCGAGCCGAGAGGGGAAACTGGTATATTTGCCGGATATGTGTTGAGCACCGGTATGCATTGGGCAAACAAGTATCGTGCTTGGGCACTTACTGCATTTGCTGGTGCAGAGCTGAACATCAAGAAGGCAAAGGTTCCACCTCGGTTGAGAATGCCACATCAGACGGAGAGGATGATTCTGAAATCTCCTCTGACATTCCCAATACAACAGAAGTACAAGGTTGCCAACGAGACTTTGGAAGGGATAGAGATGTCTATCGATGCAATCAGTCTGGATGCGCGTGACCGCCTGATCGAAGATGAGGACTACGAGCCTGAATTGCTGCAGAGTGACGAGAAGCGACTGCTTGACGATGAGGTCGATCAGATCGCTGGTCTACTGCTCGACGATGGCCCGGAGGTAATCGCCGGAGATCGGGGGGGTCACGCAGGAGAAGAAGATGCTAGACCGAGCTCTTCAAAAGGAAAAGGGGATGGACACTCCAAGGGCGATGAGAAGGTTGCGAGGTCCGACCTTCCACACGTGTCAGTTGGACTACCTGGGGATGGTATCACGTACGTCAACGACGATGGCAAGGAGGTTAAGATCGACAAGGCCGGAAGACCGTATCCTGTCGGGAAGGATGGATTCAGGCTAATGAAGACATCGAGACCTCCAGAGTTCACTCCTGAAGAATGGAAGATGATGAGTAAATATTACACCAAGGAAGAGAAGGCCGAGGTGAAGGGCGGTGGCAAAAGGAAAGAAGAAGATCCCATGAGTAAAGAGTCTGAGATTTCCGCGCCGGCAGAGGCACGGACACTACAGATGCCCGGTGGTAAGAGAATTCGAGCGATGCTTCGGAACCGCTGGGGTGGAATAGAATGGCAGTACAATTGGGGATTGCGGAAGAACATATCAAAGATCAAGAACCCAATGGATGGGAAGCACTTGGCTGAGCTTGAATGGGTCAGGATTGTTGTTAATCCTGTTGACGGAGTGGTTGTCCTCATGGATTCCAAGCAGTCCCAAGACGTCTTGAGACGAAACGTTCAGCTTGAGAAAGAATTTGAGTGTCTGGTAGTAATTTATGCCTGGAAGTTCAAGTCTGAGGAGCGATCAAAGTCGACTCCAAATTGGACGAAGGCGGTTGCATCAGTCATTGAGAGTCATAAAGACGAAGCTGAGACAGCATCGGGGACGGATCCATCGGTCGACGAATCGACGGACCTCACCTGGTATGAATGGGAGGAGTCTGCTGAGATAGTTTCTGGAAAAGTGCCACTCGCAATGCCTGCGATAGGCGAGGACGGTGAAGCCAAAAAGCACCCATCGATGCCGTGCGTGACTTCTGAGCGAATACAGCACAGAGAGAAGGCTGTGAAAGTTGTACGATTCTTCGACGCTTTAGTATCCAGGCCGGTAGGCCGGAAAGAGATGTTGACCAACCCTGATGCATTGGCATCAATGAAGAAAGAGTGTTCGGGATTAATCGACCAGGGGGTCTTCGATCTTGGCGCGGTGCGCGAATATGACGCTGTAGCCAGGGAAGCAAAAGCGAAAGGGGAAGAAATACACATGGCTCGCGCACATGGCATTTGCGTTGAAAAACACTCACAGTTGCCTGTTGGTGATCCTAAGAGGAAGTTCAAGGGTAGAGGCGTGTTGCTGGGGAACCAAGTGAAGAACCAAAGCTTTGAGGCTGCGATGTTTCAAGATTTGGGGAACTCCCCTGCTTCATTTGAAGCCTCGCGTTGGGCGGATTTTCTGGGTTGTCATGATGGCTGGGATGTACAGATGGCCGACGCTGTTCAGGCGTATATACAGGCCACATTGAGGGGCACGCCGTGTTGGATTGAATTGCCACCGGAGGCCGTGCCAAGTGAATGCAAATGGGATAAGTACAGAAGACCAGTCGTCCCGTTGAGGAAGGCGCTGTACGGACACCCAGATGCAGGAACATTTTGGGAGCAGCACTGCGATGAGTCGGTGCGTGCCGTTGGTTTTGAGCCCATCGGCGAAGAATGGCCTTCAGTGTACATTCACGAAAAGCTCCAGCTTGTTCTGGTTGTGTATGTCGACGACTTCAAAATGGCAGGGCCGCAGTAGAACCTTGCCCAAGGGTGGAGCATGTTGCGTACACGTTTGAAGATTGAGCCCGAGACTGGACTTGACATGTACCTTGGTTGCAATCAAAGCAAGGGAAACGTCACTCTCGGGAACGGACACCGAGTAACAACGGTGACCTATGACGTGGAACAGTTCCTACGTTCCTGTGTCGACCGCTATCTTGAAGTGGCGGGCGATGTGAAGTTGAATAAGGTTGTCACCCCTGAGTTGCATGAAGAAGCAAAGAATCACGTCTCACGGAAGCCTGCCAGAGAGGGGCCGTCAGTCGTGTGCAATTGGTGTAACAATCTTGTGCCCACCGACGGTTCTGCCACAGTGCCGGACCAACGGGGAGGGACTCCTGAGTTGGCCATGAAGGAGCCCGTGCGTGGACACCTTGCTCCGCATGCCGCTAGTGTACTGATGAAGTTGCTGTACGGTGCGCGGATTGCTCGCTTCGATTTGTTGCGGCAAGTGAATCGCCTAGCACGGAACGTGCATAGGTGGACTGACTCCGATGATCGGGGTTTGCATCACTTGATGTGCTATGTGCATCATACCAAACATTGGCGCATGGTCGGTTGGGTTGGAGACCCTATGGACGATGTGCACTTGGCCTTGTATGCGGACGCTGACTTTGCAGGATGCATTGACTCGCTGCGTTCCACCTCCGGTGGACACTTGAATATACAAGGGCCTAATACCCGGTTTCCGTTGTCTGGCAGCTCTAAAAGACAGGGTTGTGTGAGCCACTCCACTCCCGAGGCCGAGATTGTTGCGGCCGATGTTGCCATGAGATCGATGGGTATGCCCGCTCTCAAGTTGGTAGAGCGGATCCTCAAGAAGTCTCCGAACTTTGTGTTCTATGACGATAACAAGGCTATGATCGGTGTCGTGCGATCAGGGAGAAACCCCACGATGCGCCACCTTGAGAGAAGCCATGGTGTTAGCATTTCGTGGATGCATGAGATGTTCACACGTGATTACATGTACTTGGCGTATGAGGTCACCGACAGGATGGCGGCCGATATTTACACCAAGGCGTTCAATGATGGGCGCAAATGGAAACGTGCATGTTTGCAGATTGGTCTACTTGACCCGAGCTTGCTGTCTGACCCGGATACCCTCAAGGCGCTCACACCCACGTGTGATCCCATAAAGGGGACCATGCAGACCGCTTCGGGGACAGTTGACGGAGTTCCAACATTTCCGTACACACACATTCCGATCATGCCTCCCGACCTATGGTGGTCTGGATTAACCTCCAAAGAGGGATTGCATGAGCATGAAGGACATGATCCGGTTGTTGTTGCCAAGGGACCCAGATTGATGCGTGTGAAACCTCCACTCGCGGTTATGACACCGTTTGGGAACAAGTGGCTTCGTTCCACTTGGTTTCTGAAGAATGGGTCATGGCTCAAAGTTGAGGATAGAGTTGACCCGGGGCTACAATGTGTGCGAATTGATGGTTGGGTTGAACGCGCAGTTTGGCAGTTTCATCCCGTACCGGTCGCTGCACCGGCGCGGGAACGGTCTCCTCGACCACGACCAATTCACGTCGGGTCCGGGGATGTTGACATGCAGTCCGTGCTGGCCGCATTTGTTGAAGAACTGTCGAACGAGCGCGTAGAGTTGAAGTGTGTTAACGACCTTGCTTTGGAAACGTTGCTCCGATTGAAATTGCTCATGCGTTGTCTGCATATCAATCACGAGCAGCTTGTCCCTGGTCGTTGTTTTGTTCCGTATCGCATTGCGGTGAAGCACAAACCACAGTTAGCGCCGGGTGTTGAACTCGCGATGGTCAAACATGACGGTGGTGTGCTTCGCGCTCCTGTTCATGTCTCGCTTCCTGGTATGAGAACTCGCACAGTCGTCACTCTTTACAGTGTTGACTTGGCTCGGCCTATCGTGCTGATGGCATGTTCCGAACCACGTAACTGGTTCACTGCTCTTGCCCGCCGTGACGGGCCGCAGGTTGTCACCATAACTCTGGTTGATGACTTACTGAGCGAGTACGGGGGGAGAATCGCCAGACATGTGCTTACCAAACCTTCCGATTTATTGTTCTTCGCCGGGCCTTGCACGGGGGGATCATCATGGGCACGCCTCAACAAGACTCGCGGAATTGGCACCGCAGAGAAAATCGAGGCCAAACAAAGGGAATTTTGGAGATTGTTTGAACGGTTCGTTGAAATCAAACGGCATGCCATGACAAAACGAGCTGCGATTTTGTTTGAGTTGCCTGGAAGTTGCGATTATTGGAAAGACGAGAGACTGCATGAGGTTGTCCATGATGGGACTAGTCACGAGTTTGATGGGTGTCGCTATGGCTTGAAACAAAGATATGCAAAGAAACCCATGCCAATCAAGAAACCATGGAGAGTTGTATCATGGAACTTTGAACTTGGTGGCTCGTTGTCTAAGAAATGCAATGGAAACCATGAGCATGGACATTGTGCTGGTCGTGAAACCAAAGAAACCCAGTTGTACACGTCTATAATTGTGGGTGTGATCCTTCGCCGTTTTCGTGCTCGAGCAAGGTGCCTCACACCGGCACCGTTGAAACTCGCTCTTGCTTGCATTACGCGAAGGAGATCGCGGAAGCGCCAAGCTACTGCGAGCGAAATCTGCACCACCCCAACTGCACAACCGAGGTGCTGGGCCAGTCCCGAACCTCTGGTGCACACGGGGAGCTGGGTCAGTCCCGAACCCCAAGATTCAAGAAGGAGCTGGACGAGTTCGTCACCTCAATCTGAAGCTGGGATCGTATTGGGACAATTCCGTGGCTTCATTTGCAGCTGCTTATTTTGGGTTTTCCTGGGTCTGGAGAATATCATCAAGATGACTGCCAATCCGACTGTCGTCAACACGAATGAGTTCTTCTGCGTGCCTGTCGGGAAATCTAGGCAAGCAGCAATCTTCTTGGGAAATTTGGTGAAGAACGCCATCGAGGAAGGCAAGAGGATACCCAAGAGGATGGAGATGAGCAGCGACCTGGGTGTGTGCGTGAAGTGGATCGAGGACATAGGCGTCCCCGCTATTTATGCATACTCTGCGTACTACTCTGCCAAGGGCCGCGGGATGATGAAAGGTGAAGGGCAGTCTATGAGGGTTGCCTTAGAGTTCATCAACAAAGTTTTCGGACAGCTTTCTGCCGACGAATGTATGCTTGGATGGAGGGAATTCTGCAGCAAGGGAAAGAAGATCGTGTCGGCGCTGAACCAACTTTGCGGTGAGGCAACGATGCTGGCGAAGAACCCCGAGTTGCTCAACGTAACCAAGTATTGCATGGAAGGGGCGGATATGTTGAGATCAGTCGCGCACATCTGGGATCTCGCATTAGGCGTGGCCGAGGATAACGATGAACGGTCGTTCAAAGCAGCATTCCACCAGAACACCCCGGTTGGGGAGGTGTACAAAGAATTCATCAACGACGAGTCATCTAGGGCATCGTCATCGAGAAGGTGGAGGAGCTCCGAGGAGTTCCAGACGACTGCAGAGTTTGAGAGGCACGATCGGAGAATATCGAAATTCAGAGATCGGAACTGGGGGAAAGTATTCACGTTGAGCGTGATCAAGGCCCCCAAGATCGACTCCTACGGTCGCGGTGCCAAGGACGACTATCAGAAGAATTGGGACCTTGGGTTGGTCTACCAGAATGAGCTGCATGCATCGATGAAGAACCTCGCGTATGCGCTGAGGAGGGATGAGAATGCCAGCCAGCACAATCTCCTGCGCTGGATGATCTGTGGGTCAACCCCCAGTGACATCTCTGACGCGTGCATCGGAGCGGTCAATTCGCTCATGTGCGTCTCTTTCATCATGAGGAGATTGCAGCCATTGCTCGGTGAGAAGGACTCCAAAGATCAATCGTATACAGCTTATTTCCGTCCAGACAAAAGGGAGCTGAACGATCTCTACCGGGAGATCGAGTACGCCAGGGATTTCCTATGGTGCATCGATATGATCTATGAGTCAAAGCTGCCTGCGATGAACATCAACTCCATCAGTCTGGCACCGCACGCGGCCGACAGGGCCGCTGAGAACCAAGATCGGCGCAAGTGGGTAAGCTGGATGAAGGAGATCGAGAAGAAGGCCGAGAAGGACGTCATGATCGATTTCTTCCAGAATAAATACTGCACGATTCATGAAATCGAGAGGGAACTGGAGAAGTACCCCGAGGATTTCGTGGTTGGGGAAGAGCCGACATGGGGGGTGATGGGCTCATCGAAGACGGAGCCGCCGCGGAAGACGGAGCGACAGCAGAAGTCGGCATCAAGCTCCGGACAAAGGAGCCAAACCGCTGGTGGGCCAGTCCCCCAGCCGGGAGCTCCAAGTGGGGGTCGCAAGCCAGCGATGCTGTCAAGATCGACAACGAGATCATCGACTCCATTTTCCGAATGAACTCTGGCGGTGACGACGACAGATGGGTAATTATCAACCCAACTGCTGGACACGATTCCTACACTTCATTCGAAGGGGGTACCACTTTGGGCGGCGCGACTGTCAATGTGAAATTCAACATAGACAACAATACGGGGTACCCAATCATACAAACTGTTTTTGGGCCGTGTCTTGCAGAAGGCAAGAAGGCAACGTATTGGGAGTGTATGCTGAGATGCCTGACCTCTTCGCTATTGCACTTCGAGGAGAAGACCAGCGCGGAGAAGATCATTCTTTCCTATGTTGGGAAGGGAAATGCGGCATGGCTACAGCTGTATGCTTTCTTGTGTGCCCAAACAGGATGCTTGATTACTGGACGCCTTCCGGGCGCCAAAGCCATCAACGCGTTGATTCAGGCGGAGAAGAGCCCGGACAACGCACCTGGACAGTTGAACCGGATTATCAATAGGCAGAAGAGGAGCCCCATTGGCGAGGCGACGATTCGCGACATGATGATCCACAAGAAGAGCTTCTTGGTCCTGGATTGGCCCCTGAGGGCCGTCAACTCGAAAGGGAGCACGAAGACCTTCCAGATGATGGTCAACGAACAGGGATGGACAAACATCGAGGAGAGATCATACTATGGGTCGAGTGAGCAAGTCTCCTCACCCAACGACACGTTGAATATCATCTCCCGTTTGCAGAAGCTGGATAAGCTCATCGCTGAACGGCGGAGGCGAGACATGGATGACTCACCAATGTCGGTGCACATCTGGATGTCGCTATATGATTGGGTATGCATGAGAGGATGCGGATGGCAGGTGACCGCCAACCCCATCATCGACTCCCTGCAGAAGGCGATATCTGACCTCGTCAACACATGCAAGGGCCTGATCGTGGTGTGCGTGAATCGCGATGTTGCTTTCCATGGTGGAAGAGGGGACTTGGGGACGATCGCCAACAAGGTTAGCGAGATCTGCAAGGCGGCAGGCGCGCTGGTGACCGAGAACGATCGCCTGTGGCGCGTGGTCCACGCGCTCACAGGAAAGAACTACACGATCCCTGGGAGCTCGAACTTGCAACATTTCCTCCTGAAACGACTGCTGATTGAGAAATCCATCGATGCGGTCGCACCAAGCAACGCGTTTGTGTGTGAGCTGGAGGGACGTGCATAAACGAGCCCGACCTTCGATTCAACATCCCGAAGAACATGGAGGAATCGAAGGTGAAATTCGAGTACAAGCCGACCTTCACTGCACAGTCGAAGAGGAAACAAGAGCAGCAAGATGAAGGACACGGCAAGCAGGATGCTTTTGGGAAAGCCGATATCGGTGATCAACGTCTTCGATGGTATACGGTCACGGAGCTCAGCAAGTTTATCTGCGAACTTTGCGCTAAAGAGATGCAGATGAGCAAGTCGAAGGTGCTCGGACCGAAATCGAAGTACAATCCCTCTTCTTGCGTGAACTGTTGCGCGAACTGGAACGCGGACACGAACGGTATTGCAATGTCTACCGAGGGGAAGAAAATGTACACGCGCCTCTTCGCGGACTGCGTGGTGGCAATCCCCGACCTTCAAAACCTCATGGTGGACGTCAACAACATCCAGGCCATGATCACGATCATACGGGAGCTCGCGTATTCGAAGCTGAAGAAGGAGCTTTCTCACGCGGGATTCGTGAGTATGACCGTGGATCAAGCAGCGCAGTTCTATAACAACGGTCACGGGAAGCAATTGTGCGCATCCCGGGATGTGATCGTGTGCAAGAACTCCGAGGGAGTCGAGGAGAGGATGTCCATCTTCTTGATAGGCAAGGATCTCGGCAATGTGGCATATTCGTCATGGATCAAGAGTGTGCTCGACCAAGGGACGACGTATGAGCTCCTGGGACAAACCACGAACGAGGAGTCCTTGGGAGACGTCGTCGAGATGGTGTTGGGATTCTTTGAGGTGATGTCGTACTTCCAGCACGAACTGCCGCTGTGGAAGGATGCATGGAAGATCAAGAGGGAGTTCGAGCAGTCAATAGTGCGACACCTCGCTGGGAACGTGACCCACACGACGGGCCAGAACAGAAAGCGGAACAAACCGTCCGCACAGCTCGGCGTGCCCACGAAGGAGGTGCTTGACATCATGAACAAGGTCAAGCCCAGACATCCACGATCCCTTATCACCGAGCCCTCTGCACAAGGGTCCAAGAGAAAGGCCACGGAGGGCGAAGATGAGGGTCTTGGTCAAGCACCAGACCCGAGTCGAAGTTCTCAAGCCAATACTGAGAAGGAGGACAAGAAGCAGCGTGTGATCGACGGGCGGAGAGCGGCACTAGGGTTCCTGGAGTCAATGGAGAAGTGCATGGGAGATATGGGGATCTGTAAGAAGTGCGCGAACCTGGCCCACGACGGCGACTGCAAGGACATTGAAGAGGCTGCTGGAAATGAGAAGGCGATGAAGGTGCTCCGTGAGCTACTCAGCAGTGACCCTGTTTCATCTGATGAAGACATGGGGGATACGGAGGAACCATCCTCATCAACGTCCAAGGAAAGAAAGAAAGGAGGACAAGCAGGGAAAGAAACAATTGAGATGTACAGCTACACTATTAATTTGGTGGAGATGGCTGACACGGCTGAGGGAGGAGAGCTACAATGTGGTGGCGTCGACCTCACATACAACCCGTGCGGGGACAGCAGGACATTCAAGAAGACGCTTGAGATGGGATGCGACACCATCCCGTGCTACATCCCGAAGTACGGCGACGTGATTGATGTGCATATGCCACGGGCATACGCGTCTATTGTTGACCCCAGGTACTTTCCCAGAGGTGCAATCCTTGAGCAAGTGGACGTGATGCAACTTGGAAAGAGTGTCAACTTCTGCATTGCTCCTTTCGACGGTGCTCCACTATGCAGGATTGGTGATGATCGCTCGGTATTTACTACAAGGGACCAAGCAAACCAGCTATCTCACGACCTATGCAGAGTCCTGCGACACAAGATCGGCAATTGCCGAGGAAGTGCTTTCAGGTGCGACGAGGGTGGATGGGTCGACATTGATGCTGTCATTGACGACCGGAACAACGACATATTCCCACCATACACCACGAGAGCGAAACGATACATGGGCATCATGGAGGTGATCAAGTGGCAGGAGTCCGGAAGCAGAAAATCGAGATTCCAGGTTCTGGCAGCAAGGTTTCCAAGCATCATGAACCCGAATGACACCAGGGCGGCCAGGGAAGAAATGACCAAAGCCGGCATGGGTCGGGACGACATCGACAGGGTGTTCAACAGGTGCGATGGATGGTACAGACCTTGGTGCATCCGAGTCACACCTGGTCACAGTGATTTTGGATTCACGAGCTTATCCGCACTGGCGAATAGATATTCCGCAAGAGTGGGTGATTGTCTCGGAGGAGCATTCCATGTGACGTATGTGGAAAATCTGCCAAGCATCGTACGCTGTGGGTTAGTCCCCGGCGGAATTGATGGCGGTAACAGGCTTGCGCTGCACTTCGGAGCTTTTGCTCCATGGGATGAGATGAACGTGGCGACGAAGACGACGCTGCGGAACGTAAGGAAGGGAGATCCGATTGCGGTCATCTACATTCCCAGTGCAACCCTCGCGCGGTATGGAGCTGGAGTCGCGGCAAATGGGACATTTATGGTCTTTGACGTGATCCCGTTCTATGAGGTCAAGTCCATTTGGATTGGCAAAAGCAATGGAGGGAAGCGCCTGGAGTACGCTGACATCAAGAGGGCGTACTCGAAGTGTGTGGAGAACGAGATCTGCCCTGGCTTTGTCAACTCTTCCCAAGAGTCGGCTGCGATGTTCCTCCAGAACGTCGCAAAGATCAGCGAGAGGATGCCGGAGACTGAGACAGGTGCCGATAATCTGCACTGCATCGTTGACATGGTTAATCGTGCCTGCGAACTCTATCGAATCAACAAGATGGAAGAGTTCAATGCACAGGTCAACGAGGTCCGGGACGAAATCAGCAAAGTCGTCATCCTGAATGACAAGACATGGGAAGGACTGAGGTGCCGGATATGTCCATCATGTGCGACCGCGATCCCCACCTGCTTCTGCTTATGCCTGGAGTGCGAGGCACAACTGATCTCCATCGGAAGATACTACATTCACATCAAATCCGATGACGAGGAGGACAACCAAAACCCCAACGTCTCTGGGGATGCCAGGCGTGCACAGGAAGAAGCTAACCACGATGCGGCAGCACAGGAGGATGAGGACGAAGCGGAGGAAGTTCCGGGAGAAGATGACGACATGGACACGCAAGGATATACATCCGGCTATGCGTCAGAGGAAGAAGACGGCGGTTGGCATTACCGCGACACCGATCTGGCGTCACGGGACATTATAAGTTCCCAACGGATGGCGATCTGCCTTGACGAGCCGCGCGAGGCTCAGTACATGGCAGGATTTATCGCACTCCAGCTGTCCAAGATGTGGGGGATGTTTGAAGGTGGTGAGGATAGAACGATGATTGCCAAGCTCGAGGGGAGAGATGGCTGCCCTTACCACAATGACTTCAGGAGGTACCCCAACATCACTGAGCACGATCAGGAAGGTATACTTTTGCCGTCAACAACACTGAAGATTTCTCAATCGGAGAATGTTCGGACAAGAGCCTTCCGGTCGGTTGAGGAGCGTGACGAATATATTCGTATGATGGTGAACAAATGCGAGGGTCTATACACATTCTACAAGCTGTGGATTGCAGCAAGAATCCTCGATGTCACCAAGGAAGAAATGAAGCTCCTGGTCAAGGACCGAGTGCACCCGGTGGGTGATATTGTTTTCAGATGTTTTGCACTAGCTTTCAACTGTAAGTATATATCATTCGTGAGGGATGGCCTGAACCTTGGCAAACATGGTTACACGGTCAACGTGAGCGCCATCATCTCGGCCATCGACCCGAACAAATGCGACACACCCCTGCTGGATTGGTGCCTTCGGAAAGGGCACTGGTTGCCAGAGGACTACAACAAGAAGGGTGTCCGGGCACGAGAAGCCCAGAAGAACTTGGACGAGGAGTTCCGCCGACGT
>CAUJNA010003809.1:0-107500 GCA_963377175.1 Effrenium voratum
AATCAGGCACGTATTGAGCAGTATTAGCCACACGTCAAGCCCAAGAGCGAGGGATAACATCCCAAGGGAAGGGCAAGTCCAGAAATGACCCCCTCTTTCTCGGAGCAAGGAAACATGCTGCTACTTCAACAAAAGTGCAATGGAACGAGCCAATGCAACCAAGCACGCTTCAGAACCAATTTGGCATGGATTGAGAGGGTGTAGGCCGCAGTTTGGTTCAGACTTGGCTGGCAAGGGGTGGGCCACTCCGTACCTCTCTGTGGCGATTTCGCTTCGCGCCTCCCAAGAAGTTGGAGGAGAAACCTGGGACAAGACACATGACGCGGCACGCTTTGGCGACCAAATACGAGGCCCGGCCCACTCCCACAAATTCAACCTGGACACAGCGCCCTGGATATAGCTGTGAAGCATGTGACCTCTAGCCAACGGAGCAATAAACACTTGGGTTCCAAATAAATAAATATGATCGCCCTTGGCGGCCCTGCGGGCGGCGGCCCCTAGCAACCAACTCCTATCTGCCCCTTTGCGCATGACGCCATACATATGAGCAAAGTACAGCAGAGCCGGGGGGCGGAGGTTTTCAAAAAAACAACTATAGAGTTTCGACCGATTTCGACCGCGTGCAAGCGTGCATTCTTTCCTCGTGGTGCCCGAATGCTGTCTGAGGTTAGCAAGCTCGATAGTTCGACAGCCAGCTTGCGCGCCAGTTCGCGCCGGAAGTCACCAAGTTGGCGGGCTAGCAGCAAGCTGGTACTAGCCAGCTTGCTTTGCTACTTAAGTACACAGCTTAGTTATAATAATAGGAGAGCTAGCTGGGCTGGCCATCTTGGTCAGCTCGTGAGCTAGTTCGCTAGAAGCCTAGGCACTTAGGCAGCTACTAGATCGCCAAGCGAGTTTGCTTAGCAGCTACCAAGCAAATATGCTGGTGGTTTGTGAGTTGGCGAGTTGGCTAGTTAGCTGGTTACGGAGATTGTTGGTTCAAGAGTAAGCTAGTTAGCTACCCAGTTTTGTAGCTAGCTGCTAACCGCCTAGGTTGGCTATAGTGCTGCCAATGCCCTTCTGAAACGCCAACCAAGCTGTTACCGGTCAAGCCCCCGAAGTGCACAAAGTATTCTGCGCGCAAAGTGAGCGCTGCCAAAATAGATCTTGATAGACCACCCGAAAGTGCGTAGAGACTTTCGACCGCTCCGAGCCCCCGCTCGACCGCCCCGACCGCCTCAAGGGGCCGCGACCAAGGTGCGGACAAGCCGATGCGCAAAGGCGCGTTTTCTGCCCTCCTTCTGTTCCCGAGCTCTCGGCTGCAGCTTCTCTGCAGCTTTTCTTAGCCGCTTCACGCACAGCGCGTATAATTATTCCTCAAAGAATGCACAGCTCAGATATTTCCAGAATTACGGAAGTTCTTTCCTTTTCACATTTAAACGTTCTAGGCATTTCATGACTATCTTTGTCTGCACATCCAGGTTGCGTTCGAAAATACTTGCGCAGCTAAGTATTGGAACACACAAGTGGGTCTACATGTATGTATATATATATATATATGAGGTATACACATATTGGATGTGGCTAAATATCATATATCATATTTTATCTAAGTCCCCTTGGCGTTTGTCCTGAAATTGAGAGAGAGAGAGTCCACACGTTTCGCCGAATTTCGGGCCCCATTGCGGCTACAGCAGCCATCGCAGCTTCTGCCGTCTCGGCTGTCGCTGTAAGAAACCAAGTCGAACTCCTTCACCTTTTGCACCTGACAAAGGGTCTGGATTCTTATGGCTGAACTTTCAAATGGCTGTGGGTCAAAAATAGGGTAATCCCAAACTGGCACCCTGGTAGATGGACACATGGACTAAAACCTGCGGTCCCCTGGTTGCTTAATTTTGACCCATACCCAAATCAAAGGAAGCCAACACAGCGGATTGATCCTTTCTCAAAAGCCAGCATGGTCTTTCTTGCATCAGTCAAGGGGTGGTATGGCATCAATGAAGAACAAACCATGCTGTCCGTCAAAGACACGCCGTCGCAAAGGACTCAGCTAGGTTTGTCACTCTCCGCTCAAGCTGAGGCTAGCACAATCTCGTCGATGTCCTGCACTGTCAGCCTTAAGTGCATTGTGAGTCGACTACAATCGAAGCAAGCAAACCATCTTGCTTTCTTGCCAGCAAACTGCCATCGCTTCTGCTGACAGGCTGCAGTGCCAAAATGAAGAACATATCATCAGACTACTTCAATGTTTGTGTGGGTGTGTGTTTCGGCGTTCGGAGGACTCATTGTTGGCTGGATCAGGTCATTAACTGAAACAAAGGGGCAGGAAGTGACAATCACACCGGCTGCATCACGGCCTCCTTCTAATAAACTGGCTTTGAATAAACCTCATCCCAGTCGAGTGATCTTAACATGGCCAACTTGTCGATACCGCATGGCTCAAAACCCCAGTCAGTCTTCAACACAGTATTACTGTCGTCTCTTGCCTGCATGAGCGCTCGTTAGAAGCAACCTCGTGGCAGTAACCAGCCATGCAGCTAACCTAACGCCCGGTTAGCATTCGCACTCGTGTTGTTTCAATGATGCCCTGCGGAAATTTACACTGGTCATTGCTGCTTGCAAAAACGATTCTCTTGTCCATTTCACACATTCCCTTTGAGGACCACATTTGCAAAGTCAGGCCATTTACCCGGCTTTTGGCTGAGGAGCATGTCAAAATCCACATAGATGCCACCATGGTGGTACAATACCTTGGTCTTGGTTCATGCGCAGTCTTCAAAACCGTGGTCTGTTTCATGGGCGAGCCTTCTTGAATGCCAAATCGATGGCAAGCAAGGAAACACGCTCCACATGCAACTGTCCCATGGTAGCAATGATGCTGCTGGCAGTTTGCTGGCAACGTGTCTGTCATCATAACAGGGGTCATACAGTCGATACACAAACTCCTGCACCAGTTGGGACGGATAAGACCCTATGAACAATAGTATCAACTCCACAAGCTACCAATTGGTGAATAATTGTGTCCATCCACTGTAGATGTACGCACCTGTGGTGAACGTTGAAACTTGCCGACCTAAGCGCAGCACTGCATATCGAATAAAGTCAGATTTTGCGGCTGGGTATGGTAGTCGAAAATACTCCTGAAGCCGGCAAAAAATGTTGGCCAGCATGCAAGTGTGGGATCCTATTACCCTTGTCACGCAAAGAAGAGCAGCATGACGGCTGCCAAAGGGCAAGGGCTGTTTGTTTCTTGGCTTCTGTCACGACTCGGGGGGGTCAACCCGGAAAATGAACACTGCCTTTGTGGGGGGAAAAAGAACCAAACAACAACGTAGCTACAAGGGGAAAGAACAGACAACGACAAAATGAACACTGCCTTTGTCAGGAAGGAATCAAACAACGTAGCTACGACTACGCATGTGGCACAAAGAATTAGATACGTGAGCTTCGCTGGCCCGATTGAGTCAAGAATCAGAACCTGTCAAAATCAGAACCTGTCTACCCAGAACCAAGCAAAGGCGGCTGCACCCATTTCTGGTTGGGACTATCCCTAACCTTCATCTCCCCAAATCGGTTTTGATGGCCCCACACATTTTCTTGGCATGCCCGGGGTTGGCCGCCGCTTGGCCTTTTTCTTTGGGGCCGCTCCTCAGGCAGATCTGGAATTACCTGCCGGACGTTCTCGTCCGTGATCAGCACCGGCTCGTTGCAGAGCCCCGCGGAATGTCTGCGCCAGGCCTCCATGACCTGAGCACCGCTGCGGGTTTTTGGTCCCAAGCTGAGCAGAAAAGGCCTGTGGCTCCAATGATTGGTTCCAAGGTAATGATTACAACGGTTATGGTTGTGATTCTCTGCAAAGAAACCCTTCCAACGGTTGATGGTTGTGGTTATGGCTCCCTGATGGTTGTGGTTATGGCTCCCGATGGTTTTCGTGGTGGTTCCAAGGCACTGGTTATGGTTATGGAGCTCCCTGAAAAGAAAGCCTTCCAAGGGCTGCTCCTGAGGCTTGCTGAGCTTGCAGCTGGTTCCAAAAACACACACTGGACTCAAGTTGCGCACACTTGACTTTCTGGCGTACCTCCACTGTCCAAAGCACCTGCATGTGGCTAATCACAGTCCAAAGGCAGTGCTGAGGGCAATCAAACAACACCCCATGTCTATTATGAGCCTCCCAAACGACAATATTCGCAAGCAGCCTGGGCAGCAGCGGCAGCGAGCATGCTAACAATAACGACCAGGACCCACGATCACAAGAAACACTAAGAATAATGACAAATAACAAGTGGACAAACAGACAAGTGCGCCACCTGCAACAGCAACACAAATTAGCAACAATGACAAAGGACCAGGATGCGGACGACACAGACATGACCACCTGGATGGCAAAAAACACGAACGACATGTCCATCTGCCAACAGCCGAAGCCGCTAGTCGCTCAAAGAGGGGCTGCTTCTCCAAGGAAGGCCTTGGCTGTTGGCGACCCGATCAGGCGCTGGTGCGACTGCTAGGTTTTACTTTCCGAGTCTGGGTGTTGGGAATGAACCGAAGGGGATTCCCTGAAAGGAAACCACAAGGGATGGTTTATGGGGATCATTCCATTTCTCATTCCCTGCTGAGAACCAGCAAGCAAATGCAGCATGATTGATGAGTAGCTGGAGCTGAACATGGAAGCCAGCCCCAACTGCATCGATGCTCTGCACAAATGAACTTGCACCTATGTCCGAAGACTTGGGTAGAGGGAATGCTCGTCCCCTTTTCTCCCATGCCGATTTTGCAGGGGAGCCACCAAGCCGGCACAGGCTCTTGTGGACATTTGTCTGCTCAAGTGAGCAAGTCTCCTCAACCACACAAACACACATAGCCAAACAAACAGATGCACCTGATCTTCCAGCCGAGGCAGCTCATCATAAGATGGCTTCATGTGGCCTACTCTTTTCACTACTGTTCAAGTGCCAAAAGAGCGCGGTTCCCACCACCTTGCTGGCTGGAGCAACTGGCAGCGCGACTGGAAACCCAGGATGTCCAATAGCAATAAGCCTGTGAGGACACTCTGCAAAATAGAAATACCCAGAAGCAGTGGTCCATCGGGCAGCTACGACTGAATCAAGCTCCAATACAGCTGAAGCATTGCTCTTCACAAGGGGAAGACTGTTGTTTTGCTGAAAATATTGAAATCAGCCTGGTTTCAATGACGTGATGCTCTTCACTTCAAAATTCTGGGCGCCCAAACCTACCCGTCAAAGCCAGCATGTGATCGATCTGCGATACATGAGGTCCATTTGCGTAAGGCAGAACCGGCACTACAACTTGCCTGCCAGGACAACTTACATCCAAATTCAAAACACCTTCAAAAACAGGGTGGATAGTTGCTTCGCATCGCGGGGTGGGAAGTTGGCCACACACCAAGCGCAAGCCATGGCACGGTTTCTCCCAAAGGCTGAAGATGTTGCACTTGGCCGGATCCAGCTGGGTGACATCATGTAGCAATTCCTCGACTGTAAGCTGTACATGTCATGCCTGTGTCATTGCCAAGTGAGCCATGCAACGCAATTCAGGCAAAGAAACCTGTTTACAGCTCAGCTTTGCCAACAAGACAAAGCCTCACACGCCCCGAACTTGCCAACCTAAAGCTTTTGGTTGCTGGCTCGCCTCTCACTCAGTTGCTCGATTAAATCAAGCGGCTGCTGTGCCTCCAGAATGCAGCTCAACTTGCACCATCTTCGCACTGTGCTTGCCATGAGCATGACCATGAGCATGGTGCTGAGGCTTATGATGCTCACGATGAGATCCTGCAAACGAAATGCGTCGAAGGGCGAATGCATGGAAGTTGAAGCGTGCAGGGTTGCAAAACAAGAAAACGCGTTCAGCAAAACTCCTTGCCAACCTGTCAATCTAAAACTTACATAGAGTCCTAGCGTACCGTGTGAGTCTCATGTGAGTCATTTCAGGACCGCACTGATCCACCTACAAACAAGCTCGATATTCGGGGTCCCTTGCCGTGCTTTCTGGGACTCAAGATGCGAGAAAACCATGTGCAGTTGGTCGACCTCTGGCTCTATCTCCATCCAAGCCACTGACAATGCGCTTCCCGTCCTCGGCACATTGCACAAAACAAACCAACCCCACTGCCCTCGATTGGATTCGTACTGTGCCATTTGGCTGTGGGTCAAACCAATGGTACCATTTTGGGGTAGGTGCACCACCCACTTTAGTCTATTTGAGTGGGGATTGGGATTTTCACTGGGGGTACGATTTGGATTTTGACCCATGGCCATTTGTTCATGAAAGAGCAGGGGTCTAAACCCAGGGGTTGTTGCTTTCCCCAAAAGGGAATTTGGGACGTCTACCTGTCAAACAATTGAATCCTGAAAGCACTCCACCGAGTCCACTCGGTCCATCCACCCTCCTGTCCACCAATATCTCAGTAAGATCGACTACAACTTACAAACAAACTATGTACTGTGGGCCACATGTGTTGAGAACACAGTCAGGGAAATCTTTGAGGTTCAACCCATGCAGTCCGCCCGGCCCAGTCCGCAAGCCGGCTCATCAATTTGCTGAAAAAAATTCCGCTTGCCCATCTGCAGCCCAGAGTCATGGGAACTCTGCGCCCCTGGAGCCAAGAGAGACTGGAGTGGATTGGGGGGGGTTCTGGGCCTGGCTTCCTGAAGCTTGCCGATAGCTTTGCCAAGGCGCTTCCCCAAGCACTCCCTGCCCTAGCCTAAGGAATGTCCAGTTCTCCAAGCTTGCCAGCGCACTTGCCACTCTGACTGGGCCAAAGCTATTGAACCCGATTTTACGTCGCTCATCCCGAAAGGGGAGCATTGGGAAACTTAAGGATTAGTTGTGGGCCAACAGTTCTTGTCGAGGGGTTGCCAGCTTTTGCGCCTTTTCGGGAAACGGACACAGGAAACCGAAACGCCGTCCCTCATGCGCACCATCTTAGCAAGCTCATACTAAGTGGCGCACGCGAGCAAACAAGCACACAAGCACACAAGCACACATACACACTTTTAGGCCCCAGCATGAGGCCAACCAAGTATACATAGAACACAATATATGTATTTATACACACGCAACCCCTTGTGGATCTACCTTGTGCTGATGTGATTGATTTAAATCCTTGTCGAATTGTTTATGAAATCCAAGCAACACCGACAAGCAGAAAGAAATATGATAAGCTATTTCAACAAAAGCTGTTTTGTCCAATGCAACTCACAACAAACATGTGTCTTTCTTAAACCTATTTCAAAACTGACGCTTGGTCAGTAGATGCAACAAAAACAGCTATATTGGAGCCAATAGTGAAAGCTAGACAAGTAGAGTTCTGGAGCAAATGGCCCGAACGTTTAAACAAAAAAAAAAGGAAGAAAAACAAAGAGTAAACAAGTACACTATTTCAACCCGTGGTCCTGAAGTACTTTTTCTGACCATGGACTGATGTACTTATCTTTTTACTTTCTTGATTTTTTACTTTTGGGTCATTGGCTCCAGGACTTTGCTTTTTTACCGTTTACTTTGGCTCTACATGTTTTTATTGTTTACTCCTTTTTTGGGGCTCCCTGGTTTCACTTGTTCTATGTTGTTACGATTGTACTTTTGGCTCCAATATAGCTGTGTGACCAAACCTCAGCTTAGAAATGGGACAGGACAACGGTAGATCCGTTCATTCGGGCTTGGATGCAAGATTGCCTGGAAAAGTTTGGAGCCTTCAGCTTCCATTTGCTCTGTGTTTTCCGCGCTTTTTGCCTTTCCCAAAGCCCCAACAAAGACATACCGCACTGCAAACATCGGCGAATTCTGAAAAATGCAGATCCATGGGGGTACCATATGTATATATTATATATATATACACACGTCCAACCGCTCATGCAGCATTGTTATTCACATGCACTGTTCAACAGGAACGCAATTGAAGGAAAAGAGAGTGCTCCTTGCAGCTGCTTGTCACGGGCAAGCCGGGTAACAGATTGCTGACACAAAGGGCGCAAATCCTACTAACGCCAAGGCAACAGCCGCAGCCATGGCACCAAAACCGGATAGAAATAACACAGCAGGGCAACGGCAGGCGGCATCCACCAAGCAACGCAGCCTGCCCGTCCCCGCCTGCCAGAACCAGGAATGCCTCAAGCGGGCGTAGGATTCAAGGGCTGGGAGCCAATTGTCGGCGCAAGCTGAACTTCTTCCGGGAGCACATCAGATTGCAACCAGGTTGTCGTGGAGTTGCTCGAATACCCAAGCGCCCGCCATACCAATTTATAGATTTCGGCAGCAAACCTGCTCAAAAACGATGGGAATCCGCTACCTTACACGTTGCGTTCACTCTTTGCCGATGTCAAGCAAGTCTAGGAGATAGACTCGATCGAGCCCCTGCATGTAAAAGGATATCAACATGAAACAGCCAACTTGACCGGGATCCCCATTCCCATGTCTGGATGCTGGTAGCTTCGCACCAACCAACAGAGTTGACTAATTGCCGACGCTTACCCCTTGACTTGCCATCCCAGTGCCGATAAGTCTAAAATGCTATGTTAAAGAGCTTGTGCATTTCAACCTCTCATCTTGCACAAACATCACCTGCCTGGAAGCTTTTTGTTTGGTTTGCCTAATTGTAAATGCAGCTCGGATCCTGACGAGAAGAGTCTTGACACCGTGGCCGTCACTTCTGCCAAGGCTGGTACAATGTCCCTGAATTTGGTACCAGAACGACCCATTTGGTCAAAGCGCCCAAAGTGTTCCGAGGAATAGTCGGCCCATGACGGCCCGCAGGTGGCTGCCAGCTGATTCAATCCTCGAAGGCTACCCCTCTGTCATGCTCGTGTTGACATGCATCATCTTTTGCTGAAGTTGTTGCCTTTGCCGTAGTAAGAAGTGGACATCATTGCGCCGGCTTTTCGGGTGGGATAAAACTCTCATATCCTAGGTGGATCGAGGCCTTGCTGGGGCAAGAAAACTCCAAGACTGGAGTGTGAGACCTGAAATTCAACTGAAACAGCGGGGTGCGGGCGATTGACGACATGGCACGCCAAACCTGTGCCGTCTAGTGGGCTTGCCAGAAGGGCATCAATTTGCAAGCTGCTCATCCCATTGAAGATCCACATAGCGACTGAGCAGGATGCGACATTGAGCAACACTCTCACTCACATATACACGTCTTGAGTTAATTCCTATCAAGGCTTCTTGCAACTCTTCCTCAAGAAACACTAAATGCGTCATTAGCAGCGGAGCACAACACGCGTACACACACACATTGACAGCCGCAGCAGCCAGTGACAAATGTTGCCCGAGTCCTGCTTCAGGGTCCTGGGCAGTCCGCAAACAAAAGGCCCTGAGTGAAAAGGAATGCTTCTACCTCCCTCCCTCCCTCCCTCCCTCCCTCCCTCCCTCCTCTCCCTCTCCTCCTCCTCCTCCTCCTCTCTCTCTCTCTCTCTCTCTCTCTCTCTCTCTCTCTCTCTCTCTCTCTCTCTCTCTCTCTGTCGCTCTCCCTCTCTTTTCTGTCTGTCTAGACGTCCTTTTGTCAGAGTCTCAAGTTTGGCTTCCACAAAGCACCAAGGTGGCCCCTGGAAACCTCCGTCCGGTCGCCTGATTTCCTGGCCCCATTGCTGCTCGGTCTTCGAGAGGAGCTGTGCAACAGCCTCCGCATCCCATCCAAAACCCCACAAAACGGAGCGGTGCAAACCGTCGGACATGGCCGTTGATCATCATTCCCTTAAAAGGCCCCAGTTTCAACCATGGGTTGAACTCTTCCCGTTTGGTGGTTGCAAAGTCGAACATCTTGTTTGGTGGTTTCTCTGATGGTCATCCCACCTAAACGACCCCGAATGCAACCTTGATTTCCCATATCGTCACACAAATCACCCTTGTAAAATGAGAATGCCACCGTTGGAGGTCCCAAAAGCGGAACTGTTTAGGGATCCCCCTGAAAGTTCTTGGAGTCACATTTGTGAGCATGTTTTCCACGTGTTCCAGCAAATGGACCACACCCTCCAGAGGCAAGCGCTCGGCACAGAGAGGTCCAATGAGAAAGCTCGGAGATCTATCTGACTGGATCCTAAGCGAGGTATCTTAAATAAACTCAGAGACGTCTGGAAAAGGAAAAACACGCACAGTGGGTATCTTTTTTATATCAAAAACGTTTGGAGAAGGAAAGCACGCACAGTAATCTTTATCCAGCCGCTTGAGACCTCCAAACACGCAAGGCCAGTGCCTGCCATCCATGACACGTGCCTCCGCAGTGAGTGTGTCAGTCTGCTCCGCCGGTTGCATACCTCGCGGAAATCTCGGTCTCAGGCCCAGCAGCTTTGGGATCTCAACCATGGCAGGTGTCTGCGCCAGTCACTGAAACATGTGCAAGTCAGTTCATTTCATTTGGTAAAAGCAGATGTTCGCAGAAACGCTTTCACATCCTGTCTGACTGTATGCAAAAAGTTTCAGGCGGCTACTCACTTCAGGCCGCGAGCAATGTTTTCAGCAACTAGCTTTGGCAACCAGCTCTGTGCTCGTCGACTGAGGCTCGGGCCGCTTAATTGAGCCAATAGCTGGTCGAGTCTTTCGTCCATGGCAATCATTGTCTGACCTCAAAGGAAACACGAGCCAGCGCCGAGCCCCAATGACCCGACCGCTTCTCCAAGAGTTCCGAAAACTGGAAACAGGCACTGGCAAAACCGGAAACCATCTAAGTCACAACGGCATCGAGATGTGTGTATCTTATCAGCTTCTGCCATTCCCCGATACAGGCCATTTCAATTGGAAGTTCCCTTGCCGTAGGCAACTTAGTGGCAAAGGCGCGCCGTCATAACTATGACGGGCGCTGCCGCGCAGGCTAAGGCGCAAAGAAACAAGCTGAAGCAAACAAATGGAAAGAAGGGCATTGCCAAACCCTCTGATAGAGTACACAAGAAAAAATGAGGCTGTTCCGCTCGTTGGCTTCAGACAAGGCAAACATTGTATGCGCATAGCGGCGAGTATCATACCCTTGGCTCTGTCAGCGAAGCAAATGGAAAGTCGGTTTCAGACTTCGCTTCTCAGATTTGTTTGCCGTTGCAGCACAATGAAATCCATCAACTACATTGGCTGAAATAGAATTCAACTGATTTAGCGCGCGCACGTGTTGGGAGCCCCAGCTACATGGGGATGCTGAAACCGCATCGCTAAATGGAAAATGCAGCTCTGGAGCACTCGGTCGGAAACCGAAGTCTCTCGAGTTAGGGTCGCGGCGAATTTGCTTCAGCTCCGTCTTGACCTGCGCAGCTTTCATTCATGGGGGTTGATCAAAAGGTCCCTTACATGGGATGACCATTGGGGAAAACCACTAAAAAAGGGTGGTGTTTCCCACTAAATGGCAGTGGGTCAAAACCAATGGGATCCCATTTTGGGGTAGGTGCACCCATTTTGGAACCTATTTTAGTGGGGATTGAATCGGATGTTCCCTGAAAGATGACCGGGCTTTTGACCCATGGCCAAATGGAAAACGTGACCCATGGTCAAAACTTGGGGCCTTTTTTTGGAATCGCGCGTCTAGGGCCACCTCCCCGGCTCCGTGAAGCTCTTTTCATCTCCACGGCTCGCGGCTCGCCGCATTTTGCAGCCCGTAAGAACTGGCATTGACGTTCGATGTGTCATTTCCCTGGCTCTCATTTCAAGCAAAAGCAGCGACTGACAGGCATTCAACAACAAAGAATCCCTCGCCGAAAAAAGAATGGTTTTGGAAAAGCTGGGGCGGAAAACCAGGATGGCCATCTCTTGCAAAGAATCATCGAATCTACCTCAGGCACTTGCATCAGACTTGCACACCAGGGATGCAGCCGGGAACATTCGGATGCCGGTCACAGCAAAACCACCAGGCCGTGATGCCAAGGATCTCTCTTCTTTCGACTCCGGCTTGCGCGTCAAAGATGCAGCTTCCCGCCTTTGCCAACGAGCCCTTCCTGAATGACTCTCCCGGGTGCAAGCTGGCTCAACCAAGTATCTGCCAGAATCCGTCGAGGCCTTGTAATGTCTCGAGTCCGGCATCCGGCATTTAGATCTAGTGCTCCAACCAGTGCAATGCATCCAGGTGCTTCAGCTTGGATGCGAGGCGCGCAGCAGTGCATCCGCTGGCATTCCGCAGGTCTTTCTTGGCGCCAGCGAAGAGCAGGAATCGCAGCACTGAGATCTGGTCGTGCTCCACTGCGAAGATCAACGCCGTGTTACCGTTTTCCGCCTGCTGGTCCAAATCCGCCTTAAAGATGCTCAGACACTCAACCGCTTTGCAATGCCCGAGATGAGCTGCGAGCATCAAGGCCGTCATGCCCTCGTTGTTTTTGAAGTCCAGACTGGCTCTGGCTCGCAGCAAAACGTTGACACATTCAGTGTTGCCCTTGGATGATGCGAGGTGGAGCGGGGTCCATCCATCATCATCCCTCCTGGCATTGGCACTGATACAACTTGTATTTTACCGTTGTCATGTCATGTAGTAGGAGCAAATGAATAATCAATCTTCAAACGTCAATGCGGTAATTATCGGTCATTCATTGACACTGCCCTGCAAGAACATCTAAACTTACTTGCTGGGAGAGCACGGACATGTTTCAAACGTCAATGCGGCAGATTCGCCTCGGCCCCAAGGGGGCCAAGGGCGCTCAGATCTCTTTTTCCAAAGAGAATCTTCGCTTGTTTCCCCAACCCCACCCAAATTTCGTGCCCCCCCCTCACCCATGTTGTCACACCCAAGCAGGTCAAGCCAAGCCAACCCACCCACGCCTGGCTGGCTTGAAGCCCAACCACCCATCCCCAGCCCCCTGTGTGGGGCTAGCCTCCGGCCCAGCCCAACCAGCAGCCGGCTCAATTGGCTAAGACAAGCTTCAGGCCCAACCCGCTTCATATCTGGCGTATCTGAGGCCTGTCTGGCGTGTCTGAGACTAGCCTGAGCAACACCCAAGCTAGGCCCAGCCAAACCCCCACGCCAACAGACTGCCGCGCGCGTGGGACCTGCACGAGCAGCCGATGCCCAACTCCGACCAACGCACGCTTGACGAAACCCCACGCCGATACAGTCGATCAAGACTGCCGCGCGCGTTGACCCACCACAGCTCTGCTTTGTTTGTCGAGACGTTCTGCGCAACTTCCGCCCATGACATCCACTGCCCCAGCACGCAGCGCCACTGACTTTTGGCTCCATAACTCACTCCTGGTCTTATGCATCGCCTTGCCCTTGCCTCGCTGCGCAACTTCGGCACATGACATCAAGTGGTCCAACGACGCCAGAACCTGTCTATTCCTGAATCGCCACTTGACCAGCTCTACTGCTTGCAGTCGAACCACAAACGCAGTGCGCTTGGCCGGGCCAAGGCGGGCAACGCGCAGCGTTTACAATCATTGACACTGCCCTGCAAGAACATCTTAACTTACTTGCTGGGAGAGTACGGACATGTTTGCCAACACAGGATTCTTCTCATTCCCTACGCGCATTCAAAGCACACGTCATCATGACCGCCGCTGTAGCTCGCACGGCATCCTATCTCAGCTTCTCTCTAATTGGTGGTTTGTGATTGGTTGTTTGGAGGTGTTCCGGGGAAACCACCAATTAAGGGTAACCTGACTATCGACTGTCATGCTCTTCCCTCCTGTCTGGATCCGCCCGGCCGTCCAGAAGCAAGCGCACAGCTCTCACCCGCTGAGAACTCACTGCGTGGAAGAGAGGTGTCCAAATGGTCCTGTCGCCAAGAAACCACTGAGCATGTGCAAAATGCAACAACTAAGGGCAAAACAAAAAGGAAGCAATATGAGTGTGGCTCAGAACTAAAGGCTAAAGTGACTAAAGAGGCAAACCGCAGGTTTTGGTCTTTGGTTCCATTTTCCAAGGTGCCATTTTGGTACATTTGTTTGAGCCGCAGCCATAGGGAACTATACATTCCAAAACCAACTTTCATGCTCAACAGAACTGGCAAGGACGTGAACGTGCACTCCACATTTCACCCCCCTTTGGGGCTGCTTCCACCCAAACAGCCCTCACAGAACCGTGGAGGTTGTATTTCAGAGTTGTTACCTCGAGCAGAACAGCTCCGAGATCAGAGAGGCTGAACAGTGCGAATCTACAGTTAGCCGCATCTGGTAGCCATGGAGCAACTCATTCCCAGTGGGCTCTGAATAGGATTGAACTAGGGCCAAACGGTCCAAGTCCCAAAAGCGCTTGCTAAAGAATCTGGGTGAATAGAAATTCGCACAAGGAGAAACAGACCACTAAGATCGGAACCTTCATGGCGTTTTGTCCGCAAGCCCAACATGCCGTGGATGCTGTTCTTGAGTCCTAAACAAGGTGAAATCATAAGGAAGGCTTCCAGTTCTGGTCACCACACCTGGGCGGATCAACTCAGCAAGGCTTCGTCCTGCTTCCCTTCAGCCCCCCCGTCCCGTCGTCCCGTCCCCCGTGGACCCCGGTGCCGCGCCCTTCCACGGTATCCGGGTGCATCGTCTTCAGGAGCTGCGCCATGACGCGCGCGTGGCCCCGCAGCGCCGCGAAGCTCAGCGCAGTCCATCCTATGACCGCCGGGTTCGTAGGCTGTGGATGGAAAAGCGAAATCCAGTTCGCACCACCGTTCAGAAACCCTGGTTTCGGATGATTCCCCCTGTAAATACCAACAAACAATGGTTTCCCATGGTTTCAAAGTGGTGGATTTCGTCCATCCTCAGTATGACTTGGGTGACTGGGGTGATTGTCCGCTTACCATGGTGATAACCAGGTTGGTTGAGCATCCAAGTGGCATAACTCTGATGCATCAACGAGTCTGGCAGGCCTCAACGAATCTCCGGGTCGGATGTCTGATATGTCTGCTTGGATGTTCAACCAACATCCGGTAATTACTTGGGTTGTAATTATAATCATGGTTATAACTGGGGTAACTGGGGTGATCATCCCCTTATAACTATGGCTATGGTTTATCATGGTCATAACCTACTTACATGACGTTGGTTGAACATCCAAGTAGCACCAGCCAGGATAGCGACTGGAGCAGCAAAGCTCATATAGGAAATGACGCTCTTACCCCGCAGCGGAAACATGAGACTCGGATTGAAAAGTTCAGATTCCTGTCCAAAACAGAACCAACTCTTTGCCGATATAAACGAAGTACTTGGCAGAGTTGGCTCATGTCACTGTGATGCTGTGCCTGCTGCGCTTTGTGAACACGGTCAACGTAAAAAGAAGAAGAAGGAAGCGGCAAACCATAGCATGTCTATGATGTCCAGTTAGAAACCTTGGCAACACTGAAGGCGTCTTCGGATCAAAGCAGAGATCACTTCAGGTCCATGAATCTGCAAACATCTTAGTCCATGATTCCAAAAGCTGAATTAAGAACTGGATCCAAGTAAAGGTCGTTGGATCCAACTTTCTCATGGCTTTTGCTCGTTGGATCTGCTTCGCTCGCGGGTCGCTCGCCTCTGTGGAAGGCCGTGGCGGAGGCGGCGCTGCCCAGCAGCAGCTGCACGGCTTCGTGGTCCCCCAGATCCTTGGTTGCTGCAACAACTCCCCTGCAAAAAGTTGCACTTTTTGGGGGGTTGGTGGAAAACACCTTTATTTCCCCAAAAGTTAAAGTCTAAAGATCCAACCCAATGGCAGTCAAGGATCTGCGGCGCTCATCAAGGCCGTCTTCTCCCCGGCTTCGCTGTTCACCTCTGCCTGAAAGGAAATCCTGAGCTTTGCAGGCGCCACGGCGCCTCGGCACGTCACCTTTGACCCGGTCCAATCAGCTTGACCCCATTCCCATAGCCAAACACGTGAAAGTCAGCATGTCCACAAACTTAAGCCAAGCCTCAACTCCCTGACTACCGCCGTGGCTTGCCTGAGGACTGCGAGATGCAATGCGGTGAGGCCCTTGGAGTCGCCACGATGTATGTCTGCCCCAGCTTGCAGCAAAAAGCGCACCACCTGCGCATGTCATTGGCAAGGGCGATTTCGCCTGGCTGTGGTTCTAAGCAAAAACATACATATTCATTGCAGCGTAACCCTTGTTGCACCAAGGCTGCCAGTTATTTGCTGCTCCAGAAAGGAACCAAATGCCGACCAACTGCCATTTTGCGCACTCCAGCATTGAAGTTGACACACCCGAAATCATGTCCCAGCCAAGAAGTTCACACGAGCGAACCGGAAACCGGCAAGCAGCCTTTCCATGATGGCCGCTCAAGGAAAATGGGTGTGTAAAAATCGGATCTTCAAGATTGTGGCCTTGCTTTTGGTCTCCCTTTGAGCCAGCCTGCAAAAGGATACCCCGGGAAAGAAAAACACAAACCCACGTGCAGAAAGGACTCAGCCTCAACGTTCTTGGCCCTGTGCAACGGCGTCTGGCTACTTCTTGGCTCTGGAAGGTTCACATCGGCGCCAGCATCGCACAGGTGCTCCAAAATTCTCACGTGGCCAGCCTTAGCCGCAAGGTGAATCCATGGTGGAAAAACAAAACAATCGCCCATGGGTGAATCTGATTGGGTCTCACTAGCCATCCGCAAAAAAACTGTCAGAGGTCTTGAAGCCAATCATCTGTCTGAAACTGTCGGCTGCAGTGCGCCCTGGAAACCCCCGCGACTAGGCCAGCACAGTCCGGCCTCACAGTGTACCCTCCCACCAGCTAACATGGAAGTGCACGGACCCCTGTAGAAAGACTACTTTCCTCTTGGAAAGGGCCTTTTTGCACTTCCATGTTAGTTGTTGGGAGGGCAACTCAAGAATTCCGCACGTTTTTTTCAACCTGGCAATTGCCATGCATGTATGCTTTCGCCGCAGCTCAAGGTGCTCGGACATTACATATGGGGGTGGATCAGTTTTCTCCGTTTGGCCCCAAAATGACCATGGGACACTTTTCCCGTTTAGTGGTGATTGTACGCCATCTTTTTTGGTGGTTTCCCCAATGGTCACCCCACGTATCACAGATTTGTTTGATCAACCTCCATCAATCGGATTGTTTCAAGTGGCCTCGGCGGCTCGGAAACACCCGCTGCGGCCACGCTCCAGGGAATCCGGGTGGGCATGGGCCTGGTGGAATAAAGAAACCAACGGCTTCGTTCGGCCGCATGGGGCAGCTATCCGACCAATTTACCTGGAACCTGAGGTTAAGGGGGTCCTGGCTTGGACCATTTTCCTTTTGCAGCATTTGAGAAACTTAGGGGTATTCGATCAAAACAATCTCGACTATTACAAGAATCGTGAAAGACGTTCGTAGCCAGATTGCCAACCAGGCTTCTCAGTCAATGTTGCACCGAAGGTTTGAGGGGTGCTATCAGAATCAGGCGGGAACTTCTGCTTCATCCATCAGCATCATCAGCGGAGTGGAACCATGCGATGGTTTCGAAACATTGAAGAGATTAAGTTGAAATCCATACAAACCACTGCCCAAACCGGATTCAAATCTCAGGCAAATCAGCCCGAACCACACCCAACTGATACACCTCAACACTGCGTCATCGAAGCGCTCACAAGCCAACTTGTGGCCTGAAACCAATCCTACTGTGGATGGACGAAATCCTGCACAACTTCGAAACAATGGGAAACCATTGTTTGTGGGGGGAATCATCATTCCAGGGTTTCTGAACGGTTGTGCGAAATGGATTTCGTCAAATCCATTTCGTCCATCCACAGTACCTCAGCTGTAAACTAGATTCAACCAAACCCAATCTAACCCGGAGAGAATTTACCGGCCTCAAGTCAGCCCTCAACGCACCATGTAGCACACTTGCCCACATGGATCAGGATGAAGCTGGTGCAAGTGATGCCAGCGATGCCCCTCGTCTAGGCAACCAAGAAAGCAATCAAGCAAGCAACCGATGAAGCAAACAAGCAATAAAGCAATCATACAAGCAACCAAGCAAACATGCAAAAGCAAGCAGGCAATTGGGTAAGCAGGCAAAAGAGAAAGCAAGCAAGCACGCAACCAAGCCAGGCCGAGCCGAGCCACCCAGCCACCAGGCTACCGGGTCACCAAGCAACCAAGCAAACCAAAATAAACCAACCCAACCAATTGAACCCCACCCGCCCACCAATCCAAATCAACCCACCAAGCCCCAACCGACCTTTAATTTAACTCCAGTGCTATCTACTAACCCCCTCTCCCTGAGTACGCACCCTCGTTAAACGTCACCGTCAGAACACTACAACTTCGAGCCTTGAGCAAGCTGACCAGCACCTCTTCTGAACCAGTGAAGGCAGCAGTGGATACCTCCGGATCCAGGCGGTACCTGACAAAATGTAGAAAGATTCCCGGAAAAAAAGAGCGAACGCGGGCAAACCAAGGCGCTATACATGTAATGAGAGTGCAAATTATATGTCCAAACAAAAAACAACAACTTGGGGTTGAAAGGTACTGGCAAATCTTCGGGAAGCCGTCGCATTCAAACATACGAAATATATATATATATATATATATATGACGGTTGTCTGAAATTCCTTGTTCCGGAAACCGCAATCTTCGCGAGAAAAAAATTAACTTTCGCGGACCCCATCGCGGAACTTTCGCGGGGCTGTTCTCAGAACATTCATCACAAAAGTAGTACACAAAGTACACTTTCGCAGCCCCAGCTCGAAAGTCGCAGCTCTTCAGTGCGGCTTGAATACGAAAGTAGTACACGAACTAAACTTCCTCAGCCTCGAAAATCAAACTTCTCAATACGAGAGTAGTACACAAAGTGAACTTCCGCAGCCCCATCTCGAAAGTTGCAAGCTTTCAGTTCCAAAGTAGCACGCGCAGCGCGCTTTCGCAGCTCCAGCTCACAAGCTGTGAGCTACGCGCGAGAGGACCCGTTGGCCTCATGTCCGGAAACTGGCGGGGCCGTTGACTTTCGCGAAACTTTCGCGGATCTTTCGCCAAACATTCGCGAAAATCCGGCTGGAAGTTCCGCTCAACTTGCCCCGACAGCTTCAAAACTCCCAGAAGCTGGTTTTTGCTGGCTGGGGGTTGTTTTTGCAGCGGCGTATTCTTGCGGCGACCCTCAGGCTGCGCATTCTCCAACCAACTTCAGTCTGCGGGCATTCTGCGCGCACTGCCGGTAAATACACATGGTTCATCACTCCAGCTTCCTGTTAGCAAGCCACACAAAACTTTCGCGGAAAAATAATTAACTTTCGCGACCCCCTTCGCGGAACTTTCGCGAAGGTCAACGCTAAGACCAAAAGGTCTTCCCCTTCATAGCTCAATACAAGGACCTTTCGGACGACTCTCATATATATATATAGATTCTCAGGATCATGGAGCTTCTAGTCACAGCCATTCATGCCGAGCGGCTCAAGTTGCCGAAAAATCACATGCAGCTCTGAAGGGCGAAGATCCTTCCAGTTCTCAGCTGTGACAATGCCCTTGTCACAGGTCAGCTGCTGCTGCATGCAGCTTTTGCCTGTTTCCTGCAAAGCGCTTGGCACAAGGATCAAACATCAAAGGCGCTTCGGTTTCGACTTGCCGCGAAATTCTTCCAAGCTCCTTCTGGATGCGCCGCTTGATACTTTGGACCACTCCTTCCAGGGATGGCGCAACCAGGTCTGTGCCAAAGGGAAAGAAATGGCAACCGCGCGGCGAAGAAGAATGCTGGGGCCCACAACAAGTAAACAGGAACACTTCCGGGAAGGCAAAGGCCATCCTGACGGAAGCACAAACCTCTTGCACCGTCTTGGAATAGTCTTGCTCACTGCTTATCGCACCAGCGACAACTGTAGTTGCCAGCACCTTGCTCAGGAACGGCAATGACTTGGACGATAAAACACATGGGTAGACGGCTTTCCAAGCAAACAGACTTGCCTGTGTCTGTCTATGTCTGTGCGTGTGTCTCTGTGATCTGTGTCCTTCCGTGTCTGTTGTTGTTGGTCTTGTATGGCCTTTTGCGTCTCTGTCTTCGTCCGTCTGTCCTTCTAGCTGGCTGTCTCTCTATATGTCAGTCTCTCAGCCTGCCTGCCTGCCGCCTGCCTGCCTATGCGTGTGCGCAGCTTTCTGGTGACTGTGTCTGTTCGCCTGTAGCGGAT
This sequence comes from Effrenium voratum, assembly GCA_963377175.1. Classification (NCBI taxonomy): domain Eukaryota; class Dinophyceae; order Suessiales; family Symbiodiniaceae; genus Effrenium; species Effrenium voratum. The sequence goes on from CAUJNA010003809.1 coordinate 19,952, forward strand.
GCATCTCGGGTTCCTTCGTTGGAAAGATCGATGGAATCCAAGCTCAGGCTATGCTCTGTGCAACTCCCTGCGCTTCCAATGCTTGTTCCAACGCAATTGCTAAGTTTTATTGTCGATTCGACCCTCGAGCCCGCTGTATCTTTATTGTTCACTCGTGGACTCGTGGCGTCGACGCAGAACAACCCATAGTGATTCGTGTTACGTAATATCTTCTTTCAACCGCATAATGTTGGTTTGAATAGGAAATTATCTTGCGTCTTGTGCTGTCTCGCGTGCTAAAATACCCTACACTAACGGCATTCGATCGCCGTAGTCCACAAAATTGGGCAGGCCACTTGTTTTTTGCGACGCAGGTGTTCACGCCACGACGTCCGAATCGAAGAGAACGCCGTTGCACATGGCGGTGCAGTGCGGAAACGTTGTTGTGGGGGGGGGGAATCTACGTTGATCACGGCGAGCGCATGACCACCCGCCAAAATAAACATAGACGTGGCCTGGGGAGCGAGACAAAGCCGGAGCACGGGAAGCCTGAAACCACAATGGCAAACAAAAAAACAAACAAACTGCCACACGGCAATCATCTCAAGAATTCAGCCCAAACCGCAGCAAAATGCTCCGAAGTCAACCCTAAATCAGGCCTAAACAACAGCCCAAACCCAGCCGGGATGCTTCCCATAAACAGCTCAACACCTTCTGCCCCAGTTGCAAAGAAAAGAAGTGGAATCTGCCAAACAAATGGTTGAACATGCTCCTTCATCTGGCGGCTCCAGCTCAAGCAAGAGCTCCCCGGCGACGTTCCGCACATGAATCATGCAGCAAAATGCTTGAGCCCAAAAGCTGGGGGACAATCTTCTCAAATGTCCTTGCTCCAGCATGAGAAATCGCCAGTCAGTCTCCGTGCGAACAACTTTCAAGGAGTTGCTTGGGCTGTCCGCCAAATTAGTCGAGGCCGAAGACCGCCCTAGTAGGACATTGGATACCAAACTTTGAAGCCGCAAAGGCGCCACACCGCTTCGGTAAACATTCTTAAAACCCACAGCACTGTTCTAACCGGACATAGGAATCAAGGAGTCCCCTGTTGTTGATTGAAATTGATAGTCCCCCATGTTAGATAATCTGAATGTTAAAAGTGGTTAACGAAATTATGTTTTTCTTCTGGAATTGGCCCAAGCCATTCAAAGCACGTATTTGTTCAGGGCCCCAACATGTTTCAAGATATTAAATGAACTAATTAGTTGAATCATTAGAATATTGTAAATTGTTCACCGCCCCAAACAGGATATGTTGACCAAACCTCCTACCAGACCGGTAAGGGGGTCTTTCTCTCAAACACTAGTCTCCAATATTGCAGTTCCCTCTTAAAGCAGTCGCAGCACGATGTTGCAAATCACATCGTGAAATTTATGCTGCAAAATTAACACCATTGGGGAAGACTGGAAACTTGCCGGTGAACACTATATTACAGCTTTCTCATCCTCCATACTACCCAGGAAAAACTGTTGCCCCACCACGCGACCTGTACACATGCGATGGTCTGTTGAAAGGACTTGCAGGAAACAACAACACCATCCTGTTCCCACAATCATGGAACAGAACCAAGCACTGTACGATCATCTATAGCAACACAACACAAGAGTGTAATTGCGGTAGCCCCAGTGCTTGGTGGAAATCAACTGCTTGATTGCTATAGTAGATGATGTATCTGTGGTTGCGCCGATCTCCGAGCATTCTTGCTGCCGGTTCGCAGAAACATACCCCGCAGACTATCCACTTGATTGTCTTGGTAAGATCCCTTCACACCGGACGGTGACACCTCTGATCTATGCGTAAGGTGTTGAACATAGGACAAAAATGAAAAGCCACAATAGTCTACATGCTCCTGGGCGTGTCTTTTTTGAGCAAAGGAAAGCACAGAAGAACCACCATTTTGGGGTCCCCCTCTTATGAGACAGATCCTCTTGTTGGCGTCCATGATGCCTTGGTCCACAGCAAAACATTGGAGACTAAGAGCTGAAATCCTCTCCAGCAAGACATGCGGAAGCCTCTGAAACGTGACGACTTGCCACCCTGCCGTCACTCCCGTTCATCCTGCCTTGGTTTCCGTGTCAATGCGCGCCTGCTCAATGAGACGCGCCACCTGCAAAGGGGACAAGAGGTGACGCGCCGTGGAGTGCTCTTCTTGAGGAAGCTATGGTAAACTAGTGGACGCACGAGCTGAGTCAAAATCCAAACCCGGTATGAAAATGGTCTACCCAGAACCATTTAACAACTATTTCTGGTCCCAGCCCCTTACTAACCTTCATCTACCCGGGTTTTGATTGTGGCTCAGCTCATCTTGCGCAACCGTTGTTCTGAAGCAACCTTTGTTCTGACACAGCCCTTTGCAAGCGTCTAGCTACACAAATGGTGCATTTGTGATACTCACTACAACCAACACGAGAGACTTCCTTGCTTTGAACAATGCTGATAGAGGCGTGCTCTGCGTTGCAGGTATCGCTCAGCGCACATTTTTGCAACTCTGTCAGCCGCACGTGATGGAACATAAGCTAAAGACTCAAGCGATTCGATGTGCGGCATGCCTCGGCGGGCCAGCATCTGGTCAAGAGCTTCAAGCTGGGAGTTTGGTGCCGGGAAAGGAATAAGGGGGCCTCACATCCATGGAAATACAAAACTGAGGTACAGTTCTACATGTCATTAGCCACAATAAAGTACAAACATGCAAGCCACGGGCAAAATATGTGGCTTCCCTCCTGGACACACAAGTAGGGAATCCCCCGCTTGTCGTGGGAACACTTGGTGAGTCCCTCAACGTTCATCTCACATTGGCCATAGACTACTGGTTTGCTTGATGGAGCCTCCCAAATGTATATCCAAGTATGTTCATGATTACACACCACGTGCCCCCACTGGCTCTGAAATGGCAACCAGCAAACCACCATCAGCTCTGAATCAGGATTTGGTCTGATGCTGCAAGTGCGGCAAACCTGTGCGCCACTTTCTTCCAAGCTCACTGAACAAACGCGAAAACAATGTCAATCGCAAAGAAAACGCTGTCAAGCCATCGATTGCTTCCGCTGTGACTAAGGCACAAGCCGGAGATAAGAACATGTTGGTCCCATGGCAAGATCTTGCAACTGACCGCCAAACTATAACTACATCTGCTGATACCAGTCCGCCAACTTGAGTCGTGCCGCAAAGCCAAAAGCGTATGGAGAATCGAGTTGTGAAATGGCCATGGGCACCCCCAGTGAACATCCCCATCCCCACTAAAATAAACTAAAATGGGTGGTGCACCTACCCCAAAATGGTACCATTGGTTTTGACCCACAGCCAAATGTACATTATGATACCCGGAAACTGCTCCGGCCCGCTTTGTTCCTTGCTCGCATGTGCTTTGAGAAGCTGGCGCGATGTGTGTGTGTGTGTGCGTACATGCGTGCGCTCATGTGTGTGTGTGTGTGTGTGTGTCTGTGTGTCTGTGTCTGTGTTTTTCAGGTCCTGTCGCTAGATCTAAGGCACTCAAAACCCTCACACGTGCTGATCCTATGACCACCGGTTCAAATACAAGGATCTCCCACGCGTATTGCTGTCAACAGGCACGGTGGCATGGTCAGCTCATGAGAGCAGCTTGGAGCGCGGCAGAAAAATATGTCTGTCCCACTGTTCCACTTTCGCGCAGAGCGGAATCACACCTGCCAGCTCAGCGGGAAGACTCATGCATTTGCCAAACAGAAGAGAAGAGCTTGGATTTGCATAACAAGAGGGATGCCAAGGTAATCTGGGAATATATGGGATATATATTGTATATATATATACATATACATATATATATATATGACACTTGCATGGACAGCACAGCTCCGAGTTCGGAAAGTGAACAATTGCCAGCGGTGAACATGATCCTGACGACTGACGATGTGCGCAACATTAAAGCTTTTGACATGAAAAGCTAAACCATTCGAGCACATAGTGGCCCCAGCCAAGATTTCCACTTCGGCGTCAGCTCTGAGGAAGAAGCACACACACAAAGTGAAGGGATAGTAAATTGAAGTAGACACATATGTCGTATCCATTTTCGTTGCAAATGTTCCTGAATCCAACTTACCAATTCGACACTATTCCGAGTGAACGTGGGTAAGGATTTGTACCTTTGCTCCCCATGCTTTTCAGGATGAACTAGCAAATGGACTCATCAAACCTGAATAAAGAACGCGGCATCCAACCCTTGGTATTTCTTGGTATGGTAGGAAAATACTTTTTTTGCACCCCCTCACTGAAAATGAACAGACCAAAACAACTAAAAACCTAAAACATGCCAACAACAGTGAAGTGGCTCTAATCGTATATCGCTCAAGTTGCTCACAGTTCTTTCAGACTTGGCACATACCACTCCCCCTGCCTGCGGTCTGCTCTGCACAATGAAAATCCTGTCCTGTGGATCCACACAGCCTTCAATGTCCTGCGAGAGCAATTGCTTGTTTCAAACTGAAGCCCGCATGTAGACAATATTACTGGGCTGCCTGAAATTCCCTGCACAAGTTTAACTTTGAGTGCGTTGAATGGAAACTGCCACTCAACCCTAAAAACCGAACAAGCTAAGCAAACAGGTGTCAGGACGCTTATTCAGGGGTCATTGAATTTGCCCCTCAGAATTTGCAATCTACTGGTTACCGTTGACACTCCCACTTGAGGAGGTTCCAGAAAGGGGAAATGGCTTGGATACCCTGCTATTTGCTCTGTGCTTCTAGACGGAAGTTCCCAAGCCCTGACCTACTTGCATCCATCTGAAATCCTGCTTCAAGCCTTGCACACTTCCTAGCTTCTCTCAGAATCTGCGAAAGAAAGACCAGAAACGCCCAATCAACTGCAATCCCTGCGTGGTTTTCCATGGAATGCCGTAGCTCGCACACTAACATAGCTGCAAATGGAACAAGAATCCAGTCTAACTTCGGATTGATTCAAAGGGCTAACAAGTCCCCCAAAATGAATCCCTGACAGAAGCGTGAACAAAGCCTGCTGAGTATGGTCCTCCAAATCAACCCGACGTTGACACTACTTGTTGATCACTCATCACCGCGAAGCAAGTTTCATCAGCCCATCGGCCAGGCCACATTGTGCAATGAAATGACCCGTGAGCGTGTTGTGCCAAACATCGTGCAACATCCTTCGCCTGCATCCATCAACAAGCGCGCCTAGGCTATGATTGATCAGAATCAATCGATATACACAATGCACCACTGCAAGGACCGCTGCACAAAAACAACACGCAAACAGGAACTGCAGAATAATACAAATATGGCAGGGAGATCCACTGTATCGCACAATAGAAAACAATATGACATATTGTGGCAAACAATCACTGTGCAGTACAGTTACTCGACGTAAACAAAGAACACTGGGTGGCTTACACAAGTCATATCTTCCATGTGAATCTGTGCACACACCTGCCAGAACACCCACACACACACAAAAAAAACAAAAAAAGCAAAGCAACAAGTTGCTCTTGTTTCAAGTTGGCTCTCTCTTTAGGATTAGTCTCCTTCCAAACAAATGCCCACACTCTGTTTGACAAACGGGAAGCATGGTACACCCACTTGCAGAGATCGCACTCGGAACCTGGCATCTCATCCTATGGCTTTGGGGCGGCTTGCGGCTTTGGACAAACGAACAAGCGGGGATAATTACTGAGGGAGCGGGTCGGGACATGGGGGGATTCCACCTTGGCGCCATTTCCCATATCAAAGTTAGTCAAGGTGCATCAGACGGGGGAATCCTCAACCGCATCCAACTGGTTCCCCCTGTATCCCTAGTTGGTTTCCCTTGCTCCGCGTCCGAGGCTTCCATCGGTCCTGCGGGGACCCAAAGGCCTTCTCCACGGCGCGGCCCGCCTCCGCCAGTTTGCTGAGCAGGGTCTGGCCTGCGCGCCGTGCGCGTTTCACGGGAAAAAGTTGGGCCCAAGGGAAGATGCGGGGAGGGAACGTCGTTTGGAAGCTACATCCCGGGAGCCAGGGGTAGCACTGGGAGTGAAACGGAAACCAAAGAAAAAAGGAATTGACGCGAGCGGCCATGGATTTGACATGTCAAGCCTGACTCAACTCGATTCCCCATTCCGCGGCGCACGGGATGCCAACCTTTTGCAGGGAACCAAGCGTCAATGAAGGTGCACCGACAGAAACACACCAACGACTTTGGAATGGAACCCCGTCTTAGAAACAGTGTCTGCCATTGTGGAGCAACCGATGGACGACCTTGAGATCAGCGAATGCCGTGCAACAGGGCAGCCGATGCCCGAACACAGCAACACACAGCATATACCCCTGCAATACACCAAGGACTTGTTCGCAAGAACACTTCAGGACGTTTGTTGTTGATGATGCCAAGGCTCCATGTGTTTTAGTTGGTGCTTTCTCATGTTTGAGACAGGTGTCTCTGCAGTTGTTTCTTTTTCAGGTTATGCAACGCGACGCGCTTGTTACGTAAGTGTGCAACGGGAAAGCAGAGCTTGACACTTCCGCATCGCAAGATTGAAAGTCGCAACTACTCAGCGCAAGCCAGGTGACGACAAACCAGGGGTCAGATTTGTAACAAGGTATGTAACGACGATATAACCAGGCATAGCTACCTTTTCCAACTTGTTGTGTGAATGGCGAGCGAGCGTCTCTGCGGGTATGTCCAACGAAAGCCTGCTCTGGCACCCATGGGAAATCACTGAGAGTCTGGTTTGCATCAGGGTTTGCAACGAGGGGCATGCAGCCAGCCAGTTCATTGATGCGTGGTATGTAGCAGAGGTGTGTAACGAGGGGTACGTAAGGAGCCAGCGGGCCTTGGTACACAGGGTAAGTAACAGGGAATGTAACGAATGTCCGCCGCGGCTCTGTTACAATCCCCTCAAGATCCAAATGAGGAACAATTGTGTGCGGTCAAGTACATGTTGCTGAGAGGCTTGCAATGTGCTCCAATAATCAAGCCTTTTGAGCCGAGTACACAAGCCCAATCACGCGGTGGCCTGTGCTCGACGCATCCAGTTACAAAGAGCACATGGCCCTGTCTCTCACAGCCTGCCGATGAGTTGGGACTTGTGCCGCCGCAGTCACCAGTACAGGTGTGTCCAAAAAATAAAACCGAGCCCAGTACGCGCTTGGCTCGCTGATAGTTTCCGTGACGCACAAACCAAAAGAGGTCTCTGAAGCTTAGACGGGCCAAAGCACTGCTCTCGATGCCCACAGGTGAAACTCTCTGGGCGCCCTGCGAAAGCTATGGTCCTCAGCACGAGAGAGAAGCTACGGTCTGTATGCCCCTTCGGAATTGGGAACGGCTGGCACTAGGACCCCAGCCAAAAAAAAAAGCCTGGTGAGCGGAAAACAAAGGGGCACCCCAAAAAGGCCCAAAAAAACAAGGGGAACCAATTCTGGGGAAGTAAACACCACCATTTGGATGAGGCATGCTCATTGCACAAGCTGCCACCTGTCAAATCTGTCCGCCGCTTGCACCCTAAGGCCGCATCTGTAAGTAGTCGTAGCCGGTGGAACCTCACCATGCAAGGAATGTCCGACCTGAGCGCAGTCAGAAAATCTCTATCTTGTCTTCAACATCTACAGTGCGGGCCAAGAGTCCGAGTGGCTCCCACTCATGGACATCAAAAAGCTACAGGCCCATGGCAACTACCAAATGCCTGCGGCACTCGGTTGCCACTGCTGCAAGCTGAGGCCCCGGCGTCGCACAGATCGATTCGAAGAGGCCGGCGCCAGCGAAGCCCTCCAAGTCCTCTCCGTTGCTGTCAGACCGGAAGATGAGACACTCCTGACGGCAACCAGGGCAGAGTGATGGGGAAACCGGCAGGTTTTAGGTAGCGGTGCACATTGAGCGGAACACAGCTGGTGTTTCAGTAAGTATGCAAAACAGGGATCGCTTCGATACACAAGCAGTGTTTATACCGCACAAGCCCAAAACCGTACATATTTTTGCTGGTGCTGCCCCATCCAAAGCCCTCGAACAACTTGCTCTTCGCTAAGTTTGTGCTGGTGTGACCCCTCCAGTATAGTGACACAGTATGAGGAGTCGCACAAACCTCAAGCACTGAACGCACATATGAGCAGCCGCAAGCCAGTATCGCCTCTCTGCAGCTTTGAACCACAAGGCTTCAGCCTTCACAAGCGCATTGGCCAACTCACTCTGCCAATGGAGCTGCCTCAGCTCTTGCTTCGCATTTCTACACATCCTTTCTGAGCAAGGCACCAACTAATCTAATGAACGAGGCGAAGGCGTTTTTGCACAATGATAATTATTCCATCAAAAACTACAGGTTGCTCTACATCCCTCGCGACCCCTACAAGCACTGGTAATTGTGTGATGGAACAAGAAGGCAAATCCTGTCTTTAAACAAACCATGCTTCAAATATTCAGTTCCCGTAAATAGCATAGGGGAAATTAGCGAGTCCCCCATATCCCTGCCAAACCCAATACTGATTGCTACTTCCGAACTCGGAGCCTCTCCCAATTTGAAGTTACTCGCATGCGTTGACGCGCCTGTGTCCGCAGCAACGTGCTTTTGCTCAGGAAGGAGGTCACCACTGGCGTTTCGCCCTTCCTGCGCAACATAGCAATGCACACCCAGAGCCCTTGCAAAGATCCAAGGAAAGCTCGTAGTAGCCATACCAGCTACAACCGGGTATTTAGCAAAGAGTGCTAAACAAATGGCCCGCACAAATGACAAACTTGCTGGAAAAAGATACGTGGTTGCCAACGCAGTACGACCGCAAGTCCAACTGATTGCCTACCAGGCAGGGTGGTTCCCTTGAACGGGTATACTCCACCACGACACCACCCACCTTTTTGTCCAGCCATTATGATTGTGGTCCGTGTCAGCCATTATGATTTGTCCAGCCATTTTTGTCCAGCCATTAGGGGACAAACTTATCTCTGGTCGGGGGGGGCGTGGCGGCCAAGAATGATGATGGTCGAGCAGCGCTAAGCGAGAATTCAGAGGAGATCAGCCATGACGATGGAATAAAATAGCTTCTGTTTCAACACGGGATACTGTTCTGCAAGTTACACAGACATTCCATCATGTGGGTGTGGGTCAAAATTAAACCACCAGGAATTGGACCGCGGGTTAAATCGTCCATGTTTCCATTTACTGAGGCAACCCATTTTGGGGCTACCCTATTTTTGACAACCACAGGACAGCCATGTCCAATAATTTGGATCCCAAAGTAAAAAACCTACGACACGTGAGCGAGCTCGTTTTACCCCAGGATAGTCAGGACTCCGCAAGGCTGTACACGGGCAAAAAGGCCAGCTGTTTCGCAGCCTGGTGTGGCTGTGGCTCAAAAAACCGGTACCAAAACGGAACCCTGGTAAGTGGAAACATGGAACAAAACCTGTGGTTTGCCCCTCCTTTTGAGCCACACCCATGTTTTTTTTGTGTTTTTGTGTTTTTCGGTCAAGGCTGTCTCAGCAATGACCAGGAACCGCCGTCAGACGGATTTCTAATTCCTGAAACAATTACAGGTCCAAGTCATCAGCCGTGAAACAGCCCAATGGGCAGGAGACTGGCACAATTAGCCCGCTCGGCAACTGGGGGTTTACGCAACACAACACAGAAGCAAACACCTGGATCTGCAACGCGTGCGCGCACATGCGCCGTCCCACTACAAGGCATTCGGTAACACAAATGCACAACACGCGCAATGGCAAGCATCTCAATCGCAAGTCGACCCGCCGCTGCAGGCTCCCTGCATTGCGGTGCAGATTCGCTTCTTGGCGTCCAGCAGGCTTTGAGCATAGCTTGCGGAGCACTTGCTGAACATGTCTCCACTGGGGCCGTGCATGCAATGAATCTTGATGGTATCAAGCAATTTCTTCATTGCGTCTTCCATGACTTCCTTGTGAGCTGAGAGCGTCTCGCAACGCCCGGACTTGATGAAGCAGTGGAAGTCCGGCTTGCCCCCGACGGTGTTCTGATCGAAGACGGTCATGTGATAGCGTGCCGGGACCTTCCAGAGTTCGCATCGGCTCTCGGAGGTGCGGAACTCCGCGGCGCGGCACTCTGCTCCCATCTTCTCACATCGATCCTTGCAATCCTCCATGGTCGTGGACACCACCTCTGCTTCCTTTGGCACCACTTGCTGGTCACTGGGGCTCTGCCGACACACGGTTCCAAGACCAAGAGATAGGAGATGCTCCGACTCCGCATCTAGTTGCACAGCTTTGCCAAGTGAGCCTGTGATCGTGGTGCCGTTCTGGTAGGCGAAGAGTCCGACACCAATGACGATGCCGATGATTGCTGCGATTGCTGCGATGGCTTTGGTACTTCGCGCTTTCGCGGGCAACTCCTCCTTCTCGATCATTGGGCTTTCAACACTCCCCTCCTCCGCCATTGCAAAGGCCTCAGGATCCTCGTGCTGCCTTTTGCAGCCGGGTGTATTCAGTGCTTAAGCTCGGAATTTGCAAACCCCCTCCCCATTTCTCAGGGCTTGTTGATTGCCAATATACCAATGTGTTGCCAGCTTCTTCAAACCCTTTGTGCAGATTGCCTTTGGGTCGGTGCGCTTTGCAGCTGCGGACAGGCGCTTGCAGCTGAAGTGCTGGCGCTTCCGATTCCAAAGCCAACAGATTTGGGGGTTGATCAAAGGGTCCTTTACATCAGATGACCATTGGTTGGACAACCACTAAAATGATATTTCAATTAAATCAGTAACGTTACCCTTGGTCAAAACTGGGGGCCTTTAACGGGATATTGGTCTCAAGCCCCATTTTGAAGACTCAACCCTTCGGCTTAATGATCGAGTACCGCCGCGCCTTGCTCGAAAGCTCAGGGCGCGCCCCGGGTAGTTGCCTACCTCGCGAAAAGATGAAATCCGCACGCCGACCGCAGGGACTAGCCGACCGAGATATGACACGTTCACAGAGTCACAATCAAAACCCGGCATCAAAATGGTCTACCCGGAATCATGCAAAGAACTAACTACCAAGGCCGCGCCCATTCATGGCTTGGATTGTCCCTTACTATCCTTCAATACCCGGGTTTTCATTGTGACTCATATGATTTGATAAGGGCGAACAGCGATCAAAATGGTCAAAAGCTGCCGAAGTGAGGTGGGCAATTGAAAAATACTCAAGAGCTATTACGTGGGAACAGGACGATGTCGTCTGATAAGGTTGAGAAAGTATGTCAAGTGACAATCATGTGCATGTATGCAAACGCTGCTAATAATGCGAATAATATGTGTACTCGTGTGTGTACCAGTGTGTGTGTGTGTGTGTGTGCCCGTGCGTGTGGACAGTGTTTAAACGGCTGCAGGCGTGACAACTATTGACATCCTGAAGCGGCGGCTTCAACAAGCAACCCAGCACCTGAAGTCTGAATGCTGCATGAGTCCGATCCATGTGCAAATATAACCGCAGCTGCCCAGGACTGTAGAAATCGCTCAGGGAGCCCATCCGAAAGTGTGAGTCGGTTTTTGAGCTACCATCTGAGAGATGGTTTTCAGTGGCAGCTGACCTACGTGGGACCAAGCAAACTGACAGTGTGGACCGTAGGTATTAGCTATGACGTCGTTTGTACCGCATCAGTGTAACTGAGCGGATTCACAGCGCGCAGCTTGTTTACAGTTGCCTGCAAGTTCTGTCTGATAGTAAATGTTTGGCAAAGTCCCATTCAAGCTACCGGGTGATTCATCTCATCTCTAGGTGTTGACTCAAAACCTTCAAAAATCCGAGTGAGCGACATCCAGCGCCGAGCCCAGCCAAGGGCCAGGCCAAGGTTTCACCTCTACCTGGCACCACCTGCGTGAGACTGGAAGCTGACCAATGCTCAGGCAATGCTCACAGGAGCTGACCAATGCTCACGGCAATGGGCTGTGGGCCACCAAACAAATTTCCACCGGACGCTGGAAGAGGGACCTTGGAAACTGGTGCTTGAGAAACACTGCTTGACAAGAATTGGCCCAGTGCCAGGGTCAACTGTCGTAGTTTGGGCTTATGGACGAACATGCAGGCAGCCTGCAAGCGACAAGAAGAACCTCCAGGTGCCAATTGGAGCATCAATGAAAACTATAAATTATAAACAATAAACACATACACATCGTCAATGACCCCATGTTCAATGACCCCATGTTCCCGCTGGCAAACGTCGATTTTAAACGAACCATTGCGATTGAGCATTGAGGTTGTTCAGCCTTTCTTCTCAAGGAAAACAACGATCGCTTTTCAACTGCAAGTTGTTCCTTTCGCGGTACGTGTTGAACTCTCCAAGCAATGACGTCCTCTGCCACAGGGCAGAACGCCACAAGTAAAATTCCTCCATCTCCGCCAGCCGTATTTGATTGTGGCGTATCAGGTTCGGCTGAATCCTTGCGGCCCTGCCTCGCCGTAGACTTCATTGGGATCATTGGTGAAGGGGTTCCTTGGCTCCAGTCTTACACCCGCAAGGGACCCCAAACAGTGCGAAGAGGAATAGGGAGGAGCTGCGTATATAAAGAGGATCTATGAATCTATTTAATATAGAAGGTCCTGTCCCAGATCTTTCTGAATATACGTAAGAAGGTACTCATAAGGCCATACCTGAGATCTCCTTGCAGAATCTCTAACAAGGATCAGCACAAGCTCTCTTGGCGGGATCTCGACATCCAGTCCTACAAGATCGGTCTGCAAACGCTCTACAAGGCCCATGGTAGGTCCTGCGCAAAACCTCTTAATTACTGGAAGCGCATGCCAACAACTCTTGAAGAGCATCTAGAAAGAAGGTCCTGTGCAAGATCTCTGCTGAGGGCATCTGTATAAGGTACGCGTACGCTTCTGCGCAACATCTCCAAGCAGAACCTCAACAGGGAGCAGTGTGCAAGATCTGGCGGCGAGAGCTCTAGCCAAGGTCCACAGCAGGTCCTTGTGCTAGATATGTTGCTGCAAGATCAACTTCGATCCAATGCAGCCAAACTCCATAGAGGTGTTGCTTGAGATGATGGAAATGACGCAAAGGGTTCACTTGAGGTCAGGAATTCACATCATAGCGAGAGCGGTCCGATGCGCTCGGGGTTTACGCTGCGCCGCACTAAAAGCGTTCCAACGCGCCCAAAGTATGCAGAGGGCTCGCGATCGATGTGACAAATCTGCACCACATCACAGCGAGAGCGATCCGACACAGCCAAAGTCCGCAGAGTGTTCGCTTTCGATGGTAGAAGTTCGCACCGCGCCTCAGCATAAACACTTCAACGCACACCAAAAGTCTGCAAAGCGCGCCCATCCACGGCTTGCGGAAATCGCCCGGCACCACAGCAAGAGCGCACCCTCGAAATGCACTTGCGTTAATTTGGAAACAACTCTTGCACGAGTTGGCTCACACGAAACGATGACGGGCACCATGCGAAACTTCAATCTACCCATGCCTTACTCTTTCCATCAACAAACCAATTAGTGCAAACTCGGTGCAGACCCATGGAGAACCTCATTTTGAAAGACCTGAATATCCTGTTCAAAAATCTATATCAGCTTCGTAAGTCGAACAATGCAATGATGCCATGACATGCCACGCCTTCTGGAACACACATACTGTTAGCGTCCGCTCACAGCCAACGCTGAAGGAGAGTGAGCAGGCAGCCTTGTGTAAGTGCTTGCTGAGCATTATCATGATCGAAGCTATATGCAATGGTTGCACAACTAGCGTGGGGGAATTCCCATAAGTCTAGCATTGATGACTTTCTATGGTTCTTCCCCACCGGAGTCAGCCACAAGAAAGGTTCCCCTGACTGATTCTTCGGGAACAAGGGTCTACCAGTTGTGGCCGAGGCTCTTGGTATGCAGCACAAAGGCGTACTTTGCTGGCAGGAGCTCCTGATGTGCTACGGTCTAACACTAGAACCTGCGCTTAGTATTGCAAGTAGGGAACCGAGGAAACCCTGCCAATTCCAGTGGTTTGCAGCTGGTGTACTTGCAATATTTAGGGCATCTACCTTGTCGGTGAGTCCTATTAGGCCCCCCTTGCGTTGCAAGCCTGTCGTTGCCCTTCAAGGAGACATGACCGTACCCGTCCAAACAGCGGCCAGGGACGAAAGGAAGCACGCCAACCATCTTGGAAGGTCCAAGATCAAACAAGCAGCTGAACAAAGAGATTCGTCTAGCTCAGGATACAGAGCTAGGTGCCCATGCACATAAGTCGTGCCAAGTCCTGCTCCGCCAAGGAACTGCTGTGAGGCATCATGTGTTCCACCTTCCAGTACTGCATGCGATCCGAATCCTGCGCCTCTTGAAGCAAACCGCAGATTGGTTTAACCATAGCACGCCGAAGAATTGCCAATACGAAAGCGAGCCAAACGAACCATTCCTGCACGAGCACGGCCATGTTGAGGTCGTAGAAGCTCCGACCTGCCTGAACAGTGCGCGCCAGCAATGCGGTGTAGCTTCCCAACACGTACACACACGCATGATGGGGGAAGCAGCGAATGTAATCCGCCTGGCCATGTCTTGGGCAAATCTTTATCATGCATGCCCGCAAAGCTGTGTGCAAACTGCTTTGACTGGAACAAGTCCTGCCCTGAGGGCCTAATAACATCGCCCATGTGGAGCGTATCATCAGTAACATGTTCAGTTGGGATGTTTAGCAGAACACTTGGCGATATTGACACATGTCCTTGCTGCAAATGCGTGCTCACGGGCCTCAAGTCAAATATCTACCTTGCCTTCTGCAAATGAACCGTCAACATATGATGCTCCCGTCATAGGGCAATTGTGCCCCCTGGCGTGGGAGATTCAGAGCTCCCCAATGCCTCCACATTAGACCCTCCCGACATGGTGGGTTTCCTGTTGGCGTCCTTTAAAACCATGAATTAAACCATGAAAAAAAAGCGGAAAAGCCGGGTTGAATGGGACCGGTTTTAGATTAGACCCTGTTTTAAAATCATTCTCGACCTCTTTAAACCTCAAACCGACCAGCCACCCGTTGAGAGCTCGTCCCACAGCCCTGAATTGACCATCGCCTTGGCCAAAGACACCCAGGGCCGCAAGCCAAAGAGAGAGGCCCACACCTCGCGGAGAGATAGTCTGAGTCGAGATAGTCTGAGTCGACATTGGCATTTGGAGTTGGACCCCCGTCAAACAAAAAAGAACAACAAACAACATCAAAAACGGCAAAGCACAACAAGGTGGTTCCCTTTTTGTTGATTCCTTTGTTCTGTTTAATGGTGAACAGGGCAACCATTGCGTGATGTTGCGTAAAATTACGGGAAGATTGCAGGGGTCTTCAGGTTACCTTCAGGTTGGAAAGAACATATGTCATCCCCCCCCGGACATGCCCATCCATGGCAGGCTCCAAAACGTCCTGCGTGGCCATGTGAGACCTTCCCCAGCGAAAAGTCCAGCGAAGGTTAAAAGAGTCGCGAGTTGGTGGGAACCCCAGCTGAAAACCGACTCCTTTGCACACTTTCAACATCGCACGTATGCTGACTGGCCAGGAGGTTGCGCAGGATGAGACATAGTTGGATGCCGAGCTTGGTGTGGGGAGCGCAAGTTGAAGAAGGCACAAAACGGCCTTTGTCCTTCAGCCATGTCGCCAAGATCAAAGAAGGCACACAGGTAGGAAGCATCGCGCAACTAGAGAAGCAACAGGGAAACACGGTCAAATGTCTGCGCTACAATCGGAAGTCTGGACGCGCGTCCAGAGGATTTGGCGGGTTCCCCCAGATAAGCGTGCCTTCTCAAGGGTTGGCATGTCTGTTGCTCAGCCTTGGCTCTGGCTAGATATTTTTAGGCATCACCAGTTCAGAGGCATCACCAGCATCAGAGGCAGCACCAGCATCAGCTGCAGCACAGGCATGACCAGCAGCCATGGATGCGGATTTGCGCGTCGCACATCGCCAAACAACACAGACTCGGATTTGTGTCCGGGCCTTCTCCGGATTTTGCGGGCCTTCTCCGGGCTTTGCGGGCCTTCTCCGGGTTTGCGTGCTCCCCCAACCTCTGCGTGCTCGCTCCATGTTTATTTTATTTTTCTAAAAAAAAGAAGAAGTTGAGAAGGCACTGCCACTTAGGAAAAGCCTATGGCCAAACATGAGGTACCTACAGCAAAAACGCCCATCGGCTTTTCCCCGGGGTATCGTGCCTCTTTCTTTTTTGGCGGTTCCCCCCCAGCCGGTTCTGCGTCGGCCTGATCGGGTCCCCTCCTAGCTGGTTTTTGACCACAGGGAAAACAACAGGGTTCCATTTCCAGTCCCAGGGGCCCAAATTGCTTGCGAAATAGCGCCGAAAGAGTACTCAGTGCGTTGAACCTTCGTGTGAGGGGGGGCAGCTGGGAAAGCAATCATCAAGTAAATTCATGTCTGGGTATAGCGCCCTTTAGAACGGTTCCAAGCATTGAGCAGGCATGGTCCCCTGGAGAAGCCTCGTGGATGGGGGTCCAGACCCTCGATACAACGTTCCACAACGAAGGTGCAAAGAAAAACCATCAATCACCCATCTGGGCCTATGGACCAAAAAAAACAACGCCTTTTGGTTCAGCTGAAAAAATCAAATCGATCGATTCGCTCGCCTGCTTGGTGGCATCCCAGGCATCGCCCCGGTGGTACAAATTCAGCAGGCGCTTCTCGCCCTCCTGCCAGGCGGGCGGCGAGCGAACGGCCGGCAGCGAAAGGAACGGAAGGCGAGCGGGGAAGGCGAGCCGCTCGCCTTGACCCAGAAGTCTTTCCTTTTACCAAATCTGATCATCTGTACCTTCCTCCTGCCTCTCATGGCACCAACACGAAACATACAACGTAGGATATATTGTGGCTTTCATGAATAAGACCGGTTCCGATTCTCTCATTCCAAGAGAGGCAACGTCGTAGCGACGCCTATCGCACAAAACAAACGACAGAGTTGGACATGACTAGTGACGACGCAGCTTCCATAACTCATAGAAGGTGGGACTAAGCACCAGTCGGACGAATAATTGTCCAACTCGTCTCCTTTCGGGTTTCCATCACCATTCCAGGCACCCAATTCTTGCTGTGCACGAAAATCGCCTTTGTCCCCGTGGCACACGACAGTCCGGCGCTTGCGCTGCCTTGCTGCCCACCTCTTCCATGGCGCTTCGCAGAGCCTGAGAAACCCAAAGCGCACTTCTTGGACTATGAAATAAAATCCGGGGGCGTGAGGTGAACCAAGAGGAGAAAGACACGGAATCCTTGCTTGGAGGATGACGCAAATTAGTCTTTTGAGGTGAAGAAAGTGAAGCGCTGATTGAAGGAAATGGGCAAACTTTGGACAAAAGGGCTGGCAGTCTTGCCTGCGCGAGCCTTGCCCGCTTCTAGATGAAAATGCATCTCAATTTACTCGATGGCTTCTCCTCCCCAAACCACTGGTAACCTGACAAGGAGGACAGCATCGACGTTCTTATCAAGCATAAAACACCTGGACCACCAAGGGTATCCCTATTTCTGATGTTCTATTCACCCCATAATTATGATATACAGCATACAGCCTCTGTTAGTCTGAAGAGAATCTTGCACATGACTTTAGTCCAGCTGAGGTCAAAGCTTGGTCCAGCTCCGATGGCATCTGCAAAGCGTTCACATAGACCTGACAGTCAAGAATGGTCAAGGCACGTCTCGGCTCGCTTCCTTTTCTGCCCCTGCCCCCGCAAATCCCACCCTTAAAACCTGCTGGATAACTCTGACACTACATTTTTGCTTGGACTCACTAAACACATCCTTCCCAGAAAAACCTCACGGCTCGAAGACGCGCCAAGCAGTGCTTTCCCCACCCGGCGACGGCGCTCGCTGCCTGGGCCTCCTGGAAGATGGTCTTGGCATCCTGCGCAAGCCGAGGCGGCGCAGCCCAACGTGAGAAGTGTTGCGAAGCAACACGCATGGGAAAGCGGGCCACTTCTCATTCTTGGGAGAACGGGTCATGTTGGTTGGGGAATGCAAGAACTCGGGAGAAGCCCGAGTTATGGCCAGTTCAACTGGCAAGTGCAAGATGTGCAGCCGCTTCCTGCGCAGGCCCGAAGCTCAAAAATTCCTCGTTCCAAGCCGTGCAGGTCAAATCTCTTCACTTGGGTCTCTCTCTCTCTAAAGAACCCCCAAAGTTTGCCTTCCGTGTTCCAGTTGCTTTCCCTCAAGCGCCAAAGAAAAAAAACAAGGCGCCAACCGAAAAACGCGAGCCACGCGTATTTCCCCCCCCAACCGCATCCCGATCAAACCCCACCCCCGGACTCGACTCGTCGCCTCGTTGCTACTGGTGGGCTGCAGCTGGGCCAGGCACGCCTCCAGCTTCGAGAGCCACTCCTGACGGTCCAAATCCCGTTCCGGCGGTCGGTGGAGGGTGGCGAAACCCATGGGACGCCATGCAGAAGCCAGGGGAAACCTGTAAGGAAAACCAGGTTTTAACCGCTGGTCGTGGACGTTTATTTAAAAAAAAGAAGAAAGAATCATCTTAGGTGTGCGTTCTTGGTTTTGGGGGGCATGCGAGGCAAGGGAAGGATCTACGGTGGTTGAGACATCCAAAAGCAAGGCAACGCAAGGGTTTCTGATTTGATGCCTCAACGTAAATACCAACTGCTATGGGTTCATTCCCATGGTTTCATTTCGCGGTGCGAAATGGATTTCGCAACCATCCACAGTAGGAGTTCACCACGATTTCTACGGGTGAAATGCTGCTTCGCACATCATGGAGGGCAACCGGCTTGGGCAAAACAAGAAATTGAGGGACATTCGTGGGTCAATGAAAGAAAGAACATCTGGCACTTTCGCGCAATCATGCGGGGGGGGGGGTACATTCGCTGAGAGAGGTGTCAAGGGACATTGGGATGGAACATCAACAAAAAAACGTATCAATGTTCATGATGGCATCCAGCCAATCAACAAACACACTCCGAACCAAACAGGGGTAGCTGTTAGCCGTTGATTGGAGGACTTTTGTGACAAAGAAAAAATCCTTGAATGGGGGCCGGTTGCTTTAGACTTGTCACGGTGCCACTTGGTCTGACAAATCTGAGGGTGAGTGGTCATGGCAAACATGCTCACTGTCAACTCGAAATTACTTGAAATCCAGCCTTGTGCCGTCAAGTTGCCATCCCTTTTCTGGTGGCTTGCCATATCTAAGCCAATGATCGCGATTTCAATCAGAACATCCTTGTTCAGGCTTTGTTGTTGAAGTTTAACTTAACAGATCTGACACGCTCTGCGCTCCAAAAGGGATGATGGTGGCTGGAATTGCATCATGGGACATCCGGTTTGGCCAAAACCTGAGCCCACTCTTTTCGTTCGCGAGCCCTTCTTCCGGCTGAATATCTCTGGCAGAGCTATGGATCTGCGGAAAAAAGAAAAATAAAAAGACAAAAAGCAAGCTGAAAAGGGATGTGCCAGGTGCATGGCAGCGTCACGTCATAAAACGCACCACAATTCCATGATTTCCAAACATGAACGGCCTGACCCCCTCCACAAAGCGCGCTGCCACGGGATCAACACTGCTTTGCCGGTCGTAGAAGGGTGGTGGGTCGAAAGTGCGAGAGGGTTTCGGGCTCGGGGTGTAGAGTTGCTGGGGCTTAGTGTTGGTTGGGGTTTTAGCTTTGTTGGGGCTTGAGATTGCTTAAGCCAAGGAGGGTTTAGACATTTCTACTGCGTTGGGGTTCCATCCCTTACTCACCCTGTTCTTGTCGCCGTCCTTGGCATTTTCTCTGCTCGTCAACGCCTTCTGCATCGAGCCGTACGGCATCGCCTGCAAGTCGATGTTGACATTGTGGCTATGCCTCTCTCCCTTTTTTCTTGTGCAGTGAATGGCATACCCCTGTGCATACGGGGAAATCCTTGTTGGTTGAACACTGATGCAAACATAAACCAAGCGTTTAGAGGAGTCCTTACTTCGTGATAAACCAAACCCGCACGACCTTTACAAACATGGGTCAAAGCGCCCCGCCACTGCTTGGGGCGTCAGGATATCCTTCGGCAGCTGCGGCTTTAGCCTCAGCGTTCCCGCGGCTGTAACTATGGTCGAAGGTGAAGTGATGGCTCCCGCTTACACATATATAATCTGGGAGTAAACCGTACTCATGCTTATACCGCATGTCATCCATTCATCCACTCTGGTGGTGTTGATGATGATGGTGGTGATGATGACGGTTGTGGCAGTGGTGGTGACCTTGATGATGACCACGGCCCTGGCCCACTGATAAAATGCAATCTGCTAATGATGGGATACATTCCAACTCCTATAAACTATCCAAATCGTGCAAGTCAACCCAGCGCAACTTCCGGCCACCCGCTGGAAAATACATGTTCAATACCTGCAACATGCAAGGCATCAGCTGCACGGAATGTTGGCCACCCCGCAAGCGAAACACGCTGCAGCGGCTCGCATCAACGGCTCGAACCAGCCCACAGCGTCAGCAGAATGAGGCCCCCACAGCGCCAGATTTAGGCTCTTGCTACCCACCTGGCCAGGGCAACACGGAAACTTGGGGCGTCCGAAGCGGTGGTAGGGTCGGAACACAAACCGCACACATCCGCACACCATCGAAAAAAAAGATGAAGATTCTCGCTTCCGGGCTGCAACAAGGGGCAACGGGTTGCCTCCATGGCCACACGGAAGACACCTGGGTGTGGGTCAAAATTAAAGCACCAAGGGACCACAGGTTTTACTCTTTGGTTCTATAGGGTTCCATTTTGGGTACCCATTTTTGACCCGCGGCCACTTCGAATCTTCCGCTCCCGAGCCATTCTCCGCCCCTCTCACCATACCTTCGACACCCGCGCCTTCGATTTGTCCATCTTCTCAGGCGTGACGACCCTCAGCCGACGCCCATGCACTTTGACTATCCGCAGCGATTTTGAGTCAGCCCAGACCATTGGCAAGTCTCAGAGCCGCACCATTTGCACCCAAAGTCTTCCTTTAGGTTCATGTTCACGAGCTTGGTTGAGTCTGGCGTTGGTGAAGCATAGGGTGCTCGTTCCTTGTTCCAAACAATAATTAACTGACCCCGTGGCATCCGTGTTCCGCAAACATGCGCAAAATGCTTTTAGACCCTTCATTCCTTCTCTCCACACAAGTCTCAAAACACAAATAATCATTAAAGCAACTGGCAACTTGAGCATTCGCGCGCGCCTGTTTCTTTGGACATCAGCTCCTGAATCAGCGACTCCGCTGTTGGCTTCCGTGATGCCCATCACTTCCAACTTTCCCATGTCTTGGATTTGATCGGGATAGCTCCCGCCAAAGCCAACCAGTTCCAAGCTAGAATGAGCTTCGACATGCTGATGCAACAGGCTACACCTGGCCCACAGTTCAGTCCTGGGTGAGGTCGCGGCTGGCACTTCTGGCCATCCTTGGAACGCAATTGGACTTCGCCCTCTGTGAAGATTTTACTCAAGTCAAGCCCTTGCAGCACTTGGATGTGCACGTGTTTCAGCCGTGCCGGCCAAGCAAAGAAGACCCATTCAAAAATACCAAGAAGTGCATTTTCGTATTGCTTCTGCTTTTCAACAAACCCGCTGGCAAGTGAATGCTGCGCCCGTGGTGGACGATACTGTGCCTCATGTTCCCTCCTTGTCAAGGCTCTAGAACTGAACTCTGACTGTGCAACCTCCATTCCTAGGGAGCATCAACCTTGCTTCGAAGCACGGTATTTTGTGGTGGGCATGTACTCGAGGCAAGCGAAATCACCGCCAGATCCAGTATTGCTTGATTCCTTCTGTTTGCAAGTTGCTCGACTACGCAGTGTTGGGCATTGCATTGATGCGCAAGAAAATGCAGCGCAAGAAAATGCATGAGAAAATCCGTGGTGCGAAATGTCCCAAAAATAATATATTTTTGCACACAATGAAGGTCCTAGGTAAGCATAATCCAAAGACTCCGTGAATCAAAACCTCCGAGCCCGGGACATGCGCATGCGCTTGGGGTCCGCCATCGGGCGCTCAGCCGCCTAGCGCGAAACAAAGACAGCACTCCAACGGACAAGTTCAGATGCAATGAAGATCTTTGATAGCGCAATGCGGGCGCGAAATACCTGTGTATACAACAAATGCATATATATATATATGTATACATATATATAGTTATGTATATATATATAGTTATGTATATTGGTTGCCACGGCCTCTTGCCATTCTCCAACTGCGCGTCGAACGCGCGCGCGAAATGTAACCAGCAAGCCATCTCGCCTTGATTTCCACGGAGCCGTCCGCAGAGCAAACCACCTGCCAGAGACAAATGAGGGCATGGGTCAAAATCCAAATCGTACCAGTGAACATCCGATTCCATCCAACCACTAAAATAATTAGGTTCCAAAATGGGTGGTGCATTCACCTACCCCAAAATGGGATCCCGTTGCTTTTGACCCACAGCCACAAGGGCTGTGTGTGCCTTTGGCAACTTTCAGACGAAAACTCTCGCAGCTTGGGATGGACCATGTACCCGGCGCAAACTGTAACAACGGCCCTCACGGAGGAGACGGTTCCACACCTTGTGTCCGCATAAAAGGCATAAATATGCTCCCTCATAGCTTCAAGAAAGAAACAACTGAAAAGGATGGTTTGCAAAGGTGACACAATCCATCCCAAACGCAATAATTCATGTCTCGAACTTAAAGAGCTAGGTACAATTTGGACTCTCCAAAAGTGAGGCACACAGAGCCCAGCCTCAACATGCCCACCGTGTGAGGAACTCCCCATTTCAGCTTGGATTTGGTTTTGGAACGTATTTGGAGTCTACCACCGCTATATCACGCGCGCGCCAGCCACCCAAGGACAAGATGACAAGGTGCAAATCTGCGGCACATCCAGCTGTACTTGGTCAGGCTTGAACCCCTGCTAAGAAAAATGGCTGAGAAGGAAAATGAAGGGACGCCCAGGCCGAGAGGGGCAAACAAGTTAGTTGAGTTTGGCAATGCAGATCCATCAGGGCCGCAGCCCGTTCAGTCAACCGCCTTTTCTGACGTCTGGCAGCTCGCGCCTGAACCCATTGCCCCAAGAGCTCCGCTTCGATTTTTTCGGTGAGGGTGGAGTCGTAGCAGGACGCCAGGAGCACCTGGCCACGCTCAGCTCGACAACGCCAAAATAAGCAGGGGCGACATGTTCTCATACTCTGGTCCTATCAGTATGACATAGTATGACATTATGTTTTGAGTTTGTTTGCAATTGCCCTACAACCTCATTCTAGTGGTCTGAACAAGCAAGTATTACTTCAAAACAATGAGGCTATCAATATATTTGTGCTTTGACTTTGTTTGCAATTGCCCTACAACCCCATTCTAGTGTCTGAACCCCAGCTGAGCACATATTTTTTTTTGGTCAACACCCGTGACGTATCAAACGCCGACGCAAATACATGCGGGATGTATGTCAGCCTTCAAACACCTATGCGCGCCTACGCGGTTAGAGTTGGGCTCTCCAAGTCCCTACGCTGTGTCTGTGGGCGTTTCGTGCTAAAATTCGTACGCGCGCCTTACGGGCAAACTGTCAAGTCGTTGGCCGCGGTGCCTACGCGAGCTCCCCAGCCGACTGTGAAAAAGTGGCGACGTAGGCCGCCTGCGCGCGCGCAGTAGTGGGCCTACGCGGAGCCGAGCCTGAGATGTCCACTCTCTTTTGTTCCTATACTACCGTAAAATATCTCTGCTCAGCTGCAGCTCGTCTTCGCCTCTTCAGGTGAAGGTCACCCTGTCTTTAGTCGATCATCTGTTGAGCTACAGCTCTTCTATACATCTTCTTGCCCTCGCATCTTTGAGCACCGCAACACACCAAGGCACCACGAAAAACTTCGAGAAGTTGAACCAAAGGCCTGCAAGGACCGGAAGCCATTCCAAACTCTAAATGTGCTTCCGCATCTTGACAAATATTGTCACGATGAAACAATCTCAAACCTCGCACGGACGCTTCACATGTCAAATTGTGCCTTGCTGCGACAGCACGACCACATGCGGATTGCAACTAGGCCTGCAACCAAAGCTGACTGCTGTGACACACTTCCATTCCAAATGTAGAATCCCAAATGTAGAAACATGTCGCGATCTGATGCAGCCTGATTGGGAGATGCTGGTGCAACAACCCTGTACCACGCGTGAACTTGTCTGGTTGGGGTGGGCCCCTCCCAGTAGTATCCCAAGCCATCCAAGAGTTCCCTTTCAACCAAGATGACAACAAACAAACCTAGAAACAAACCAACAGACAAACCAACAAACAAACCTACAAAAAATACAACAAACAAACCAACAAACAAACCAACAAGCAACCAACAAACAAACCAACTAACAAACCTACAAAAATACAACAAACAAACTAACAAACAAACCAACAAGCAAACAACAAACAAACCAACTAACAAACCTACAAAAAGACAACAGACAAACCAACAAACAAGCCAACAAACAAACAACAAACACACCTACACAAAATACAACAGACAAACCAAAAAACCAACCAACAAACAAACATACAAAAAAACAACATACAAGCCAACAAACAATCCAACGAACAAACTACAACAGACAAACCAAAATATAACAGACAAACCAACAAAATTACACCAGCCTTGACCCCAAACAGCCAAAACACATGACAGGTCTGTATAACCCAAAAAAAGCCTGTCTCCTTCATGTAAGGTGCGCTGCGTAGCTTCTGTGAGCAACACGTAGTTACAATCAGTCCAGTGGGAGAATCTGACTGCAGAGACTGGGAGACAAGCGGGAGACACGACCCAGCATGTGCCAGAGCCAGCGTCTCAGCTGGCAGCTCACCGCAGAGACTGGGCCGGAGCCGGCGTCACAGCATCTGGCATCTGACCGCAGAGACCGGGAGACACGGGGAGACAAGCGGGAGACACGACCCTGGAGCCAGCGTCACAGCATCTGGCATCTGACCGGAGAGACTGGGAGACAGGAAGACAAGCGGAAAACAGGACCCCGGAACCGGCGTCACACTTTCCCATTCTCTATACCTCAAGTTAGAACCCCAATGCTTCGCTGTTTGGGAAAAACAACAGACAAACCAACGAACAAACAAACAAACAAACCTACAAAAAACAACAGACAAACCAACAAACAAACCTACAAAAACAACACAACAAACAAACCAACGAACAATACAATACAAAAAGAAACACAAAAACACAAACCCGCCAAACTCGCCGGCGCTGCCCCGGAGTTCCGCGCGCGCACCGCGCAGTGGCTGAGGATGTCTGGTGCGGACTTGGCGTCTCGGACCAGCACCGCCTGGGGCGAGCCGTTGGAAGCCTCGAACCTCAGCCCTAGGGCTCCCCCCTACACCCAATACCCACTTTCAGGGAATGTCGGCCCACTAAAAAAGGAGGTATTTACCATGGAAACCCAGGTTGTTCAAAAAATAGCCTGGAAAAGGTGGGTATCTGGAGTAGGGGGAATGCTTGACTCAATTTGCTTGACAACAATCCTTAGGTAAACAATGGCGGTTATCTCAACCCCCCATGGTTTTCATGGTGGTTTGAACCCAAAGGGTCACTGCGTCGCCTTTTGGAAGACCCACCCTATCACCCTATGTTGGGACACGTGTTTGCCATGAGGCTGGTGGTTGCCTCTATTTCTGCCACTAAGGCGAAACCTCGCCTAACAAGGACCCCTCTCGGCCTGAATGGATAGAAGGGAACATGGCAGCGAGCGCAACAAAGAGCTGACGTCATGAACGGCATGATCAAGTCATCAAGCGCAACACTGCATGAGTGCATACCTTATAGGATTACTTCAAGACAGGCATTGGCCGTAAGCAAATCACAGTACTACTGACAGACTTTTTGATAGACCCTGTCAGTAACATGTTTAATCCAGTCATGCATGTTCACACATGATGCGTGACGCATACACATACACATACTAAGCTTGCAGCTGCAAATGGGAAAACGATGCAATGCTTTCCTCGCCTGCACGCCCACTGGAACTTCCTCCTCACCACTGACGAGGCCACTGAGCATAATTGTGGGCGTCTCGAAGATCTTGTCCTGCAAGAATCGGTAGCTGTAAGTGAGGGTGTGAATCTAAATTTGGGACCCTACTCTGGACATCATTTACATTGGGATTCGCCATCATGAGGTGGTTCCCCCGGCACAAAATCATAGCCTTCTGCAGTGGTTAGCGAGAGTGAAACGGGGTTGATGGCCTTTTCGTTGCAGTCTCACTGTCTGAATAGACAGATCATTGAGGCAAGGCCATTGGTTCCATTAAGTCCCTCATGCAGTAAGCATTCCACCCTTTCCGAAGCCTGGGGTGCAAAAGGAACACCACAAACCAACACTGGATTTACCTCCCGTTCAAACATCGCCCCACCCAAAAGGAATTTCATTTGAAAACGACCCCACATGCGACCTTTCAATATCACTCGAATCATCTTGGCCAACGATTCGGCTCCTGCATGTGGAGCATCCGCGGTACGGAGACCAACTCGCCCTGGACCTTGCGGCAATGAATCCATGTTTCAGGCGAGACCTTGGCAAGCCCCGCAAAGGAACCACTGGCAGCCTCATACACATGTCAGTCTAGGGCCGCTCTACAGGCTTACCATTTTCGTCTTTTCAGGCTGATGGTTCGGCACCTTAAGGGTTGTTTGGCTTCGGTTCAACAGCAAATGGGGTTTCAAACAACTCTCTAGTTTCTGAAAGTCACTTTTAACCCACCAACCAAACAGTTCAGCAAGGGTCAGGTAGCGCTTTCTGGGAGGAAATCTCAAGGTTGAGCCTCCAAAAGCCGTCGACTAACCCAGTGGATCCAAATACTATAGCTAGTAGGTGAGATGATGGTTTCTTCTGGTTGCTAAACAGGTTGGGTACAACACGCACATCCCATGTGGTTTCCTTTTTGCGAAATCAATTGTGTGCTGTTGCACCCGGATATGCTTGCTGAGTCACTGTTGCGAGAAGACGAGGCCGCGGCGGGGTGGTCGACAGCGGAGATCATCTGCCACGGCGGCAGCTGCCTCGATTCGAACATCGAGCTCCCGGAAGAGACACTCAAAGGCGGCGGCCTTGTCTTTGGTCAAAGAGACCCCCCAAAAGTGTCATGTGGCCATGGGTCAAAATCCAAATCGTACACCCAGTGAACATCCCAATCCCCACTAAAATCGGTGGTGCACCTACCCCAGAATGGTACTATTGGCTTTGACCCACAGCCATGTGTTGCCAGCTTTCCTAAAGTTGCAAGGTTCAAGAGCGTAAAAACCAACCAAAATCTGTGCGAGCTCCGCGAGAAAAACCGGCCAGCGCAATAAGATGTCAGAGATTTGTCAGCGATATTCGAGAAGGGAATGGGTGAGGGCGTTTTATTGCAGGGCAACCGGTCCAGAAGTCATTGTGTTGGGCCTCACCTGCTTTGGCATGCTTTGACCGCTTCGAATTGACCCATGAAACACCGGCCAAAGCGGTGCTCTTTTGAGCAATTTGTGGGTTCGGAGCGGCAGCCGGAAAGGGAAGAGTTCGGTTCAAAGGAAAGGATGCCCTGAACCACCCACTCAAAAGAAAGGTGCCAACAACATGGCAAACCCGTGGCTGATCCTGGAAAACGAGTGTATAAGCTAGAGTTTGGCAACAAAAACGTCCAACACTTGCAAACAGGCTTCGAGTTGACTAGCAGGCAACCTGCGTGGCTGTGCATCAGTTCAAAAACTCAAGTCCAACTGGCAAGACCCACATGTCAATTAAAGCAGCTTTACCGGACCCACAAAAGTCAACTCACTCAATGTGTAACCAGAAGAATGCATGGGCTTGGAAGAATTGATCCCCAGAACACAGCGGATCGTGTTTACCCAATTCAAGAAAGGTGCAGCGGAGGCATGTGCCCGCACCTAGCCGTGTTCAAACCGCAGTCCATGCTTCAGGTTCCGTGGACAACAACATGCGGGTGCCCAATGGAAGCTTACAGATCAAGGAAATGGCTCAAGCCACATGTCAATGCATTTCATCAATGGAGGTGCTCCCAGGAATTGTTCTCAACCCCGTTTGGGGGAAAACAAAGTACTCCCTAAATGCACGGAATGGGCCAAATGAGTTGTGAGTTCACGAGTCACAAGCCATGGGTGCTTTTGGAGTTAGGCGTGACGTTTTTTTTCCTGGGTGCCCATTCTTGCGTGTGGTTTTAAGGGGAAAAGATGAAAACACACACACAAGTCCACTTTGGGGGTGTCCGTAACAACACACCCCGGAGCTGGCCACCCCACCCGTTGGTTGGACATCGCCCTTTTCACTTTTGGGAACACACGCGGATGGGACCCACTCGACAGAGACGCGGCCAAAGGGCGCGATGCTCCGCAGCTGCGGCTCCAGGCGTTTCAGGATGAGGCCTCAGCGCAAAAGGAAAACCAACCTGCAAGGCTCGGCTCAAAGTTCTAGGGGTTGATGTCCCATTCTTTTCAGCCATCGTTCTTTTCAAGGTTGGTTTTCCAGAAAGGATCCCTGAAAAGAATGGGGAAGCTACCCCTAGAAAGTACCAAACTATGCAAAAGAAGAGAAACATACTGATAAGTAAGACTTATGTTGCTCCCTAAATGCCAAGCTTTGAATGCTAGCACAAATTGCTGTACTCTTTGGATGGGACTGGAATTAAGGAATTCCCTGGTATGACTGGCGGCACAGTTGGTTCAGGTGAGACACCCCCAAAGCGGGTCAATTTTGGCAATGGTGGCTAGTCATAGAGCCAGGAGAACCTAGCAAAATCCATAGGGATCCAGCTCAAGCCGTAGCGGTGTTGCTCCATCAAAGATCAGATTCGGCTTAAACGATCACCCCTAGAATTGGGAAATATGGTCAAATACTGACATTCGGTTCAAACGTGGTCTGGCACAAAGCCCTTGAATCCACCCCCTATGAACCATGCATAACTTACCACCTCTGCCTTACTGACGAGGAGCTCAGCGCAAAGAGCGCGCTCCCGCGAAGGACCTCAGGGGCACTCGGTGAGGCTGCCGGATATTCTGTGACAATTGGATTTGGCACTGAACTTCTTTGGCCAAGTAA
This sequence comes from Effrenium voratum, assembly GCA_963377175.1. Taxonomy (NCBI): domain Eukaryota; class Dinophyceae; order Suessiales; family Symbiodiniaceae; genus Effrenium; species Effrenium voratum. The sequence goes on from CAUJNA010003809.1 coordinate 48,881, forward strand.
ACTGCTTGTATCGAAGCATATGCTCGTCATCTTCCGCCACCCAAACGTGCATTCACGCACCGAACGTGGATTGAGGTTGACATCGGGCAAACAAACGCAGAGTTAGTTTCTAGCGCGTACGGAAAGCAAACTTGAGTTGAGCAAGATAACAAACATGTGCGTCAAAAAATGACGAAATCGAAGCAGTCCCAACCTCATCCACGAAGACCTCGAGAACATTCCTGCGGGTCAGGTGTGTAAACTGCTTTCTTTCACAGTGGTGCTACGTCTGGTACTGTTTATTTCAGTATTCTGCTGGATTAGGGACTGCACTGAATGGGAACTTCCCATCCAAACATGTTGTATGATAAGTCTATCACAAACGTGTCCCTCTAGCTATCAGCCTCTTTCCTCGGCGTATCTTTCCGGAAGCGGTTCCAACCATCAATACAGCCTCTTCCTTCTCCAATCCATTCCCCGATGCAATAGCATACAATCGATATAATGGGACATGGGAGAAGCAAAAGCTCTCTCTATCATGTCCCTTCTCTTCCCCAACCAGGCAATCGCCAACGGAGGCCGGGGAGGGACATGTGATCCTGTACATGGGGGATCCATGTCCACCAAATACCCTCCCACCAACTAGCATGGATGTGCACAAACCCCCTTCCTCTTGGAAAGTCGTATTTCTACCAAACAAAAATGTGCGCTTCCGTGTTCGGGGTATTTGCCAAAGCGGTGGGGCTTCGGTCTGGGCTCGGCGCTTCTCCACTCCCACTGCTTGGCCCAAAGTGGTCGCCTGCGATGACTTACCACCCAAAGGCCACGGTCACAGATGAGACGCCAAGCAAATGCTTGGGCTAGCCATCCGTTGAAAAAACAAGGAGACATAGGCAGCACTAGGCAAATGCCTACAAACTGAAACTAGTGCCAGCTGTTTTCAACCAAACCGACCTAACATGACACCCATGGTGGTTGGCCTTTTCCACATTGACAACCTTGTGCCCAAATACAAGCCCCGTCATTGAATTCCCACAGTGCAAAAAGCAGGAGATCATCATCATCATCATCATCATCATCATCATCGTCATCGTCATCGTCATCGTCATCGTCATCGTCATCGTCATCATCAGCATCACCACCATCATCATCACCATCACCATCATCATCATCATCATCATCATCATCATCATCATCATCATCATCATCATCATCATCATCACCATCCCCGAGAGAAAATTCGCCACAACGTCAACATATGATGCACTAAGACAGAAAACCATCCCTTTTCTGGCATAGGTAAACTGGTAAACGAACCTTCATCAATTCGCAGCTTGTGCATCCAAGAACCCGACTCTAGCAGGGAGGGTTTGCCAACAATGTCGTGACGGCCGGTCAGAATGTGCGATCTTTTTGCGGTGTTCTCAGCAAACACTTGGATCTACGTGGATTCAACCCAATTGAGCAACATAGGTTGCATGTGGTATCTTCCAGGAAGCGCTTCCTGAAATTGGCAACCTCAAGACTTCCCTCAAACGGCCCAAAGACGGGGCCCCCAACTCTGGACACCTGAAGTAACTGGCAACTGCCAGGCTCGCAAAAAAGCGTCACCCAAACTTGGCTGCTGTTGACCCCTCTGCAAAAAGTTTAACATTTTGAGGCTTTAGTGGAAAACGCCTTGATTTCCCCCCAAAAAAGTCGAAAGATCCAACCCAATAGCAGTCACCCAAAGCTGAGACAGTAACACACCGAAGAGGCGCCTTGGGAGCTAGCAGAGTCTGGAACGTGTCCACCTGCTCGCCCACCTCAGGTAGCCGATCTCACTCGGAAATCGCCAAGGGATCTTGAACCTCGAAGGCCTGGTAATTAAGTGGAAACATGGACCAAAACCTGCGCAACCCCCCCTGCTTAATTTTGAGCCACACCCACATGCAAATCAACTCAAGAACAAATGCACACACACACACACACGCATACGTACACACGCCTTTGCGCATGCAAACCCAACCAGCAAATTACACACAAACACACAGGATCCAAATCCTCCAATGCAACGGAAAACACACACACACACATACAAACAAAACAAAGGAACACAACAAAAAACACGAAACATAACAAAAAAAGAAGTAAAAACACGAAAACAAAAGAAGAATCAGAAAAACGAAACAAATGGAAATAAACAAAGACAAACAAACAGAACAAAAAAGAAGAAGAAGCAAACAAACAACAAAACGAAGGCCCAGACTGACTGCCCCCCGACTCCAGCGCGCTGCGAAGCGGCCACGCGGGCCAGGCGGTCACAGAGGGCCTTCAGCATCAAGGCGCTCTCCGCGGGGCCGGCGCCGAACCTCGAGGTCAAAACCCCAACCGTAGCAGACATCCGATTCAATCCAACCACTAAAATAGGTGTGGGTGGTGAATTCACCTACCAACAAAGTAGTAACTACCGTTGGTTTTGAACCACAGCCAAATGGCTGTGGTCAAAACCCACAAAACCCCTGGTGAACATCAAAATAGGTGGTACAGGTTGGGAAGAAATGCACAAGAGAGTGCAATCTCTCCCGCATGTCAGAGGAAGCCTGATTCACAGCAATCTCAAGATTTCACAAAAGTTACATGGACTTGGCTGTGGTTGTGAAAACCCTCAAAACCCCTGCTGAACATCAAAATAGTGGTACATGCGTGTTCATCCGCCCCAAAATGGAGGCATAGGTTATGACCCATGGCCAAATGGGAAACACCGGGGGCAGCACACATCCACACCAAACCCCGCAACAATGGGAGAAATACATACAAGAATACAGCACATGGGAAAGCAAAGTACAAGAGACAAGGACCAAAGTGTTTGGGATTCAACTCCAAACCAAAAAAAAGGAACTTGTTTGCAAGCACACTGCCTGCTACCAGTGGAGTATTTGTTTTGTTTTGCGACCACATCACCCTTGCACCTGGGACGGTAGTAACCCGGAGAAATACGTACAAATACTGCCTCCCCCCCAAAAAGAAACGTGGGACAAGTACGTAGCAATACCTGAAGAAGCTCCAGTTGGTTGTGAAAACAGTTGTTGCCATAGGGACAACCTCAAACCTTGGTGGGGAAAGGAGGAAAAATAACACAAGGTTCACTCGAAACATTTTGGGGTCCCACTATCCCTTTTGATGACTGTTGCGAGGAACAAAAGGAAACTCTAGTACTGGTTTGGGGTGACTCGCACACGCACACACACACACACATAAACATAGAACTTGATCAGCCACCCACCCAACACACACACACACACAAACTCCACGCCCACACACACGCACACGCACACACACACACACACAGAGGCACACACACACACATACGCATACCAGGCGTGTGCTCTTTCTCCCCCGTCTATCAAACAAAGCATGTTATCAACATGGACTAGCTGTTCATGGAACATCTGACATGAACAAAAAATGAAAATGCAAGAACAAGGAATGGATCAACAGCATTGTCCTGTTGTTTTTTGAGTTTGGGGCAACATGTCAGCAAGCTCTGCAGCCAACTTTGCCTGATGGATTGTTGTCTGCGAAACGGTCTTTGATTTTAGATTCCACCGGCCAAAGCTGCCCTGACTGTTTGACCGAGGACAAGGCTACTGCCGGTAAGTATGGGCGTGGCATCAACTAAGTGTGCAACAACTCGACGGCGACATTGTCTGCAGGAGTACCACAACATATATCGATTTCCTGAAAAGGAAAACAAACGCTGCTTCTTCCAGAAGGTGTTGAACAGGATGTAACCACATAAATTGCTGGGGATGCACTTGCCTTCTTTTTTGCCCAGTTCTGTTCCGGTCAACGCATTTCTTCTGCGTTGCAAAAAAAACTTGTCGGCATACGCACTGAGCAAATCGCCGCTGTGCGGCTCTGAACAACCTGGCCTTTGAAGTAACGCGAGCAGAACATGTCCTATGCCGAAGACAGCTCCTTGACCTATGATTGCTTAGGCCAAAGCAAGCGTATACGTAGAGGTGGAATTGATGTTGCCGAGTGATCTAATATATTCTTTCCATGGTGGGTGTCATGCACAAAGAAGCTCTCCCATCTCCCGCATCACGTGCATGCCAAAGAAGCTTCAGGTTGGCACATTCCGGGGCAAGCTGAGTCCAGTCCTGAGCTGCAACCCGAAGGTTTGCTCCCAAAATGGCTTTGGTTTTCCCTCATGGACAAGTGATTCATTCTGTTTAGCCTGGAAAGGAGCAATCCCGGATGGAAACAACCAGCATGAACAGGAGACGGCATTTTGTTGCCTCACTGTGGATTTCCCAAGTGATTGGGCTGCCAGAAGCTTAGGATGAGGGGTGTGCGGCAGAGTGTGCAGGATGAAATAAGTATTTGGCAGGTATACCCATGCAAACACTCGCAGTATTAAAGCAAACCACACATGAGACGTCAACCGTGCCTCGTTCGTGCAATGTGCCTAACCTCAATCTTCCGCTGTGTTCCTTTTGCTTGTCGTTTCGACACCAAAACATGTGCTTCGGGGAAAAGGGCGCACTTGTCTGTGCCTCGGGGCACCTAGTGCATTTTCACTCTAACTTGTGAAGCAGCGGCTCTTGGCCAAGAAAGTAACTTTTCTCGACTAGATTTGAAGCATGTTGGACAAACGAACAAGCGGGGATACGGAGGGAGCGGGGGTATGGGGGGATTCCCTTGGCGCCATTCCATATCAAACTTCGTCAAGGTGCATTTAGGAGGAATCCTCCCGTATCCCTGGTTCCCCCTGTATCCCTGCTAGTTGGTTTCCCTGAGCAAGTAGAATTGGTACTGGACCAACACAGCTCTTTTAGGGCACAATCTGCCCGGCGTCCACCAGCAATGCTCGGAGCTCCCCGTGCAAAGGGATGTGCCTCGGAGTCGAGCGGCACTGCAGGCTTAAGCGTCTTAAGCGGCTTAAGCGTGTAGTAACCCAGGAGTCATAACCCACCTAGCGTGTGTCGCACTGCTAGCTCTTTGACTGTTTGGCTTCCTTCTCGCTGCGCGGCAGGACTGAGAATCATACCTTCCTTCTTGAAGGCTCCGAATCAGCATGCTTACCAAATCATGGTTGATTCTACCAAGCTCATGCTGCAAAAAAAACAGAGCGACTGCTTGAAGAGCTCCTAGGACGCTGTTTCGGGTTGGCTGCCCCTCATAACCGTGCTACAAGCGTTCACCCCGAGAGCCGAACAATGCCAGAAAAATGGCTTGCAACCAGTTTGGTCAATCTTGATAAGGGGTTTGTACTTTGACACCACAGCTTTCATACAGTGCCGGGTGGGGGGTCCAAACAGTGCCAATTGACAAATATCACGTCACTGAAGATCTATGTGGCTTAACGTTTCTTGTCACGTGTTAGAACTCATAAACGCCAAGCACAGTGTGCTCCCCGCAACAGATAAGCGCCGAGTTGGGAATAACTTGTGGAGCGCAGTGAAGTCTCTTTGCACCCCTTTCGCTAGTAAAGACCCCCAGGGGGTGAGAGCTTGGGCCCGGTTTTCCCACGAGAAACACAAAAAACCATGGAGCGTCTTGCCTAACACATGCTGCATGTGTGACCCAACTCTTTACTCCGTTTTGGCTTGCGCAAACACAACTTTGTTGTGAGCGATCTGATGCAATCCTCTTGTTTCTCGCGTCACGGACAGCTGATGCAATCACTCATCAAACCTCGACAGGAAGTATACTACTCTTGCCTACACGAGAAAGCACTAGTGAACACAACTTGTTGTTTAGCTGCGGGGTCCATGTTCTTGACCTTCACTCATACGCCACTGAACCTTCAATGAACCATGACAGCAAGGGCCCTTGGCGCCTGCAAAACACTCATCAGGGTGCTTCCCTTCCATTTCAGTCAAAGGTTACGATGCGGATGGCCTGAAGGCTTGGCCAGTGAATTTTTCTCAGGCCGTCCAGGGTTTTTGACCTACCTCTCTTGAGAAGCAAGCATGTCCCTTGCAGGACTTCCTGATCATTGACCTACAATGTTTTGGACGCGCACAATCATTTGGTCTCGCAGCTGGGTGGAAGGGGTCCTTGACTGATGTGTGCCCTTGAGCGATTAACGCTTGCATTGTTGGGTGGTTTTGACCGATGCGTTCCCTTGAGCGATGAATGATGTCAGGCTGAGAAATGAAGCCCCTTTGCCTCAAGTCTAAACGCCTCATCTTGTGCTCTTCGCGGACTAGTGCTTTCAACATGTTTGCATCACAATATCACAAACGCTCAAGTGCTTGAATTCACCAGTTGACCTACACGGCGTCGTCAGCCATAGGCGTCCTTTTTGGCTCTGACCAATAAGCAGAAAAGTAAATAGCAACAAACCAATGCTGCTATTGACCGAATTCGCTTCAAATCAAGATGGATTCCTCCAATCAAGTTTGTTAAAAAGGAGACTCCTCCAGAAACGAATTCGCTTCTCTGCTCCTCTTCCCATCAACTCCTGGCCCAATGGCAGGAGCAAAAAAGCCTTCCGAGGCCCCGGCCCCACCACGGAGGTCAGGAAGGCCTGGCGTTCGGCTTTGCCAAAATAGGGATACCCCCGGCTCGGAAGCTCAGGAAGCGTCGAAATCGGAGTATCAAACCTGCAAACTCTCAGAGCCACCCCTCAGGGACCCAGAAAAATGAATTTTAATGGTGATCACCTTTTGGGACCTTTTGTTTCTTTGGGTTACTTCACGACCAAAAGTGGGAAGCCAGAGGTCAGAAAAGGTCGACTCGCTTTGGGCCAGTGAGAACTCGAGAGCCCACACCCTGGGCTCACGGGCTCACGGGCGCACCTTCATCTGCTCGCAGAGGGTTGGGAGCCGCGTCTCGTCGGTGTTGCCCTGGCGTAGGTGAGATCGGTATGACCCATAAGGAACGGCCTCTGGCATGCTCATAGAATCTCAATCCAGCCGAGGTGCAATACATCGATTTTCATGTGTGCAACATGTATTATCTATATACATTTATATATATATATACATTAATATGTAGACACAATTATAATACGATGTTGCATCAGTGCTTCACACATTATTGGCATGCAATACCAACGCGGCAAAGCTCGTTTTGTTGAGAGGTGCTTGCTTGCACATTTAGCACGCCTTCCCCTGTAAGTCACAGTGCGGACAAGCTCGGCATGCTCACTCTGCAATGAGCCGGGACTGGTTCAACCGCGATTCCCGGCTCAACGGTTCAACGTGTTTGATGGAAGAAGTCCGTCGGGAAGCCCGGGTGGAGCTCTCTGCCTGGGCGATGACACTCTGCTGAGTCTCCAAAGAGTAGTCCAAGAGCAGAAGCTGCCGAATGACCTCAGCAGGTCAGCCCAGGCCGGGAAAAGCTCTCGGAACATAGGGTGCTACAGTCGGCCCCAGCGTTCGCTGTCTTGAGAACATAACAATGGGTCCCATTTGTTCTGGCGCAAGGAAGGTATGCCAAAAAGATAGGTCCCAGGGCACACATGCCAGGCTTCACTCCGCCAACCATTCGCTTCGATGACAGGCATCAGCCATATCTGGGGTCCCAATTTTTGGAAGTCTTTGGTCACTCTGCCTCTTGACCTTCTTGCTGGTGCTCGGTAGGGAATGATCCAGGGTTTCGGGAATGAAACCAGGGATTCGCTTACAGGAAACCATAGGGGATGGTTTATCAGCGTCATTCCATTTCTCATTCTCTACTGAGAACCTGCAAGTTATATCATGATGTTGCTGCCTGCCCTACACAACAGCAAGGCAATCAACTGCGCTGCGGTTTTTGGGGTCAGAACACTTGCAGCCATCTCAAGGAATAAGGGAAAAGGCGCAACCAGCTCTAAGGCTGCTGGGTTTTCAGAGCATGCAAATAAGACTAACTTCTTTTGCGACAACCACTTGGGCCAGACATCAAGAAACAAAGCAGCTGAGAATCCGTAGCCAACCCGGCGGGATGTGTGAATTCCCTCCATGTCCAGATCTACAATCTTCATCACCAATCAAGTGGCTTTCCCTGGCAACTCATACCAGCCAAATGGCTGTGGGTCAAAAATGGGTACCCAAAATGGAACCCTGGTAAATGGGACCCATGACTAAAACCTGCGGTCGCCTGGTGGTTTAATTTTCACCCACACCCAAATAGAGATCCACCTTAGACTTGGTTTTCAAACGGAGAGGTTTCAGCTCAAAATCGATCATGCGGCCATACCCAAAGCACGTGATCCCTTCGAGGCACTCCGACATCTGTCTTGGAGTCGTTCAGAATTCCCAGGATGCCTGAGGCCGAGTTCTGAGGGCTGGCTAGCGCATGTCCGAATGCAAGGCAAGAGGCGGCGAGAGGCGCGGGACGCGAAACGGCGGAGTGGGACCCGAAACGTTTGGAGTGGGACGCTTCAGGGTGAAATGGCATAGGTTCCGAGCTTGTGACAAGATTGCGAAACCATCACGAACAGTTGAGAGATTTTGATCCGCAACAAGGTCAGCGCGTAGGATGGACTTTACATCTCGACGCTTCCGCAACTGATCCTGCCCGCCCACTCAAAACAAACAAAAAAGAACTTGAACAAACACACACATGCAGAACAATCCAGCTCCATGTGAACCTCCTGCCAAAATGGAATGGCAGGCATGTTGGTCGCTGCTCCCTTTTCTCAGCTGCTGGCCTAATCGAGCCTCCGCGAGCTTCATGAATCTTTGGTGACCTCAAAGCATTCTGCACATCTTCAGCTGATTCATGATCAACACCCGGCACTAAAATGGTCTACCCAGAACCATGTAAAGAATTGAGAAGGCGGATATCTGCAGCTATTTGTGGTTGGGATTGTCCCTTACTAACCTTCATCTACCCGAATCGGTTTTGATTGTGAGTCAGCTGCTGAAAGAATTGGCCACACGGGTTTCGTCAGCCAAAAAACGTCCTGGTATATGTTCAAACGAACACCGAAGAAGGCCACGCCGAACGCCTCATCAAATACCCGCAAAAACCGGGGGTTTCGGCTAGCTTCCTGGAGAAAAAGCTTCCTAGATTCATCCACCCGGCCATCACACCTGGGCAAACTGTGGCACAAGAGTGCCCGTGCGGCCAGCCTAGTGCCTGTCCCCTTGCCAGCAGCGCATCAAACTTGTCTTTGTTGGGAAGGAATGGTCGTAAGCAACTTGTGCACACCAAAATATTATGCCTTCAGAATCTTCAGCGACATTCACCGACGTGTCACCACCAGCATATCTTCGCAAGCTGACGCCATATTCAGGTGCACCGGCCATAGCACATATTTAGCTCTAACAGTTCCAACCCTTGCGACCTCCAATGCTAATTCTGCCATCTAGGGCGGGCACTCTTTTCCTGAGAATCCTTGTCCAGGCTTCCAAGCGAGCGGGAACGCCTGCGCAGAGCCAGCATGTAAAGCGCAATCTTGAACGAAGCTGCAGGGGACAGGTCAAACCATGTGAGTGCGTGCACGATGAGTCATCCTGGTTCCCTTGACCCTTGTGATGCATGGCCAAAAAGATGAGCATTGGCTATGCTCATCCACTCAAGTACACGCAGTAGCACAAGCGGTGGCAATTATGCTGAAACATGCTGAAATCAAAGGAGTAAAACTCACGTTCACTTCACGACCAGAATCCCACATCCCTACTGTGGATGGACGAAATCCATTTCGCACCACCGGTCAGAAACCTTGAATGATGATTTCCTGTAAACACCAACCAATGGTTTCTCGGGGTTTCTCAGGTGCGAAATGGAAATCGTCCATCCACCGTAGCGTCGCCCTAAACCAATTGTGCCCAAGGCGCTTCATCTTGGCGTCGCTGCCCGAGATCTCCTGAAGGAACGGAGGTGTGAGGCGTCAAACGCCCCTTGCTCGTTGGCTTCAGGTAGAAAACTCCCAACAAATGGGTATGGCTCCAAAACCATTCGGGGACAGGTGTTGGTCCATGTTTCCACTTCCCCGGGTTCCATTTGGACTAATTTTTGACCCACGGCCAAATGGTGTCGGTTTGTTTTTCGACCCCAAAGCAATCCCAAGCGTTGGGGGCCTCCTCGAAAAGGCCCAGGGTAAACATCGGCCGGGCCTGGAGCTGATCCATGACCTGCTTGGGCAAGCAGCTCTTGGCTGCCTCGCATGTCGAAACGCGGGGCCCACCCAAGTGGGACGTCCTGTTGGCTAGCGGATTGAAAACAAAAAATCAGGTTCTCTCTACAAGTTTGGCACATGATCATGTCACAAAGGCTTTACACATTTAGTTTGCATAACTCAGTTGCAAGAGGCTGGGGTGCTGGCACAATGCAGAAGCAAACAATTTCTGCCAGGAATCGTTTCGAGGCTGTCTGAGCACACCAACACAAGCAAATGGAATCTACCAGCAGCCGAACCGCACGTACTATGCTGGGATGCGGTGTGCTTGATCCAACGACAACCGTCTGGCTGAGGGAATGATACTTCACTCGCACGCCTTGCGGCCTGACATGGTAACCTGTGCAACCATCCGAATCATGTGAGTCATAATCAAAACCCGGTATTAAAACGGTCTACCCAGAACCATGCAAAGAACTAAGAAGGCGGATATCCGCAGCTATTTATGGCTGGGATTGTCCCTTACTAACCTTCATCTACCCGGGTTTTGATTGTGGCTCATGTGTGTTCTCCACTTGCAGCATGCCAGCTATCCGCCAGGGCTGCACACCCATCTGGCTCGGCCCCCCTCTGTTTGAGGAATGCATGCCGAGCTGCATCGATGGCCGTTTTCAAGTCCAGGGCATCATGGACGCTTTGCAGGATCCTGGCAAGCGCAGTGGAAAGGAACACACAACCCTCTCTCTGTCTCCATGTGCATATATATATACATATGTATACTCACATGTGGACCCACTCTAGAACCAAATGCCCAATGCTGAGATACCTCCTTTCATTTAGTCAAAGGTGGTGCGCTTGAGAGCTGCTCTCCTTCCAAGAGCGACTACATACTAAGGATGGCGCAGCGCCGAATTGCTTGGATTTCCGCACAAACGCGTATTCTACAACTCGATATCTCTTTCAGCACCGCCTTCACCGTCTGCAAAAAGGTCGGGACGCAGTTGACAGGCCATATTACACAAGTCGATTTGTCACAGGGGGCTCAATCATTACCCTCTTCAAACCATAGAAGCCAGGAGCCGTTTGGAAAAAGATGCCCTCAACAAGACCCAACCCATCTTACAGGTTGTTGGAAGGGCCTGCACATGCGTCCAAAGTCTCTCTGTAGGATTTGGCTTTAAACATCTGGCAGGCCAAGTGGTAACTACGTAAGTTGCCCTGTGAGGTGATCTCTTTGGGGTGACATATGGCTGAAAATTTATGGCTGCATGTCAAAATTGGGATTTGGACTGGGCCCAAAATCAGCCAGTTGGCGTTCCTGTTGGTTTCCCTTTAAATCGACCTAAAAACAGGGATCCTTACATTTTACGAACATTGCCTTGTCAATGGTGGTTTCCCTTTACTTTAGTGGAAAAAGCCATGTTTCAAATGGTTGCAAAATGTACCTTTTGAGGGAGCCCTGAAAAAGACACCCTGAAAATACGACAATGTTTGGCTTCCGTACAAACCGACTTAACAAAGACACCCTGAAAATCGATCAAAATCCGAGGTCTCGTGCTTGAGCGCACGCCTCAGGTAGTTCTCGAACTCCATGATGAGCCGCCCAGCATCACCGTGCATGTACGGCTCCTGAATCAGCGCGGGTCTGCTCCAGTCTGAGAACGGAACGAACGTGGAAAGCTCTACCCAGAGGGTCCAAGTACCGCATGAGGACGGCTTTTGGGGGGTAAAAAGGGGTCTAAGTACCTCCTTAGAAGGTACCTGGGCTAGGGAATTGCTGTCAAATTTGCAACCCAACAACATACAGCCATTTCCGCAAGATTCAACAAAACACCAGTGCCAAATCTGTGTCTGTGGTAACTTCTCGCTTTCTTTCCCGGCTGACATGGCGGTGCACATCACCCCGCCGCCAGGCCAGCAACTACGAGAACAAGCAACAGCCAGTACAGCTAGCGAGTGCCAACTGCGACAACTCGTGTTTTCACAATTGATCGCAATCTGGTGATGCACCCACCTTGAAACACAATCTTTGCGGACAACTTGAGACAAGCTGCCCTATTCGGCTTAATGCTACCCAACCACTTTTGGCGAATACAACCATTATGACCAAGACGGCATGAGCAATGCCGTGGGCATGTTTCCTGCGACTCAACCTTTGCGCTGGGTGCCGGGCCCCAGAATTTTAGTCATGAAGGATCTGTATAAGCATGCCGAAACGCCGATGGCTTAAACATTGATCTTGAGGATTCCCTTTCAAGAGGCCATGGCCTGGTGGTTTAGGAGAAAACGGCGGAACCCTTAACATCCTGGGAACGTGTCAATCAATACACAAACTGACTCTGAAATGAAAGCATGCGTACACTCAACAAGCGATGCACAGCTACGTATATTATACGTACACTGTACATACGTGTGTATATATATATAATATATATAATGGGTCTGTCCTTTGTTACGGGTACCCTCTTTGGTTCCTTTTAAGGGGAACCAAGAGGAACACTTTAAGGGGAGCCAAGAGGAACACCTGTGGTTGTTGGCATTTTTTGCGGGGGGGGGGTCGTCAAAAAACACCGGGGTCCTTGGTGATGGATCGCTCGTAGGAGGCGAGCCGCTCCTTGGTGATGCCGTGGTCATGGAGCACCTGGCCGCTTTCATTGAAAAGGGCCCCGAGGAGTATAATTCTTATAATTACAAAAACAAAAGCAGAGAGCCTATTAAAGGTATTAAAACAGAGGGGACCAACCGGTACCCCATTTATTGAATTATCTATTTTCCAATTACAGTCATGAAAGGTATAGTATAATGACAACCCTAAACTCTAATCCCTAAATCCTACAGCATATCAATATGAAAGCTCGCAGGTAGAATGTCTTGGTGTCATCATCTTGGAAAAGAAAACACTACGAGTCCAAAGAGTATGCCTAGCTTATGCTCAGCAGCCACAGAACCTCGCGGAAACTTAAACGCCGTCGCTTTTGGAAGCAACGTGCATTCCCTTGCGTCGGGTTCCGTTTGGAGTCCCGTGCTTTTGCTCTCCTGAATTCCATTTTTTGGCTTCCTGGTTTCTATCACTCCGGGGCCGATGCGAGTTCATTCTGGTCCACGCCAGATGGCAACCTTCTGGAATTGGTTCAGTTTCTCGCGTCCGTTGGTTTTGTTTCGGGTGTCCTTTCTTTAGTTTATGTCTCCAAAAGCAACACGAAACCAACTATTATCTGAAGTGCCACCTCGTTCGATAAGCGCATTTCGCCGATTGGACCCTGACTTTAAGAAATGTTGTTGACATCTAGAAATGTAGCATCTTGTGTTTAAATGTGACATATTTGGACCATCTGAGCCATGTCCTAAACGTGTCATGATTTGCTATGTTGTATCATTCTGCTTACGCCACCAGCTTGCGCCACCTTACGCGTGTGGAGTTTTTTCTTACGCGACACATTTGGAGGTTTTGCTTACGCCCAGCTTCCGCCACCTTATGCGCGTGGAGTCTTTCCCTACGCGCTGGTCGATATGACACGACTCTTACTAAACATGTACACGGAGGTTTTGGACGCTGCTCATCTACATATCGGTATGTGATCCGCATACAAACGCTCGGCAAACCCAGGACTTGCTGAACATCAGGCAATCGAAACCAGCACGTCTGACGAATTTCCGTAATTAAGGTATAGCTTAGCAGCACATCAACAATCTGAGCAACTGATCAATCGTCGTGTCTATGCGCCAGCTGTATTGAAGCAAACGCTGAATACGCTGACACGAAGATGTTGACGGCCGGTGCGGTAAAGACAGCCCTCCTGGCCAAACCTCGGTTTATGGTAGAACAAGTTGGTGATGCCGATTTGTATTTCTGTTCGTCGCATTCGATGCTCCCTTGGCGCGGCGTGGAGTCTAGCATGCTGCAACGGTCTCAGAAAATATTGTTTTGAGGTGCACGCACCCGTATGCACCCGTGCTCACGACTTTGGCAAGCCGCGACTGCGAGAAGGTATGTTTTGAGAATGCGTAATGTTGAGCTATTAAACATGCGCGGTCATAGTTGGCTTCTACACAAAGCCTACCACCAGCCTGGCTGCGCTGTGCAAGGCATGGCATGCGCAACTGCAGCAGCGCGCGGGTGACCATAGGCTTCATTCACACATGCCGTCTCGCGACCGTTGACTATGCATGGAAACCGCCCGTCTGGCTAGTTGATTACGTTGAACATGAAAAACACACAGCACAACCTCCAATCACATGTTGAGAGAGCATACCGCACGAGGAAATATCACATCAGTTGGATAGCTTCATAACCCGCCCCTTGCGCTTGTTTCTAGGGGTTGATTCCTCATTCTTTTCAACCATCGTTCTTTCCAAAAACCGGATCCGTTTTTTCTGGGTTTCCGGAGGTTTTCTAGAAAGATTCGGATCCCTGGAAAGAATGGGGAGGGTACCCCTAGAATAGTTGGAGGGTGTCTCTTTTTACGGGACTTCTCCAAAGTGGGAATTTCCTTTTGGTTTCATCATGACCCGCCCCTGGCGCTTGGTTCTGCCCGTGCCGGCCTTCCAGTACTCCTCCATCTTCCCGCCCGTGCGCAGAAAGGCCAGCAGCGCCTGGCAGAACTCCCCACCCTGAGGTCAGAGTACGGTGGTCGTTTTCAGTGAAATGGCCATGGGGAAAAACCCAAATCGTACCCCGCAGTGAACATCCGATTCAATCTAACCACTAAAATAGGTCCTGAAATGGGTGGTGCACCGAAAATCCCCCAAAATGGGATCCCAAAACGGTTTTGACCCACAGCCAAATAGGAACGAAGATGTGTCGGGGACTAGATGTCCAAGTTCCTGATAGATGACAAATCTCCTGAAGCCCAAGCACTCAAGCCACTCCCACAAACTTGGGGTTTGTAGAGTGGTCTTCGTGATGGATTCTTGCAGCAAAATGGGTTATATCCCGCTTGTCCCTATATGGCACATAACTCTCGGGCAAAGAACTGAGGGTTCTCCTCAACCCTAGGCACGTTCATTGTACGCTCAAGAAGCTGCAGTGACAACAGAACCGCAAACAGCACCGCCGCCTCATTCTAGATTGTGTGGAACCTCAACGTAATGCCTGTCACCTCAACGTCATACCTCGACTTCTGAGCAGAATGGCTGCTTTCTGGCCTACAAACCGATGCCACACTGCCTGAATGCCTGAATGCCTCGGAATCTACATGTACCAAACGTGACGCCTTGCAAATGCCCACGTCGTCCGGGGTGGTATTGTTGTGCAGCTTCTGGTGCCACCTTCAGCCAGCCATATGCATGCTTCAACTAGAGACTAATCCAGTGTCCCCATCGGGCCAAGAGATCGGACATGTCAACGGTCTATCACCATCCCCCAGCAACATGCCGTGGACCAAACCCACCTCGCACCACTGGGTAGGTTTGTCCCAATATTTGCAGGGCATCCATAGGCAGGATTTGGTCAGTCACTACGACATACTCAGCAAACATCAAGATCTTGACCAAGGAATCGGAGATCTATCTCAGGCTCGGGCTCTTCATAGAAATGGCCCTTCGTCTCAGGGATCTTGTTCCGATGCCTCAGCACAAGTTCTTTTCTGGAGCAGGCGCATCCCTTTCGCACAGCACTCAGCTTTGATTGTGCCCTCAAAAGCTCCATGTGGATGGTGGCGGCTCCGAAATCCTGGAGATTGTTTGACCAAAGCTCAAGGATTGACAAGCAGTTGTTTTAGAAATATGCCGAAGCAGCAAAACTCGGTACCCCTGCCGGCGCACCCTTTTCAGGTGGGTTCAGAGGGAAGCCAAAGAGAAACCTCAACCATTTTGGGCGACCCTATTTTGACACGTACGCAAACACTTGCACACACAAACACACACTCAGGCTGAGGCATGATGTGCAAGATCTCGTCTCGGATTGCCTGGCCCTGATTGCCACCTGCCAAGTTGTTCGCCCGCTGGACTCAAGCGCTTGTCGGCGAAAAAACAGTGAGTGACAATACAACACGTGGCCAAACAGTACGGGTATGCAGTGCTGTGAACGATGGCGCTGACTAACTGTGCACGGCATTGCACGGAACAGAAAGAGACTGTCTGCACAAGCGTTCTGTTCATCAGCAATCAACTGGCCAATTGCTTCCAGTAATTCAGGTGCTCAATGCAGCTCAAATATCCAGCCAAACCATGCAGAGCGAATATCATCAAAGGGCCCTCACCAACTTGCCAATGAACCGCCGCTCTTGCTGCCTCTTCCAATGGTCGCGAGAGTCCAACGTGCCCACAGACGGATGTTCGGATACTCCTCAATATGCAAAGGTTGCCCGCTTAGAAGGCAACTGATCGCTGGCAAAGCTCCACCTAGATTCCCAATGCGTGCACACTTGACAATGTTGACACTCGTCAATAATCCAATTCTATATCCAACGATCAGATCTGGCAGCTAGCTTGCTCCACGTGGAAAAGGATGGCCCGCAACTTACTCAGCGTGAGTGCACTCAGTTGATGTTTATATAATCAGGGCGCCGATGTGTGTTCACCAATTTGAGAGGGTAGCCGCACTTCAACAACACGTCCAGTAAGTGACCTGCCATCTGTCCTTCCACACGCTGCAGATCTTGTTGGCCTGACAGGCAGTGGCAATTTCATCGGTGGGGATTTAGGCAGAAAGGCTTCATTCAAGCAGCTTTTGAAGCAGAACTGTGAGGGATCCCATCATTGTTATCACCACAGCGGAGACTGGAAAGGAGCAATCTGTGAAGTAAGAATCGGCTAGGTTCTCTCATTTTCGGTAAAACAACACGAACAATGTATCAACAGCATCAACATCATGGAGTCCAAACTGCATTCCCAACTTATGATCGCACCAAGCTCTGAGGTCAGTGCCAAAGAATCAGTGGCACCGGCAAGCTCTCGAGGCTTGGTGTTGTAGTTGCCTAAGCTTAGTCGCGTCACTTTCGGTCCTGATGTCGGCAGTACAAAGCATCAGCAAGCTTTCAGAACCTTTGGTTAGGGCGTAGCTGTCTGGTCTGAGTGAATGTCATCATACAACTGCACATGTCATGTGCATGCGTCTTGACAATGAGGTTGTTTCTTGGGCACAAGCTCCGTTCTCGCACTCCTCTTTCTAAATTCGGCTCAAGCTGCGTTGCCAGTCAAGCAGCCGCATGAAAGAGAACCTGAGAGGCTAGCTGCGAGTTGTGTCGCCTGTCTGAGGCAAACATCGGCAGGTTGCCAGGAACCACAGGCATTTGTTCGTCCTTTTGCGCGTTTGGTAGTTGGAAGTCAAAAAACAAAGGAGTCCATGGCCCCGAAAAGACGCTGGGAGATACCCAGTTGTTTTGCAGTCGCTATATCGCACGAAGCCTTGCAGTTGCCTGGCGCAATTGCATTGAAGCAAGCCGTACAAACTCTTTTCATGTAGCTAATCCAACAAACACAAACATCACCACTACCGCCTCGCGGGGGGCAGGGGGTCCCCCCCCGCCCCTACTTCATTTTTTGACCTCCCCCCCCATATTCCATTTTCGAGGGGTCACGACAAACATCACACACGACAAACATCACACAAGACAAACGCTGCAGCCTAAGCTAGTAAAAAAGGAGCTGTTAAAAGAGACGCAAAGAAGCACTTCAAGATCTCTCATCGTTTCGATTCGTTTCGTGTATTTGAGCATATCCAAACACTACCAACAATGACTTGCGATGTTTGGAATACAATTCTTTGTTTGTAACAACAACAGAAGATGGCAACATATTAGAAACGCGGTTCTTGCTTTACAATAGGCGAGACATGTCCGGTGACTACGTGTGTCGTTGGATGAGTCGGCGTTGCGCCAAGGATCCGTTGCCAAACGAAGATCCAGCTCCAAAGCTCATCATCCTGCTCCTCGGCTGATAGCCGGCTTGGCGTCTCAAAAGGTGGAGGGGGGGGGGGAGAATCCGCCAACATGGGTGGTTCCTTTGGGTGTCCCGTTAACCTGTCCCCCCCCCCCCAAAAAAAAAAAAAAGAGACACAAAGGCCCTTGAAGTGGTTGCATTGCAAGGGATTCTCAATATGACGTTGGGGGTGCGGAACCGCTTCAATCCATGGTTTAGAGGGTAATCTTGAGGATGTCGCGCGAAGGGATGCAGTGTCAGGCCCGCTATCTGGTGAAAAGCAATCTTCCAACCCAGCTGTTTGTTAAACATGGTTAGCAGAACATGAGAACGTTGGCCTTGAATGTCATGAGCGAGACAGCTCGCGACAAACGACATAATGATAGGTGTTTGACTTTCTTCCGGAGGCTGAAATCCACACCTTTCTACATGACCTTGCACCGCTGCAACACCAACATGAACTTGCCAGGCAAGGAGGACCTTCTAAAGCCATTTCTGCCGGGCTGATACAAACGAAGCTCAGTCAAGTCATTGACAAATCGAACTGGATGCACAATTCCAGATTTGGCCACCCAGCTGTGCCTTCTTTGAGTTGCTCCTGCCTTCCACCTCGTGTCATCACAATGTACAGTATGTTTTGGTACAGGGTTGCAGGGTTGTGTACCACAATCGAACTACTGGCACGCTTTAGGACACCAAGAGAGAGCGAGAGAGAGAGAGAGAGAGACAGAGAGAGATGCTCCGATTCCCCAGTCTGCACACGCATGCAAAGCATTTAGCTGTAACACGAGCTTCCAGGCACAACGGATCAAACGATTGTTGCTTTTCGACTAGCAGTGCTCCTCGGATTTCTCCTCCTCCGGGTCAATCAGAAGGGAGGCTGATGGTAGCCTGTCAGACACCATGAGTCAAACTCTGCAACCAAGGACATCATCGCACTTGCACTGCGCCTTGACCAGGAAGCACGCCGCAGCGCGTCTTTGTTGAAGGTGGCTGACCACGAGGGCATGCGCCTTGCCGCAAACATGGCGAACACACACGAGGAAAGCAACCCCCCCCCGATCACAGCCCAGGTGAAGCGTCGTGCACGATCGACACTGAGTTCCAATCGATGACAGCCACTGCCGCTACGCAACTCTAGTCTTGTGCCGACCCTCTCAAGACTATGTTCTTCAGTCACTTCTCTCGGATGGTCTACCCCACCCATGTAAATCACGAGAGTGGCTTCTTGTTTTGAGGATCCGATCGCCGTCTTCGAGGCACGTGCCTCATAGCTGCCTCTCCAGTGTTGCTTCGGCTGGACCAGGTTTGAATCATGTCACGACCTGACACATGAACCACGCCTCACGTGTGGCGCAACGCAGGACAAACCGCAGGCTGTCAGGCTGTTTTCGAAGAGTAAAATAAGACCCAAATCCTGGAAAATGGGCACGGAAAACTGGGAGCGCCCCAGAATGGTCTTGGAATAACGACAATATTGCAGGGCTGAATATTACAATCAGCTCACCAGAATCCCAGCCCTGGTTCGGCATCCATACTTTCTGCTCTGTGGACTAAGTGCAGGAACATGCATGAGGGTTTTCGTCACCTGTCAACCAATGTGATCTTTTGAGCGCCACTGTGAGGCTCCGTGTTCATGGGCGCAAGGGTTCCTGATTGTTCCTGTTTGGTCCAGTTGAGCCTGGTCAAGATCGCCGTTGGCCCTGTGAACATGAAAAAGGGACACTCGCCTTTCATGGGCCACAAAGGTGATGTTTAAAACCACCAAAAAGGGAAATATATGCCCCTCTAAAAACCTAGGTGTCTCTGCCCCTCCCCGCCGCCTGGTATGGCAAACACAAATAGCAAGTTTGTGGCGTGGGCCGCACGAGCCCTCATCTGGTCCGCAGCCAATTCGATCTAGCTGCAATTTGGCCATGGGTCAAAATCCCGTACCAGTGAACATCCCAATCCCCACTAAAATAGGTTCTAAAATGGGTGGTGAATTCACCTACCCCAAAATGGGATCCCATTGGTTTTGACCCACAGCCATTTAATGTCCGCCGAGATGCAATTGTTGTATCTGTGCATGAGGGTCATGTGGCCCCATTTGGTCTCCGACTCGATGATAAAGTTCACCTTCGGAGTAGCTCCAGCAGCGGTTCATTGAGTCAAACATCAGCTGATGGATACACCCGCCGTAATGGAAACTTCGTACTTTATTGGGTTGTCCCTTCGGCCCCCAAATGACCATGGGTAACTTTTCCCATTGAGTGGTTGAAGTGTTATCGTTTTGGTGATTTTCCCCAATGGTTATCCCATGCAAAGAACATGCTGATCAACCCCCATTTGCCTGTTGCCTCACATCAATTATTGACAGGGCTCAGAGAGGCTTCTCATCGATCAGAGACGCACATGGCTATTTGTCACAACTGCCGCACCAAACTGGCTGGTTGCATGCTGATCGCCATTTCAATCAGATCGAAACAAGGCTCATGGCTGTGGGTCAAATATAGGAACCCAAAATGGCAAATGCAACCAAGGACAACAACTTGTGGTCTGGTGGTGTAATTTTGATCCATACCAACATTGACACAACAAGAAAATATAATGGCCATGGGTCAAAATCCAAATCGTACCCCCAGTGAACATCCCGATCCCCCACTAAAATAGGTTCTTAAATGGGTGGTGAATTCACCTACCAACCAAAATGGGCTCCCAAAACGGTTTTGACAACCACAGCCAAATGTGGGCGCCTGCTCTTGCCATCCACCCTTCCATCCTTGCTTGGCCGGGGGATCCCGGAAGAAGGCCACACAGTCCTTCCCATCCTCGCACTTCAGCCACTTGTCCTGCGGCTGAAACTGAGCCATAATCCAACCCCGGTACAAAAATGGTCATAATCAATCATGTAAAGAACTAAGAAGGCAGATATCCGCAGCTATGTATGGCAAGGGGATCGTCCCTTACTAACCTTCACTTACCCAGGTTTTGCTTGTGACTCAACTGGCTGCAACTTGTCTAGGTCCTCCAGTAGAGAGGTTGGAATAAGGGTACCGTTTCTTTTTGCTGTAGTTTATTTTAGTAGGGGAACGCTCCCCAAAAAAAAGGGTACAAGTCAAGGGCACTACTGGGAGACCTAGCTGTGGGGTTGATTGATCCGAATGGTGACCCTTGAACACCCGTGCAAGCGGCACATGATACCTAGTTCCATCGGCCCCGATTGTTGGCAACGCCGTGTTTTGCTCTTCTACAACCAGTTGTGAATGGTCGAACAAGGCTTGATCAATATCGCTATTGCTTTTCAAAGAAACCGGCCGTTGGCAGGGAGACGCTTCTACAGAAGCACTCACTGTAGCATTTCAGCGGAACATGCTGGAAAAGGCAACATGGTTCCTTGTCATCCCTGTCATGGGATGCTTGACCAGCCTGTCTTGATCTTAAACAACAGCTTCTGTGAAATGTATCGCGTACATTCCAAGGCGCAGGGCCATACTATTTGAACCGAGCCTTCGCATGAGGACAACTCATCTGCTGCTCTGAGCAATCGACGCCTTATTGATGCACATATTCATACAATTCCCCCCCAAACAAAACAACAATACCCACACCCTCCAACAATGGCAGCTGACGGGAAGGTGCGCAAAAGCTCAGAGATCAGAGGGCGTCAACGGCTGCTTGGCATTGCCCCTACCGCCTCTCCTTCTCCGGCACCCGGATGACAAAGGCCATGCCCGGGATCGCCGGAACGCAGGCGCCATCGGACATGGTGGACCTGAGTTCACAGATCCTTCCGGACGGTTGAGCCGTCAACCCGCGGTTGGTAAGTGCTGGAAAGTTCGAGAAACGTCAAGTAAGTACGTAGGTTATACGGGTTATAACCATGGTAATAACTTGGGTAACTGGGGACTGGTCATTCCCTACAGACGAAATTTGTGGAACATGCAAGTAGCCTCCTGCCGAAGGTGCTGAAACGCAAAGGATTGTCACAATCGTCACATGTGCGCACGTCCAAGGGAGTTGGTTTTGGGTAAGCCGTGAACTAAGACTAAGATACTGAATTTCACATCCCAGCAACACCTACCTTGCTGGAATATCTCAGAAGCAAATAAAAGTGACATGAATCGGGACTGGTCGGCTGAGCAAGGCTTGACGCAGGCAAACTTTTTCGCATGTCTGCGAACCTGGATCTAAGCATCATCTTCTCTCATACACTTCCATTTGCTTAGGTCCCCTGGAAAAATAACATATTTCCACTAGTGATAGATTCCCTTTAAACCCAACAGGTGAAAATAGATTAGCTCAGGTGATATCCCCAACAGCATGCGGTGCTCTTTTTAGTGCTTGCACCACCCCGCAGCCCTCGCAGAACCTCGCGGAACCCTCGTGGAACACTGGTGGAACCCTGGTGGAACCCTCGTGGAACCTTACCTCAGGGCCGCTCCGGACCATCTGGGCTGAGACCCCAAAGCTTTCAGCTGTTGGGGAAAAATACTCTTAAGCAAAGGGAAGTACATGTCTGGCACTCCGACGGACATGCCATTTTGCGTCCGGCGACCTATTTGATGGCCTGGGCCTCCGCACGTGGGCAGCGAGATGTCCAGGCGCAATATGCCGTCGTCCAGTTCGAAAGGAGTCTGGCAGGCCTCAACGAATCTCCGGGTTCGATGTCCGGGTATGTCTTGGATGTTCAACCAACGTCAGGTCAGTAGGTTGTAACCATCGCTGTAACTTGGGTAACTGGGGTTGTCCCCCTACATCATGGCTATAACCTACTTTCCAAGTTGGTACATCCAAGCAACTGACCTGCGGTCTGGGGATGTCTGGCGATGTCTGGGGATGTCTGGGGATGTCTGGGAATGTCTGGGGATGTCTGGGGATGTCTGGGCATGTCTGGGGATGTCTGGGGATGTCTGGGGATGTCTGGATTTGGTTGTGCAAAACCAGGAGGAATGTTACCATTTGCAGAGACGTCGAAGTTCCAAGACGGAGCCTGGTTCAAATTCCAAGTCGCTCCAACACAACTACAATCTCACAAGGTTGTGGGTTCAACTAGCACTTGTTTCGGAAAACACATACACATTGTGGGTATTCACATATATAACTGTTTAAACTGAATCCCTGCCATGTCCTAGTTCATGTCCAGTCTCCTTTTGCAACCCGGTTCAGAAAGCGTTCCATTTCGAGACATGACTGTGCATGTCAACAAGCTTGCCACTGTTCATTTGGGTGCTACTCGGCGGCTTTTGCCCCCCTCCCGCACTCATGCATTGATGAACATGAAGCCCAACGGCAGATACTTTCGGCATCTTTCAGCACTCAAGATACTTGGACTCCTGACGAACTATGAATGCAGCGCAGCATGTTGGTTCATTAAATGTCCTGGAACTTGTCCCACAGACCCCTTTTTGCAGGGTCAACCTTAAGGCTGGGAACGACGCATCTCCAACCAGGCATGTAGAAAAACAGAGGACTGTGACTCTGTGAATACAGCTGCGTAAGTATTTGGAGTGTGCGGTGGAGCGTCCCAACTGATCCCTACATACATGAGCACGCGCCGTTCTGCACTTGATCTGCAGTAGGGAGACACCAAACATGCTGATGTTCTTTTGTTACCTTTAAACCAGCATGACAGGGGTACCCTCAACCACAACACACACACACACACACACCCATGTGCTTGCGAGAAACATAGCGAGGATGTGAGTGCAGCTGACGATATTGACCGAAAAGTGGCAACTCCCAGTCCACTTCCCGGCTATTCCCGGAAGCGACGGAAGAACTTCGTTGGCAAGAAAAATGACTGCCATCCAAGCGCCCCTCTTTTTGTTTGGCCAATGGATCGAAGCACCAAGCGCCAGAAAGCAGGTTTCTTTCTGCGTCTAACTTAACATATTGCTGCCATGAAGGCCTTACTTCCTGTCGCAGACCTTCACCCGTGGGTTAGAGGATCCCAAGAATTCGCCGCCAGTTCTATTTCAACCTATCCGTGCAGTTGCCGGTTGGGCAAAGAGGGGAGGTGAGCCCAGGAAGAAACCGATCCAACAGCGCGAGGCTACGTATAGGGAATCTGACTCACTCAAGCAACAATCACTGAATTGCTCCAACCACTAAGCTATGCATCATTTCCTGCAGGTGAAACGCAGGCCTGCATTTAAGCGACCGAAGCAAAGTTGGCGCCTTGGCATCCATGATTTTGCTCCCGTCCGGCAAGCACTCCTGAGGCGCAAGCTTGAATCGGATCCAGCATGTCTATGGAGCATAACGAGAAGTTGCCACTGGTCAGCGGCTAGCAATCAAGACGTTGCTTGTGTATATATGAATAGGGTTATAGTGGGATCCATTAAAGACTCGCTTCGCTTGCACCAACATTGATGAGCAAACAATCAAGCCAAAGCTGCATTGCTAAAGATTACCTGCTTCTTCGCAAGTTGGAAACTAATCTTGGCGCGACTTCGAATGTGCACCTAAAGCCATTTCCAATGACCCCGACATGTTGACTGGAAGATGTAGAGCACAAATTGCCTCTTTGAGTTTTGCATTTCTGTCCATTGCATTGACATGTGGCCGTGACAAAACCCACATACTGTGGATGGACGAAATCCTGCACCACTTTGAAAACATGGGAAACCATTCTTTGTTGGTATTTACAGGGGAGTCATCATTCCAGGGTTTCTTAGGTGGTGCAGGATTTTGTCCATCCGCAGTACTTCGCTTGTTTTGCAGCAGCCGGCACCTCCGGAGGGCAGTGCCAGTGTCGGTCACGGAAGTCGTTCAAGACGCCCCAGTGCAGCAAAGCAGAGCTCCCAGCCTGAAATCAAATAAATGTCATGCGTCAAATCTAGCCTATGGGATTTCGTGACGGGAACAAGTCAATATGGCGCCTTGCCACAAAAATACAAAACCGCCCTGTCAGTTCGGTTGCTTTAAAGCCATCCCAGTTCTGACTCATGCCTCCAGGCAAGGTTTCAGAGGAATTGGAAGCATAGAGTGCATCCCTTTCTTCTTGGTACCCCATCCTGTACTGCAAACAAGAATGTCCAAAGGCAGGCAGAAGTGCTGGTGAAACCCGAAGCCAGTTCGACGCACCATCTGCATAAGCATCCGAATCCTGTCACCTGAGTCACCCAACGGCACTGGCCGAATGTACCTGCCATTTTTCTTTACGAGCGACGTAGCCTAGATCCATTCAACTGCAAGCCAAGCGCCTTGTCCGGATGCAGGAAGCCGGTAATTTGCACCACGAAGCCGTCGCCCGCTCGACGACAGGCGACGTCCACGTCTCCTGCCTCGGAGTTCAAAGGGCTTACGCAGATATGGAGGTTGATCAAAGGTCCCTGATACATGGGATGAACATTGGTTGGCAAACCACAAAGATGATCTTTGCATGGGAAACGTTACCCATGGTCATTTGGGGGCTGAACGGAATATCGATCAGCCCCCATATCCAGCTGGAAGGAACAGAGGTGAAATATATTCAACACCATACGCGGAAAGTGAGGGGTTGGTGAAAAGAAATAGAGGTCCATATCTGCACGCCCCGCGCAAACGCGAAAGTTGGGGCTCAGGCAAGCAAATCCTTGTCCAGCAATCTTCAACATGATAAGAAAGCTTGGGATTCTTCTGGCCTCATGATCTTAGTCACTGTCAATTTGGCCCGCGAGGGTATTGAGCCATGTCCCTCAGCGCGGTCTCAGGCCACTTTTGGCTAGGTTGATCTGTGAGTTGTTACACCTCTGACTGACCATCCGGCTTAGCATCAAAGCCACGAAGATGATGCTGCGTAAGTGGTTTATCCATCGTCTATCCAACATTCAACAGTTGAATCATCCACTGTGTGCTTCGCTCTGGCGGGTCACATCAAGCCCAATGACGTGAGTGCCTCATCCAACTGCTCGCGCCACTTGGCGTGGGCCATTTGGCAGATGCGCTACGAACTCCATGACACATGCATGATTGTCATGATGGCACGGCAACCGGTTGCCACCAGTTGGCATGGGTCGCAAAAACATGTGTTTGATATGTTTTGTCTCAAAATGCACGTTGTTCATGTACATCGCCGGTCTTGGCAAAATATGTCCAATGATTAGATTCAACTGCAGCGTCAGCGCCGACGTTCTCCGCCTGCTCTGACAAGGTGATACTTTGGAAGTGGATCTTGCCGGACTGCTTTCGCTCCTCACGCCGCAGTACAAAGCACGCTTGCCCAAAGGGTCCTGATGGAATTTGGGGCCTCAAACTACACCGTTTGACACCCCTAAAGCAACTCGGGGTGTGGCACGGGGTTCTGCATACCAAGCCCCAGGACCCTAAGGTTGGTGTTGATGCGGTGCTGAAGTGACATGTGACTTACCTCCGTTCGCAGCGGTAGGGGTACTTCCTCGTTTACAATCCAAAGATGATGACCCTGGCTCACACGACTTGCTCCTTGAGCTATACCTTCGAAGGCTGGTTCTGTGGCTCTTCAAATGTGACCCCTCTTACTTTCAATGCACGGCACAGGTCGCATAGCAAGCTTTGCATTTCGTAATGGAGACTCCAGGGCTTAGCTCCACCAAACACCACCCCTAAGCATCAAAAGGGACCCTCCATCGAACAAATTGAAGGGGGAAAGGCCTTCCAATGTTTTGGGCAGCAAACAGGTGCTTTTTTGAGGGCCCAACATGCTTCGGGCAGCTGGCCTTCAGTTGCCAGGCACAAAACCCCGGAACGTAAGACAGGCACGCGGATGCATGCGGCCCAAAAACTGGGATTATGTAGGCCCGCCCTACAAAGAAATGAACTCTAGCACTTGTTTGGGCACAAGCATTGATGGATGTTGCCATCGAAATGCCTTTGAAAGTAGGTGTGG
Source organism: Effrenium voratum (assembly GCA_963377175.1). Taxonomy (NCBI): domain Eukaryota; class Dinophyceae; order Suessiales; family Symbiodiniaceae; genus Effrenium; species Effrenium voratum. The sequence continues at coordinate 75,592 of CAUJNA010003809.1, forward strand.
GGTTCTCTGCAAAAGAGGTGTGGACAAAAAACATGCCTGGGCTATCTCTGCACTAGAGTAAGTTCGTCCCAGTCGCCAAGTGACGCTGGTAGAAAAAGGCAACCCTGCCAAACAAAAAGGGTGCCAGGCAACAGCTGGGTAGTGCATTCGCAAAGGTCCTGATCCTTGGCACTGCAACATGTCCGGCCGAACAAACGATGGAGAGTTGCCCTATGATTCATGGACAGTCGCTAGCAACCGGCTGCTCTTGAAGCGCCATCGTGCCTTGCTTCAAGCAACACGCATTCTCGTTCAGTCGCAGTGAGCCTTCAATCCAGGCAAGTTGCCTTGCCGGCAAGGCCGGCCCCAGCCCAACCATGACGTGACACACTCCGATCGGCCCGCTCCGGTCGGCTCTGACGGAATTGCTGAAGCTGTTGGTCGAAGTTGCTCGCCATCTTTTGCGCCTTCTGCTTGACCTGACAGCTTTGGTATCTGGTAGGCGTCAAACCATGGACCCCTGTTGGGACCCCATTTAAAGGCGGGCCCCACACAAACCATGGCCCAAAAAGGGTACCCATTTTTGAGAGCTCATGCTAGACTGCTCTCGGTGGGCTACGGACCTCCAATGGAAGGATTTTCTCCCCGGTCGCCTGACTTTCTTTAACAGGCACCTCCTTTAAGCTTCTATGTCTCGAAGGGAAGTCATGGCAGACTGGTCATCATGACATCCATTCTCAGAGCTTACACACAGCCACTTTCAATCGGGCTCTGCCCAGTTTTTTTCACACACACACACACACTGCATGCTGTCAATAATTGTCGTTGAAAAAAAAACCTCGTGTGTGCACATCTCTCTTTGAGTGCAAGGGCGTCACGTCTGAATCAGCATGGCCTATGTATACAGGCCCTCGCACGCATCCACACGCGTGATAGCATATTGCTCGCACATGACGAACAATACTATATGAGCTGAAAGGGACAAAGTAGTAAGCGAGTCCCGAGGCCGTGGTTGTCATGGCAAAGTGTCGTTCCCCAATTCCCTCTCACGCGGACCATCGACTAGACGCGTTGTTGACCAAACCCCAAAGGATTAAGCGCCATGTTTTATCCCCATGGTGCGGTCTGCTGATTTCCATGAGGGTCGCGCAGGGTGCACAGACAAGTTATAGAAGGTCTCCAATGTTGCAATATCGGTGCAAGCGCTGGCAAGATACACCCAGAGCAAGGGGTCCTCATTATGCGAGAGCCGATAAAGCCCTGACCAAAAAGCTCTACATGCATTATGCATGTTTTACATACACGATGAACAAACATATTTTGTCCAGCCTGATTTGGAAAGCTGAGACGGGGAAATTTAGATCACCTGCCACAACTGAGAGCAATGAAGTCGCTCAGTATTCAAACAGAATCTGACGACATTCCAAGTGACGAGAAACTTTGAGCTGAACTCCTGTTTTAATTGCCCGATTTGTTGAAGTGCAGCCTCACTGTTGCGCTTTTGTTGCAACAAGTTTTTTTTGGTCACTCACGCATGCTTGTGGCCGTTTGAACGAAGGAACTTCTTTTGGGTTTCGATTGCGACATCGTGTTTGGCCCTCTGAAAGCCCTCCCTGGCCTCCTCCTTCTTGGCCTGCGCCTTGGCTTCTTTCTCCGCTTCCTTCGATAGCCGCGCCTGGCCGGTGAGGCGCAGCCTCCGGGCTTCATAACTACCTGGGGACCCCTTTGGAGGCGACAGTCGGCGCCCATGGTCAAACACAAAACGGGGAAGATGGTAGCAGCGGAGGTCAAAAACATAAGGACAACTAACAAAGCGCAAAGGGACAATCAGCATGAGGGCATTTAATCCGACCGGGCAACTCATCCAAGCGAGTCAAGTGTGCCATCCGTCCTCATCATGTTCATTCAACACACAATACCAAAGCAACTACAGTTTGGATGGGCCGCTTTCTCTGTCAGCCGGCTAGCGCCAAAGCTCATCCAATATCCACAGCATAGTGAAGCTAAACGGTACAATTGCCCCGCTTGCGTGTGCTAACCCCCTGCAAATGCTATTGGCTCTGGGCTCCAGCAGTCATGACTCCTGTCCAATGCCACTTTCAAGCGCCAGTGGCACCACATGTAGCATGACTCCATGACATGAGCGGGCCTGAATTGGCAGCCCTTGAAATGATCGACTTGTGTAACGGCACCAGCCCCAGAACTTCAATTGCCTGCACTAGAGACTCATCCTCTGGCAACCAGAGCTTGAAGTCGTCCGCGCCGTCCTGCTCATACGTGGGGCACAAGGGAATGGGCAGCCATACGTTGCCCTCTATAAAGGTAGTGATGTGATCTATGGCTGGAGGCACACAAGTCGCCATTTGCGAGCAGTTGCTTTCCGGCAAGCATTCCTTGGCAAGCAAAAGTCAAAAGGATTCTTTGGATGCCCATGGGTCAAACAATGGAGTTCAACATTGGTATCAGAATTGATGGCGAGGAACATTGTTCGAGTACCAGGGTCGGTCACCATTATATTTAGTGGGAACTCAGATCATTTCGTCTCCACTAACGTCTCCACTAACCAACTCATTTGGGCTCCTATTGAACAACGATGACTGGACCCCGCATGCCCACGGTACAAGGGATTCCCGCCTGGGATTCGGGGGAGACTCCGGGCGTTGACGCAAAGGTCAAGGATAGGCTGTAGCAACAATTGCCCACGTGCCATTCGGTTGGCTCCGGTGTAATTTGGTTGACTTTGCAAGGGGGGCAAACATTTAATTTTTAGCAGTTAAGTGGGGATTTCCCACTAAACGCACAACAAGCAAAAATGTAAAATGATTCCCAACAACAATCACGGTAACGATATTCCCTGATTCTCTTGCAGGACAATCAGCCAAGCACGCCCGCAGCAGTCCCTGTCCTTCACCCACGTGTTGCCTGGGAACTTCAGAACAAACATGAACTTCTTGGTCACCTCCTCCTGGCGCTTTCAAACGCGCGGTGAGCGAAATTCTCGGCCAGGCTGCTGGCCCGGGGACAGCCGCAAGATTTGCGAGTACAGCTCAAGCAGAAAGACGAATCAAGATGCCCTCAATCAAGGCAAATTAATAGGCAAACATGACAGAATCGGTAGCTCGCATTGCACTGCCGGCAAAAAATAACCTCATCATGTATCACGATTGCATAATACAGGAAGGGGGCAAGAGGAACTTTTTCAGGTATTGAAATGCAACGCAGTGTGCATCGCATGACATTACATGCAATGTCAGCCGCAATGACGCTACTGCAACTGCTCAAACCATGTGTCTTCGCAAGGTGGTACTATGTGTGCAATCCTAGGATCTGTCAATAGTGGCAATAGCATGGGTCCGAGCAACTTAAACATGAACATTCTGAGTGTGGGAACTCTTAACGTTGCGTCGCGTGTTGTTTGTTGCTTCGCAGGGTTTCTTTCATGGGACCTCCTGGCAGCCCCAGGGAAGCAAGGCGGACAAAAGCTCCCGTGCAGTACTCAGTGGCGGGAGGTCCAAGAAATCTTTATTAAAACGCGGCGAAAGGAAGTCACACACATACACAACAAGCTTTCAACATTGTGTTTGATGTCACACACCCATCTGATTTCCTGATTTCCTGCCCTCCATGTCCCTAGCTGAATTCCAAACAAAGGTCTCACGCAAGCGCGCGCGCACTCCGCGACGGCACGCGACTCTGCCGGGACGGTCCGGCTTCAGCTTCACCACGATCTCTTTGACCCCATCCTCCGGAGCGCTCCGGAAGTTCTCCGATCTCGCGAAGACCCACCTCGCCAGGACCAAACATGAGATAGGGAGCCGCATGTCAACAGCATCTCTTGATCTTAGCATCGAACGCTGGTACACCACTGATAGGACCAAACAACCTCGCTGGTACACTCCCTCAGACTAACATGGAAGCTCTCAGGCCTCTGTGAATGAATTAAATGGGACCAAGTCTTCCAAAGGGGTCCGTTCGGGAGCTTCAATGGTCTGGGGGAGGGTAGGAGCAAACATGAGATAGTGAGCTGCCCCATGTAAATAGCATCTCTTGATCGTGGCATCGAACATGACATTCCCTGGCCCTAGGCTCGATGATGTCCAGCTCCTATGTTGGCAACCTCCTGCAAGTCTCTGGAAGTGTCTGGTGGCTCATCTGTGGAAGGCACATTTCACATTATCCTCCGGCATGGTCCGACGAATTTAGCATTACGCGCGGCGAACCAGCCAAACAAAAAGTCACCAGAGATTGCCACAAACCAGGCGCGTTTCAACCAGCTTGCCACGTGTTTTTGTTTAATCCCAGAATGCAAGGCATACAAAGCGCCCCTCCAAAACTCATGGCTCCACCTTGGCCAATGCGGGGTTGCGATTCCCACGGTGTCCACTCACTCGCCCCAAGAACCTGGGGTCGTGACAAACCGTGCCACTCGGACTCCCATCCGAGCGACTTGTTGTAGGCATCCCCCGGCCCGTAGTGGAGCATCAGCTCAGTGTCCAGGTCGGTCACGAAATGCACCAGGGCACCTGAGATTCTCTGCCCATGGGCTAAAAGGCAACGCGCAGGAGTTGGACCCAAATGGAAGTGTTTGTCAAGACCAAGCGACCCCTTTAGTTTTCAGACTCTGCATGCCCAAATAGTTTGGAGAACACCGCGTAGTTTACCTGGGCAGCTGCGATCAATGCTTGCTTTGCAAGGCAGGGGTACCATTCAAGTCGAAGATGCAGTGTCAACTGGAAAACTGGAACTAAAGCTGCAAGTTGTGAGTTCATTAAAAAAACACAAAAACGGAGGAAAACTGGAAAACTGGAACTTGCTGCAAGTTGCGAGTCCAAAAAAACAACATACCAATGCTTCAGTGCAGGGGAAAGTGCTTTGCACCGGGCAGCCATGCACATCTACACATCCGCTCCATATCGCTTGCGAACGCGCAGGAACTCTTAGTAAGCTGAGACTGACAATCAGTGAAGCGGAGGAAAAGGCATTTGGTGGATTTCCTTGAAAGCGATAAGCAAAGGCAATTGCTGGACTCCGCTCTCCGCCATATGTTAGGTGTTGACTGGTCTCCTCAAAACGCAGCTTGTGGCACCAGGTGTGCTGTGCAATTGCTTAATTCAAGTGCAGAACAAACAATACTTGTACCAAGTATTTCTCCAGCATATTCAGGGGCACTATTCGCATCACTTTTCCCTCGTAGGTATGCTTCCAGAGCTTGCTTATCGGTGGCCCTTGTTTGCCTCGCTCGCTGTCTCACTTGTGCTAAACGACAAAAGACGGTGTTCGGGTATTGGCCGGCGTCAGACTGCTCTGGCAACAGCTAGCTTCAAGAGTGGCCAATACCTTTGCCAACCAGCAAACACTAACCGCACCACAAAGTGCAACCCAAGTCAACTCAAATGACGTAAATTACTTCAGTGGTCACGCCGCTTTTTCTGAAGCAAGCGATGTGATTTATCAATTTATGCGAGGGGGAATGGAAGGTAGAGAGGTAAACCAGTCTCATAAGCCCTAGCATGGCAGCTCGCGGTGAATGAGGACTCCCGTGTAAATAACAACAAACAATGGTTTCCCATGGTTTCAAAGTGGTGCAGGGTTTCGTCCATCCACAGTATTAGTTTAGCATGGCAGCAGCAACTCTTACGACGAGGCGCCTTCAGCCCAGACCGCTCCGACTCCCATCAAGTTACCGCCCCTCACCTGGCATCGCTTGCTATGGGCCCTCCTGCCCGCGACGGAAAAAGGACCTAGGAAAAGGCATGTCTCACCGTCTCACCATAGAGTAACAAGCATCAACAAGGACACAACAAGTTCTCAGTTCTCACTACAGGGCAACAAGGACTTGAGAAGAATCCCCCTATGAGGCAGACTGCGACACTGTTTTCAATGACCAGGCAGCAGATTCGGGGTGTATCCTCTGCCTGTGGGAGGGGGAAGCTAGCAGGCCGTTAGATCGGCATTGCTTGGCTGCGGGCGGCAACCGGGAAGTTATCTAGGTCAGAATTCAGCCGCCAAGGGACCGCAGGTTTTGATGCATGTTTCCACTTGCCAGGGTTCAATTGTGGCAACCTAGTTTGACCCGGCACTCATTTCCGCGTTTCTCAAAATTGAGGACCCCTCCAGGTAGGTGCTATCCTTGGTTTCCCTTTAAAACCACCATCCCTATTTTAAGAACCCCCCATCCGACTTTCTAAGAACCCCCCATCTCATGAAGCATTGTGGCAAAATCCTCACTAAACGCGCAGTAGGTCCCTCCACAAGATACCAAGCATGACTCAGAGGGCTACAAGGTGTCACATGGTCCATCATCCTGAGCCACGCTAGACTGGACACAAGCTATTGATCAGCTACTGGTCCGTCCATAGGTCATTGCCCAAGTCTGCCTTTCGGATGAAATCAGAGCCAGGCAGATTCACCCATGGTGGTGATAAGGTGGTCGATCCACTTTCTCTATACCAAGGAAGTCCACTTCAGGAACGAAGCTGCGCCCTGGAAAAGAATCAGCTCTGGCCTTACCTTCGGCAACTCAGTCTAACCATGCAACCAGGTGCAGTGAACCACGCGCCGCAAAGACATGATATGAGGAATATCTCTAGCTAAGCTCAAGGTGAACTAGCACTTCACCTTGGCGCGACAAGCAAACCTTTCCCATCTCAAGAGATGCGCCCGAACGCTGGACCCGTGGCCTTCCAGCGAGTGGTTCGCACGGACCTTAGGGGTTTGGTCATTGGCAGCTGACACCGCCAGGCTAGCTGCGAATGCCGAAGTTGTTTCCTGAAGCCTCTAGGCAGAACAAGCAATGAATAAGCATGCTTAGTCCTAGATGAGCTCCGCGAAACAGGTTTGCTTGCTGGCTTGTAGCTATGCTAGACACAACGCTCAGTGACTTTGCAGTGCTCATGCTTGGCTCAGCGCCTCTCCTAACTGTGGCCACTTCTGTTTCCCTCAAATCGCCCTCGACAGGCTCTATCTGCCCTGCCCGCGGCAAACATCGCCAACGGAATCGGACTAGAACAATTCAAATCCTGAGCTGGAGCGACAGAGAGAGATAGCAAGGGAGAGACAGAGAGGCGGAGAGGGATGAAAAGAAAGGAAAGCAAACATTAGAAAGAGAAAGAGATGGAGAGGGATGCAAAGAAAGACCCTTGAAAGAAGGAAGGAAGGACAAAACAAATAACAAAGAAACAACGCAATACAGGAATAAAGAAACAGATCAATCAAAGGCATGACTAAAAACATACATAAAGCAAGACACGATGCAATGATCAAATACATCAAACAATAACTGAAGCAAAAGAAAACACATTGAACAACAGAGAGAGAGAGAGAGAGAAAGATAAATATATAAATAAAGAAAGCAACAAAGGAAGAAACAAAAAGAGAGAGCAAACATTCAACAATAACGAGAGCAACAAAACAAAGAAATGCAGAAAGAAAGAAATTCCGAATGAACGTAAAAAAAGAATCACGAAAGAATCAAAGATAGATAGATAGACTTATGAATCATACTTATGAAAAAAAAGAAAGAAAGAAAGAAAGAAAGAAAGAAAGAAAGAAAGAAAGAAAGGAGCAAATAAACACATACAGACATAATGAAATAATTCGGTGCGTGGGGCAATGCTGCGCGCACGAAAAAAGAAAGAAAGAAAGAAATAAAGAAAGAAAGAAAGAAAGAAAGAAAGAGACAGGGAGAGAGAGAGAGAGAGAGAGAGAGGGAGGGAGGGAGAGAGAGAGAGAGAGCGAGGAAGAGCGAGGAAGAGCGAGAGAGAGAGAGAGAGAGACAAAGCGAGAAAGAGAGAGAGGGAGAGAGAGAAAGAGAGAGGCGGTGCGTCTCCCCCGGGTCAGAGTAGATGCTCGTGCGGTATCTAGTGCGCTTGGCGAGAGCCATGTCATGCAAAAGCCAAGTTGGGTACCAGATTGGGCATAGGGTCTCGTCAAAGCAACCCAAATAGCTAAGACACTGCAAAACATTTGAAACATTGCCCTTGGCACGTGAAAGGTAAATATAGGAGATATAGTGCAGTTGTTCTCGAACAGAGCTTGTCTTGAAGAGGGCTGAATGTCAGCATTGTCATAGTCTGCCGCTTGAATGACATCAAGTCGCTAAACTTGCCGATAGCCTTGTGCTTCGCTCTTGGCTGCTTTCAATGTAAGCGAGAAGAGACAGGCAAACCTGCAGAACGTCGGGATCACGTAGCTCTTCCATTCACCAGCCGCCCATCGACCCCTTCAGTGCAGACGAATCGGCTGGTCGAAATACACTTCCTCAGGCGACCTCCTCTGAAAACACCGGCAACATCGGCTGATGAGTGAGTGAAGCGCCGCCACCAGCTGGCACCACCTGGTCTTTATACCGGTGTTCTTCCAAATAAACGCCCACAGGGTTAAACCTGCTCACTATTCGTGTTCTGCAAGAGTCTTGATGCAACCATGTACAGGGGACCAGGGGGCGTTTATTTATACGAATTACACCGGCAAAGACCATCCTAATTTGACTTCGTGACTAGCCGTCACGGATGTGGTGTTTTCTTTCCTTTCCCATTGGTGTCCTTGGCATTCACCTGCGGTATTTGTGCCCCCCTTCACCCAAGCTGTGCGCTCTGCGGGCGTTTATTGAAAAGCACCGGTATTGCATCATGAACACCAGATCGACCGAAACAGGGAGGGTTGGTGCAGCGTTGTCCCATTTCTCTTTGCTGCTGGCCAGTTGAACCAACCGCATCTACGGCCTCAAATGCCCTGCGTTGCTCGCAAGCAGTACAACACTAGCAATTCGTTGGGGGCACATTTCGACAAATTGCCAGGCACATATCATAGGCCACGCACAGGGTTAGACACCATGAAGGGAGTGGCCAAAAAGGCTCAACGTTGTCTCTAGTTGCATTGAGTGCATCGAAACGGTTCCCGTATGGGTCAGCCAAACAGCCTCTCTGACGGCACCCACCCTAGTTCTCACGAAGTGTCTAGGTGATGTGAGCCTGTGGATCGCAAGCTTTCTGATTGCCTCTGTTTCTGGTTGCAGCTGCCCTCCAAGGTCCAAGTGAGGATCAGAACTGCTCGCTACTCACCAAGGTTACTGCTAAAGTGACACCTAGCAGCGAATCTCGATCAGTGCTCGCGCGAGCCTCCAGCTATAGCAAATGGGAACCTCTCCAAATGCTCGGCTACCTTCAACATGCAAAGGGCCTTGCCTGGACACTGTGTGCTCCCACGAGGCTTCGGGTCCTCGAAAAGGCCACGGCAGTCCCGGAACGATGGCCCGATTTATTTGGCGCACGGCAGCTCGAACGCAATCGAAAAGGAACTTCCCTTAAAGGAAACCACCAGTTGGATGGTTTATAGGGGTCATTCCTTCATTCCCTCCTGAGCAGCAAGTAAACACAAGGTCCAGCCGTTCCAACACTCCCTTCCATTTGCTTAAATCCCCTGGAAAAAAAAAAAAAAAACAATCCACCAGTGGTAGATTCCAAATATTTCCACCAGTGATAGATTCCCTTTTAAAACCAACAGGTGAAAAAGAAAAAAAACGCAAACACCACCCCTGACCCATTGCTGCCGAGGCCACTTGCCAGACTCCGCTTCCGTCGCGCGGTCAGCAGCAGCACTGAACAAGGACTCCGCCTGCAACGTGTCTCGCCGCGTCTAGCTACAAGCAGTGACGAACCCACCGCCGAACGTTATGCGGCCATGGGTCAAAAGCCCGTACCCCCAGTGAACATCACAATCCCAACTAAAATAGACTAAAATGGGTGGTGCACCTACCCCGAAATGGTACCAGTGGTTTTGACCCACAGCCATGTTCCTTCTTGTTCTACAGCTGAGGAGCGAGTCTTTTTACGGATTTCCGGTGATACCCGGTCAATCTGCAGAGCAGGACCCGGGACAGCCGTTCACATAGTAACAATCAGGACAGCTGTGTGGATTAAATAAGTTATAGCTTATTGTCGAGTGATTGCACTACTTGCTGTGTCGAAGCTGCAAATCCCAAAGTATGAGCTGGTCTCCTGCGTGGCTGAAATCCAACTTTTTGAACCATTCCCACTAATGTTGACCCGCTTTCTGGACGCAAGATCGGATCTCAGGGCGAGTTCCGCCGTTCCGCTGAAATCAGTGATCCTACATACAAACAATCCTGCCAAATTGGCGTGACGATGTCAAGCCTTGCCGCCCTGCCAGTTTGCTTGCTGTGTATGGTCCCAAGGCAACAAAAAGCAAACCATGCAACAGGTGGCTTCCTTGTGCTCGTTCAAGGTTCTGCAAGTAGCATTCGGAGTGATCCAAATGGTTACGTGGAACTTGACAGAGTAGGTCCTCTTGGTTGCCAGGTTCCGCTGAAAAGGAGCTCCTGTGATCCCGCATGGCCACTGATCGCTTTGTTGCGGAGCTATCTCTTGATTGTGAGGATGCCTAACCCTATTTTCCTCTTACACGATTCCCCATACTTGCCTAAGGTCCAATACTCGGGCGTGTGGAAGAGTGGTATACGTGGATGCCGTCTGAAAGGCACACCGTCACAACGAAGCACCATGCGGGAAGCTGTGGGCCAGAGGCTTGCCTGTTCCTCCCCGTTTCGCCAGTTTCGCAGCCCATGGTTCTTGTAAGTCCGCCTAGCGGCAGGCCCAGCTTCATCTCTATCAACCCGCTTTCCGCCTGTGGCCACTCCGCCGTGAAGTCCTGATGCCCAGGCTTGTGCCTTGAGTCGACTGGAAGTCGTGCTTGAAATTGGTGGGGAATGATGTTGGAAGGAACCGTTTTTGGATTCCCTGAAAGGAAACCATGGATGGATTATACGGGTCACTCCCTCATTCCAAGTCTCATTCCCTGGTGAGCACCAGCAGGATGAAGAATCGGTTGGAAGGGGACATCATTTCTATTTACGGGGGTCCCTGCTCGGTGCTAGACACTCTTGAAAAAAGGCTTGGAGAAAAACTGGCAACTTGTACGCTAGGGAGACCTTTTGCATTGGGCACATTCCTGACATCTCCATGTCAAGGTCCTTCACCACTCAATTCATGTCAACTCCTGCGTTGAATGTTGGTTATATAAGGTCTCACATTTTCTCCTAAATGGAGATTTCAGAAACAAGCCCTTTTGCTCCTGTCACTCTCCCAGTCTCACAACCTCTGTGCGAATTTCTTCCACGGTGCCAGCCCTTGGGAGGCTGGTGCAGCACGAAGTTTACCGCCTTCACCTTCACATTGCGGGGGAAGGGGATCATCACGCGCCTAAACCTCGGCAGTCGACGGGGATGGCGTGGGTTTCTTTGAGAGACACCGCAAAGATTGGCAGCTGAGTGCCCAGCCCATCGTCCTCCGCATCCGAGAAAACCGTCTGATTGGCCCCTGGGAAGGTCTTGGTCTTGTCCGGCCAGCTGGCATTGCACACCTGGAAAAAACATTCTGACTCACAGCGCTTGATGTGTTTCACCAACGGCTGTTGACACAACCACAGCCCGTGCCAAGGCGCACTTGCTTACAGCGGTCATGTCATAGCCCTTACAAGCAGGGACCCTCAAAACTCCGAGCATCTCCAAGCACCCACGCCTGACCTGGGGATGATGAGGCAAACCATCCAAGGTGAGTGTTCGCCGAGCAGTTTTGCTATAAACCCCGAATCATCCTGACATTGCCTGCGTCAAGCAATGTGAGAACTAGTCCTGAACTCACTGCTTCCCAAGCATCTGCCCCGCCTGCTCCGGAGCATTGGACCAGCCGGCGCCGAAGCTCTCAATAAGACCCCAGTGAAAGATGAGCTCCCCTGCGCACAGGTCAGACACCCAATCGAAAAAAAACAGGAAGCAACCAAAAAGAAAGAACAGCAGCAGCAGCAGCAGCGGCAAGAATAGCGGCAAAAATGGCAGCAAAAATGGCAGCAAAAATAGCAGCAAGAATAGCAAGAGCAGGAACAACAAGAAAATATGATACCGAGTTTGGTCAGCTTGGATGTTCTGCAAAAGGCATGCCCGCCTAGCGCCTCCGTGAGGGGATGGCTTATGTGGAGAGACTCGAACAAACATGAGACTGCATACGCACAAAAAAAACACACATCCATTCGCTTAAGCCCCCTGGGAGAACTAAACACATTTTCCAGTAGTGAAATCGGTTCCCTTAAAAACCAACCAAAAAACAGAGCAAATCCTGTCAGCAAATGGAGGAAAAGGAATGGACACTCCTGGACTTTGAACACTTCGCACCCGCGCCTCCGCCAAAGCCTTTGGCCCTCACTTCCAGCACTCTACCTGGAGAATTCTGAGGTGCTTTGCCCCTTTCGACCCTTTTAGTAGCAACCTTGACCCCCTTTGGCGCTGGGAAGAATCATGTCTTGCGTTTCAGGCCAACTTGGAAGTCCTAGATTGGAGACCTCAGAACTCAATCTGAAAACGTAAATGCCGCTGCGTTCATGGATCTCTGGATGTTGCTTCATTGGATGCTCTCTTTTTTGCTTGCTCATCCGCTTTCCGTTCATGTTATCTTGCCTGCAGTAGATCCTGCTCAGAAAAGGCATCGAGAACTACAGCTTTCGCATTGCGGACGCACGTGTTGTTCGGGGTGAACCATCAAATGCAAGTCAACACATCGAACACATAATGGCAAGCTTGTGCGGGATATCGAATGAACATGTCGTTCAACGTTTATCTATCCGATTGTGTGCACTATACGACTAGGGCTGTCAGATTGCACAAACACAATACTTGCCACATTACAATACATCGCATGCACGCTGTGTTTGCCCTGCCACACGACAAGCGGGTGCGACAAGCGGGTGTGATGATGTGACCTGGGTGATATCATGGTCACGAACGAGTGCTGACTGCACAAATGCCCGCCAGGATCATTGTCTGATGCTAAGTCGACAAGGACACTGAAAACCAGGTTGTGCCACCGATCCTGGCAATCATGCCACTAGAGTGGCAATCAAACTAAACTAAGCAAACAAACTACCAAGCAAGCAATCGAACAAGCAAAAGAGCAAACACACCGACAAACTCAAAGCACCAACTCGCAGAATCTTTGCCCCACCGCTGCGCTTTGCTGAACCGCTGATGCATTATTGCCATGTCGTTGACGTTGTAGGCAGCCAGCCAGCAGTTTCGCGACACGATGGTGTATTGGCGAAAACATGGTGCAAAACTGCGAGTCATGTCTCTCCCAATTGCACTGATTGGTCTTCCTGATCCTATCAGAGAAAATCTTCACGGGCGGGCCCTGCCAGCCCAGATTACCTTCTCACGGTCAATCGTTCGGGAAGAACATCTGACAAACTCGCGCAAAAACAGCCCATGAAAGTTCGTATTCTCAACCTTAAAAGTTAGCTGAACGCTGGCTGCACAAACGTAGCCACGGCTGAACCTCCAGCATGAAACGTACTGCGGTCCTTCAGCGCCGTCCGGGTAAAGGATGGCTTCCACTCGCTTGTCCCCAAGGTCTGTGTCGATGACCTGCACGGCGTGACGTGTCTAAGCGCCTGACTGGCAAGCAACCCGTAAGCCAAGCAAAGGCCTTGACTCAGCTTCAGGGACGCGGAAAAGCAAAGCAAACGCACTGTGAGGGACAACTGAGGCTTTCTCACGCAACAAAGAAGATTTGGCCTTGCACCATACACAAAGGAATTAACCGCGAGTGGCCAACATCGACACAGCAATGACATCGAGCGAACAGTCTGCTTGACAGCCGATTGCAGAATGCCAAAGTCCTTCATCAAGCATCCATCAAGCAATGGATGTGTTTCGACACCAAGGAGCTTCTTCCCAGAACATGCTGAGCAAAGCAAGCTTTCAGCTTGCTAGTCTTAAACTTGTCCCAACTCAGGTCACCTCGCATAAAGGTTCACTGGCTTTGCTCAGCCTCCTAGTAAACACACACAGTTTGACAGGCTTGCCTGTGGCAAAAGAGGAACAACATTCTCTACTAGGTCCTCCAGCAGAGAGGTTGGAATAAGGGTACCCTTTTTTCTGTAGGGGAACCCTCCCCCAAAAAAGGGTAAAAGGCACTACTGGGGGACCTAGACTAAATGGCCGCGCGGAGGCAGAAGCCCGAAAGCCGCGTGTAGGGTATGAAATAGATGGCCACTAAAGCCTTTAATCAAATGCGGCCCTCAAAGAAATGACTCATTGCATCTCCCCCACAAAGAAACAATGACCAACAAATGACAACACCCTCTGTCTGCGAAACGGAGACCCGTGTTGCTTGGAATCAAATCTCGTGCGTTTCGTGAAACTGCCTGCGCCACCTCTGGTAGGGGACCAACAAACAAAGCCATGGCATGGTCCCCGCCAAACCCGGCACACACACCCACGCACCTTCGCGCCCTCCCCTCCTTGCAATCGGTTGAGGCGGAGTGCCCTGAAAACTCGCCTTCCGTTTGATTCATGGCAAGATGCCTCTGAAAAAATGGCCCCTCAACCAATGGGTGTGTCTTTTCTTGATGGTACCCTTTGTGGGGGTCGTTTTAGAGGGAGACCTCAAGGAAATACCAGTCATTTGGGTTACACGTTTAGACACCCCCATGACTTTAAGATACTGATCGAACCAGCAGCCACAAGCGACTCACGGTCTGCAAAGGCCCTCGCACCCCAAGCTGTAAACACCTAGCTTCTGCCCCTGCATGATCCCTTCCTCCTAGTGAACAAAACACTCCCCTCCCCCCCGCACAAATAGTAATCATTAAACTTAAACTCAAAAACAAAAAACTGGGGATTAGGAGTTCCAGGCACACGTTCCGAAGAGATTTACAAGTAAACGGAGATCGGTTCCTCTTTCAAATCATCGTGCTTGCTGCAGTGCTTGCTGACTGTTGGCAAAGGGTCCGTTGCGGAGGAGATGGTAGCAGAAGTCAGCCAGCGCTTGCAGACGTATTCTGTTGTATACCAGTTCCATGCGCGAAAGCCACCGTTGGAGCAAGCTGTTCTTTAGGCGCGAATACGGCAAGGAATGGACTTATCATCACGATATCCAACATAGGCACGCACCTGTGTGTGTGTGTGGAGCCCTGGAAGATGTCTTTTCAGTCTGAGTCTGCGCCCTTCTCACAGAAAAGGCTGGTAGTTTAATGCTGAATTGGCTAGGACACTGGGTCAACTTCACCACAAGCCAATGAGACTGATGGACAAGCAATCTTTCCCAGGATGGACCAAACCCTACAGAGTGAACCATCAATCCCCAATGGTGCGAATTGGATTTTGTCCTTCAACAGTAACAGGGCAGAAGGCTCCGACCTGCCCACGGCCGCAAACGGACTCCGTCCTGTCGCGGGCTTTGCCGGCAGCGGCAGCTTCGATGGCTTCTTTTGGACCTGACCGCGATCGGGCAAAGTCGCTCCCATCAGTGCACTTTATCGGGCTAGTGCTGATATGTGGTTGTGTCTTTCTTTTTTAGGGGACCACCAAAAATGGTGGTTATCCTTTTGGTTCGCCTTTTACATCCACCCAAACGGGGTACCAATGCAAGTCTGTCTTAAGCGGCTCCTCTGGCCATCCACGAGCTAGTGTCAAATGGCTATCGCTTTTCCGTCTCAGCCCGCTTGCCCAATCCCCATTGAGGAGGCTGCAAGTTTGAAAGGCGGGAGGTTGATGGTTGTAAAACGAAGGGACCGTCGGCTCGTTGCTCTGGTTTTGCGCACTTTGAGCAACGCAATGCGGCGAATACCGAGCTGTGACAATCTACTCAAATGCCTGCTCAGAACAGGGAAACCGCTACCTATCAATACGGATTGCCCCCTTTCAGTTTAGCTACACAGTCTCCAGCCCCAGATTTCCAGAGCTGCGACGTGGCACACCCGCTTTGACCCTTCCCGCGCAGAAGGGCGCCTGCTCGCGCGACGGCTTTCTGGGCGGGGGCTGGAACGCTTCCTCCTTTTTGGTCTCCAAGCTCTCGCCCTCCTCGATCGCGTCCATGAAGGCACCTCATCGGGTTGGACTAGAAGGGGCCTATGGGTAATGAGTAATGGTCCACCGATTCACCCAACTGAAAGCAGGATGGCAGAAATGCCTTGGAAACAAGCATGTTTTGCTTTACGGGGGCCGGAAGTGTGTCCTAGTTCCACGCTGCTGGAGCAAATCCAATGGGAACCGAATGATCAGGCAGCGGAACACAACAAACGTACTCGCGCGCGCGCGCCGACAGCGCCCTTGAATAGTACTCCCGGTCACCTGTGCTCGACACAGTGGTCTAAGATCAAAGCCAATTGCCCGATTTGCAGTCATGCTATCAACTGGCAAACAGAATAACGCCCACAGGTCCCAGGTGTCCTTCTGCTAAAATAGATGGCGCCGGAAAATGCTTAGGGTCATTCAGCAACGGTGTGCCATCAGATGTTCAACCAAACTGACCTAAAAAGGCCACCGATGATAACTGGGCCGCCCTCAAATCCCCCGCCAAAAAGTTTAACTTTTAGTGGAGTAAATGGAAACTACCACAAAACACTAAACAAATAAAAAGCTAAGGGGATGGCTGAGAGCCGCCAAGATAAGGTCGTGCTCAAGACGACATCCAGAGGTCGTCTGCCGCTCTTTTTATCAGCTCCAAGGAGGTCTTGCCGAGGCGCCGGACATCAGCGATCTCATGCGCACCATGGACTGCATGCGCTCCATGGCTTCGTTGCTTTGCCGCTTGCCTGAAAGTCTGAAAGCGAAGGCCGACCGATGTGCAAGCCGGCTCGGTTGGAGGAAGCTGGTAAGAACTAACATATTGCTCGCTGCCCCAACGTTGTCCAGCGAATGTTTGCAGAACATGGCCCATACCGCTGGAAATGAAGGATACCTCAACAAAAACGGATCAATGGACAAACTAGGAACACAGCTCTCAAACAAATGGGCCTGATTATTGCTGCTGAAGCTTTTTTTGAGCTGGCTCAGCTCTCAGCAAACAAAGCAACAGTAGCAGCAAAGTCACCCAGTTGCGGCTTCAAGAAAACGGATCATTCAGGGATGTTCAGGGACATTCAGGGAGGGGTGGAGATTCGCCATGCCATTCACAATCCGCAGAAATGCGAGCAAGTCGCCTTATCGATGTTTACAACTGCCCAATTCTGGAAACCTCCTTGCTGCATTACCCGGGAAAGTGGCAAGAAACAGAACACGTAAGTGTGGCTTCAACAAATACTAGACGGTCTTTTGTGTCTGAATATTTTGCAGACCTGTTTACATGAAAAACGAGCAATCAAACGTAGAGTGCGTCCTGTTCGCACCAAGCGACCCGCCACGAAATTTGCGCATGGTAAGGGCTCGAAAGAGGTCCCGGTATTCGGGGATTCTCGTTTGGGGATTCATTGGAGTGCAGGGGTCAACACGAATCCGGGACTCAAACGCAATCTGACTCTTCGGGCCTCCTAAAATGGGACGGGCAAAGCTGGTCCCTGCCATTCACCTGGCATGCTGACTCAGCACTTACTTACCTGGTACGCTATGTTTTGGAGGATAATCCGTTCCCCCTATTAATAAAGGTCTCCCTAACAATAAATAATTGTTTCCAAAGTCCCAAATCGGGGAATACTACTTTGATAATAGCCAATACTAAACCAATTCTGAAGCAGGTATTTTCCTGCCCGTACTCAAATCCAGTCCCATTAGGGGGAACCGGGGCACGTTTCCTTTACTACGGCTGTACTACAAAGTTGCGACTTTCGAGCTGGAGCTGCGGGAGCACGTTTCCTTTACGGCTGTACAGACACACACCCACACACACACACACACGCGCACCTCCAGAGCCAGGGGAACCCTAATGATAAGAATTAGTTGCCGGCAGGGTTTGTTTTTATTGGGGGGGGCGTCTTATTTTTGGGGGGAGAGGATTACCGCGTTCAGCTTGGTTCAAATGTCAAAGCTGAACCCAAAGGTAAACCATCTTTGGGGTACCCTCCCCCCATTGTGTCACACCCAAAATGCGTGTGCTTCCAGCTCCGATGTCTGAGCTGCCGATGTCCTGGATGTGGGGTGTGCCCGTACTGGAGGTAAACTCCATGGACATCCGGCGCTTGATGACCTCCTTCATGTGCCGGTTGATGTCCTGAACTCTGGCCTTCTGGGCCCTGAGTTCGAAATTTTGTAGCCAGGCTTGGTTTGGAAGAACCTCTTGGGCCCCAAAGACTTGCTTGGCCACACCAGGCCCTAGAGCCAAGAAGAAAGTAGAGCTCAGTGTCTGTTGATATCATCAGCTCAAGCCTAAGAGAGTCAAATGTCGATGCACAATTGCAGTAGAAACTTGGCCCAAAATACATCCCACGACAAGGGTGGTACTTTGGGACAACAACATTAAAGGGCTTCAAACAAATATCATCTCGGTTGTTCGCTCCAACGACACCCACTGGTACTACTTGGGGATCAACAACTGCATATTCAAGGGGATCTATGTGGAACACATATCCATTCCTCCCACGCACACACTCTCACACACACACACTCGTCCTGCATTCAGCCCAAGTGGCCGATGAACAAACTTCCTACCACTCCCCACGCCATACTCGCTCAATGCTCATATCCAATGTCTGCACAGTGCTCAAACAATACTAAACCAAATGAAACTCAAACCTGGAAACTAACTCAAACAAACACCTCAACCCAATCTCAGCAGGAAGCAACAGCAATACTAAATTTCATGGAAACTCCAACCTGCAATGAGAAATCAAAATGGAAGCTCAACTCGCTTCTGAGAAGCAAGCACTGGCAATACTAAATCACTTGACAATTCCGATTGGCCAAAGCAATCCTGCTCGATTCTAAATCAATTGATTTGGTGGGAGAGGAATCGTTTGAGACAGGTTGCTTGGTCGAGGGCCGTCAAAGCATAGTATGTTTTGAACAGGTCATGCCGAAGCTGATCGTCCATCTCCCCGCCTCAGACCTGTTCCGCCTCCTTTGCTGGCTTGTTTTTTCTTTCTTTTTTTTACCAACGGTGAAGGCATTCAGTCAACGAGTCTGCCATTCCTCGGATTCGGAGACCCTCAAACCTGGAGAGGAGACCTTGCTTGAGGAGGCCTCGAAGTCCCGACGGTCAAAAGGCAAGCTGCCTCCAGTCCATCCATCTTCCTGTGATTCTGATGTGCCAAAGGGCAGTCCTGATGGGCGCCGTACTCCGCATCTGTCCTGGCATACTCCTTGATCGACCTGGGCGGCCGAAATGGAACGAGCGGAGGCGCTGGCTTCAGCTAGCCGCCCTTTGCTCTCTCTCTCCGCAAAGGAAGGACTCCAATGCTGCACTGGAAAGAATGCTCACTTCCTGAGTGAATGGGCCAACAAAAAGTTTGGACTCATTTGTATTTCTACCACCAAAAGTGTCTTCCCAAAATGTTTGAAGTCCAGGAACTCGAAGAGTGAGTGCAAAACATGACAAGCAAGTGCATCGCAGGAGGCGCTGGTCGAAACAAAGGCTTGCCACCAGACGCAAACCAGAAGACAACTTGAGTCGGCAAAAACAGCAGAAGGCCCTCACTTTTCTGGCTAGTGTCTTCTGCTAGGTGCGGCCGTCCTACAAAGCGTTCGAGTTGTTTCTTTTGTGCAAGCTACTTTTTGTCGGAGTAGGTCTTCAGCACGATGCAGCTGTAGGGCTGCCTGGGCAGTGCGATCTCAAACAGTATAGCATAGCATTCTCGTGTCGGCTGTGTGTGTGTGTGTGTGCGCTTTTGTATGCGTATGTGTATGTACGTCTGTATGTGGGTCACAATCCGTGTTTGTATGTGTACGTATGTGTATGTGTATATATATTATACTATATATGCGTGTGTAGAATGCGTCCCAAGCCAGTGGCGCGCCGCATGTCACGTTGGCACCACGCAACAACTTGGGCCCAAACTTGATGCCTTTCTATGCTCGATGTTGCTCGTCCAAGATCGTGTAAGGTTGATGACAGCCGTTCTAACGTACACAAATCCGTGCAACATGCAAGCACCGGACTCTGGCCACATGCCGGCCTTCCAATCAGTCAACCCCTCGTCGCCTCGCTCCCAAAGACTGAAATTCGCCAAGGGAAAAGCCTGTACCCCCAGTGAACATCCCCATCCCCACTAAAATAGGTTCTAAAATGAGTGGTGCACCTACCCCAAAATGGGATCCCATTTGTTTTGACCCACAGCCAGTTCTTGGAGGATTCGCCAAGGGCCCCAGTAATAGACTAAAATGGGTGGTGCATTCGAGGTGCATCACGTAGGACTGCGAGGTGATCTTCACCGACGAGGCCTCGTTCTCGCAGATGTCCTTTGGTGCTGGCAGGTTGGTGTCGATGATGCCTCGAGAAAACTGCTCTAGGAGCCAAAAGAGACAGCTGGTCGTCCCAAAAGGGTTTGCAACCATGTTTGTTTGCCATGTCATCAAAGAATCTATAGTTGCAAACATTCAAGTACCCCAAGCTGCCAAGGCTTGTTGTATGACACGTTGTATGACATGTTGGATGGCTGAGTGCCACAAATTTGGGGATGACCCTTCTTGGGAAGCTAGCAAGCAAGCAATTCTGAATTTCACGCATTCAGTGCACCTGACAAAGCCATGTTTGGGTCACTGCCGCTGCTTCAAAAGAAAGCGGGCACTTGCGTTGGGTGGTCAAGCCAACCTCAAAGAGCCCCGCTCGCCCGCAGCTGAGTGGCGGTACCAAGGCTTATCTTGCGGCAGGTCGCAACATCTCACCTGCGCGTAAGGGAACAAATTGAAGGCTTGATGCATTGCAAATAACCAGCCACTAAGCTGTTGGGAATCAACATTGACATTCGCATTCTGGTCTGGAGCGCCTGCCTCCACATCATGACACTGACAGGTGTGCGGATCAGAGAAAGCAAAAATGCCTGCCATCAACTCCTCAACCGCTCGAACAAGTTGTCCAAGTGGATAGATCAAACGGGAGGGACCACAACAACAAATGCGACACTGCCAATGACCGGTTCTGGGTAGATCAAGGCTAATGCCAGCCGTGGGTCAGAGCGTTGGAGCGTGGCGCTCGAGTTGCGACACGATGTTGATCACTCCAAAGGGACACAGCTGCACGCGAATAAGCAAGCCATCGAAACACTGAGCCTGAACAGTAAGACCGCCAACTATCTGGGTCCAAGTCTTATGCCCACAACTTGACAGCAACCCATAACTCCGGTTTATAGGTTAAACCAAGACATCCCACCAACTATAGGAACCAATCCATGGGGTGTTCATTAAAAGGTCCTTTATATGGGATGACCATTGGGGGAAACCAGCAAAAAATGATATTTCAACCACGTGGATAAAGTTACCCATGGTCAAACCAAGGGGCCGTATACGGAATGTTGAATCCCCCAAAAATCGAAGTTCTATTGCCGCGGGTGTATCCCATCAGCTTGTATTTGATTTGACTCCGGTTTATGGGTGAAACCAAGGCATCCCACCAATTGATTCTTGGAAGCAAGACATGGCTGTGGGTCAAAACCCTGTACCCCTGGTGAACATCAAAATAGGTGGCAAATGGATGTTCATCCACCCCAAAATGGAGCCATAGGTTACGCCCCATGGCCACATGTCAAGAGACATTGTCACATCAGTCGAATGATTCTAGGCGGCGATCTGGGCCTCATGGCCCGCGTTGAATGCTACCATCAAGCCAGCATAGCCTTGACCTGTGGCCTGGCCGGGGGGACGGGTGGGGCTTGGGGGCGGGGGGAGGTGCTCTCTGTGCTCTTTCCGGAGGATGTTGTACCAGTTGTACCAGTGTACCAGTTGACCAGTTGCGCAAAGAGGGGTGCTACCGGGTTTTCCCCTACAGGTTGCAATTTACTGGTGGTGTCCGTTGAAACGATCGCCACTCTTGGAGGTTCCCAAAAGGGAAATGGAGGAACCCCTGGCAAAGCACATGTCCAACTCCAATCAAGAATCCTGGAATTGTCTTGGAAGCCCATACCATCAGCTTGGATTTGGTCGTGCATCAGCCGTTCACACTTTCGAGGCACATTGACTTGCCCCGCTCCAGAAACATCCGTTCTCCCAAGTGCACGGATTGCTCAGCTGCACACACACACACACATGGCAGGTTGGCGTGGTGGTCGTGAAGGACATAGCAAATGTAGTTGTAGGGATCATCCCAGTGAACTCGCCACCAAATGTCCTGCAGGCAGGCTGTACCCTAGTCCTCTTACACTATATAGTTGTTGCACAGTCAGTCTGCAACGAAGAGAGCATACTAGGGAGTAGAAGCAGGAAATGGATTTGGGAGAAAGTCCCATGCCAAGTCGCTTTCCTCGTCCTTGATTTACATGCTTAAAACTTAGCGACAACCTTTCCTGGCTTGAATATGCTATGACAACTGGCAGCCAAAAGTGTAAATGGATCCTTGACAAATCGACTGTTTGTTCTGTTTTTCCCAGTGTAATCTTGCTAAGATATATGGCATAGGGACTTCACCTAAACACTATCTTGTGCCAAACAACGTTTGCAAGAGCGTACTTGTCCTACAAAATATTCAAAACAAGCAAACAAAACACAACTGCATCCATATAGCATGTCCAGCAACTTGCTGATGGTCGTGTCATCACAGTTGTGGCATCCTTTGGTCCTGCATGCCCTTGTGTAGCCTTGACAAAGACTGGTCGCTTCAAAAGGAAGCAGCCGCATCATGCAGCAAAGCCACTACCTATCATGAACAGGGTTGAGCTCTGCTGTATAAACCTCCCTGTCTGCCACTCGCGGAAGGAATCCCCACTGAAAAGGTCACGTCTGAAATCAGTCCTGGGGGTCAATCAGCTGGTGGCATGACTGTCACTTTCCGGAACTGCAATTCTGCACCGAACAGCGTTCGCAGCCGATCGCGTCCTTGTTGGACATGAACTCTTCCCTGTTGAAGATGCCGGCATATTGCTTCCTGCAAAACCAAACCATGGCTCTCCCTCCCACGAGCGCCCCAGGCCTCAAGGAGATCAACAGCCGCACGAAGCGCATGAGATTGTTCTCTTGTTTCTCAGAGTCACCTGGGGTGACAAACGGCCATGGGCTTTTCAAAATCCAAATCGGTTCGCCCCCAGTGAACATCCGATTCAATCCCCACTAAAATAGGTTCTAAAATGTGCGGTGAATTCACCTACCCCAAAATGGGCCATTGGTTTTGACCCACAGCCAAATAGCACCAAGAAGGGCAGCTTGCACTTTGAAGGTCTGAAGCCCAATATAGAAACCAATGACACCCGTGGAGGATTTTTCCCAGGGATCGGACGCATTTGGCGGGTCCATGTGGGCGGAAAAGCTGACCCTGTGGATTGCCAGCGCGAATTCATGGGGATTCATGTGGACCGTGCAATCTTCAGCTGGCGAAGCTTCTCCGGCTTCTCAGCGTCTTCACGACACAATATACAGAGCACATCTGAACAAGATCTGCTTTCTGGAAGGTCGCCTAAGTGGCACTCATGCATCCCGGTGATGGGCTCTGACATGCGCCCCCTATCATGGTACGACTGTTGCGGCCAGAAGCTCCCTCCAAACAGTATGAGACTGATGCAATGTAAACAATGCAAACACAAGAGATGTCCGATTGATCAAAGCAACACTCAGTGACTGAGCAACACATATCCCAACATACTCTCATAGCTTGCGTGGGCAGCTGCCAAGCGACTCCAAGAAAACCAGCAGCGCGCATCTTGGCACCAGCCGTTGTTGCAGCCCCGCTGGGAACGGCCATACTCATCACCATAGAGAATCCTGGCGATTCTGGAAGGGGTCGTTGATTCGGGCGCCGCAAAATCAGAATGGCAGATACCCCTCCTCCCACCAACATAGCATTTGTGGGAGGGTAGCTGACATAGGTGTCCTTTTTGGAAAATAGATGGCCCTGGCAATGGAATAAAACCAATCGAAACAGTGCCATCTATTTCTAATCAAGCTAACCTAAAAAGGACGCCTATGGTAGCTGGAAGATAAATGTCCTCTTCAAGGGACTTTGTCAGGTTCCATGGCAACGTGGGAGGGCGGGGTAGGCCAAGCCTGTCCGTTACCTGCACCCCGAGGATCCGGCACCGACGTCATCTCAAGTTAGAACCGTTCACCCGAAACGAAACGAAAAAACGCGACGGGGCGGTCATGGGCGTTCCGGCGCTCATAAACAAAGCCACCATAAAGTTCCGGATCTGACGGCTGCGGAGGTGATTCACGCCCCCATCACCTGCGAGCCGATGGAAAATCGGAAAACCACCGAGATCCACAGGTCAAAGGAGAACCTCTGAAAAAATGTCACTGGGGACCCAGGTGAGCGAAACATGACACAGGCCAATGGCATGGAACTTGTTGTTTGGACTTGGCATTCTCCCCTGGGTGATTCCCAAAGGGTACCGCTGCTTCAAGCATGCGGGGTCCGTTTAGTAAACTCCCACTAGGTCCTCCAGTAGAGAGGTTAGAATAAGGGTAACCTTTTTTCTGTAGTCTACTTTAGTAGGGCAACCCTGGCCTCCCAACCAAAAAAGGGGTGAAAAAGGGCACTACTGGGACCTAGCTGGGAATCTGGGTGTTGCCCTTGTTGTAGCCCCACAGGGTCCCTCCGAGTGATATCTGGGAAGGCTTTTCTAAGGCCTTGTGCAGTCTCTGTGGTGACCCTGGTGGAGGTTACCTCGCCACACGCGAGAAGGATTTGCACAAACCAAGAAGACATGAATGAGATCATTGCGGCAGCTGTCCCGGAAAATGAGCGGGAAGCAGCAGACCAGGAGCAGAAATCAGCCGAATATGCGCTGAAACCAGGAAAATGTGCGGGAACTGCTAGAATGAATGCAAACATCTTAAGAGGATCCAACAGGCTCATTTTAGGGCCGCATTACACAATGTTGTGATTGTCCGCCGACACCAAGTCAAATGTAAATACAATTCCCATTTCACCAGGAAAAAATGTAAACGCAAGTCCCAATTCGCAAAGAAGCTCCAGCAGAAGCAAATCCAACAAAACCTCGCACCAAGCGATCCACAATACATTGAAACTCACATCCTATTTCACTCAGGCAATTCCGAAAAGGGAAACTCAAAGTTGGGCCTTATGAATATCTGAAGTCCTACGAATTTTCATCTCATTGATTTGCTGGTCGCTGGACAGGAGAAGCGAAAGGATGGCAAAGTCGGGGGCCTGTGTCACCTTCGTGGCCACAGTTCCATGAGTTGTTGTGGTCATCTCCGCTATTCTCACCGTTGCAGGTGTTGTGCTTGCCGTTGTAAGAGACAAGATCCTGCGGCATCCATCAATGTTCAGCGAAGCAAACACCTCTCCAAGCAAGACGACCCAACTCATAGGCTGCCAAGGTCTAATAGAAGTTTAAAATGCTCACCTCTTCCGTGACATTGGCTGCTGTGGTCCTTCAGTGTGAAGCCATCATGGGCAGTGATGAAGTTGATGGAATGGAAAGGCTTCCTGCCATTGTGCTTGAAGAGGTCCGAGCTTCCGCAAATCCTGGCCACTGGCGCACCCCCCATCCACACACACAGCTGGCAGAGAACGTGAGTCACTGGACCGGCCAGGAACGTTCCAAGCCGCTTTGGCGACTAGAAGGTGCCTGCCTTCGGCTTGCCAGAATCTATTTCGCTGTGAGTGAGCATCATGAATGAGCATCGGCCAAGACGGTGTGACAGCGTAACTTTCGCAACACCATTACATGAGCTAGGTCTCCTTGCAACTGGATCAAAACCGTGTTCTGAACAAACGAAAGCAGAATTCAATCACTGCAATTATCCATGTAGATGATTGCAGCCGTCTGCAAAGAACCCGCATGCTGGTAGGTTTTGAAAGGCCACATTCAAACGAGCCGAAGGAGTCTGCAGCCCCGGTTTCACCGGCGAAACAACGTACCAGCTGCATAATGTCAACTCCGTTGTCCTCCCGTGGTTGAAGGTAAGCCGTGCAATCTAAGGATGCTGGAGATTCGTGGACGAAAACACCAGGTTTTCTGTCAATGTGCATCTGTTACGTCTGCCTGAGAGAAAAAAAAAAAAAAAAAAACGCCTACCAGGATCATAACTGGCAACCTCAAACTGGGGGGGGGGGGCATCAGGCCAACTTCATCCTTTGCGGCGCAAACTGGACAGTCGTATTCTGTGCCCGATCATGCTTGACCTGGCTGTGAGTTCAAGAGATGATCAGATGATGACACCTTGAGGTGAAGATACTGAAAGCCCATGATCCCCTGGATGTTGAAACGAATGCCGAAAAGCAAACCAGCTATTTGCAGGAGTTTCGGCATGTTTCGGACAGAGCCAAGGGCCTGTTCTGGAACGCTTCAGCCGCCTGGTGGCGAAGTCCCCCTTCTTGCCCTCGTCTCCCTTGATGAAGCAGCGTATCGTATCGCGGAAGATGCCGTTCCTTGCAAGACCAGGCGCCTCCCTAAATGTTCCCTTCAAAACGCCAAACGTCACGCCGCAAACATCACCTAAATGTTGCCTTCAAACATCGCGCCGCCAAAACGAAGAAGCTCACTGAAAAGATTGGTCAAACTGGCGTTTGATATCCCCAACACAGGATGTATGGGGAGGGCTCCCTGAAAACTCACGGCCAAGAAAAGCAACCGTGATCCAGTCACCCTTCAAATGTCTCAACTTGCACGTTGGCGAGGGAATTCCGTCGAAATCCCTCCAAAGAGCTCGCTGCCACAAACTCACCCCCCTAGGCCATGCACTGCCAAGCGACCATTCGGCCCATCTGGGAGGTCCACCAGATGGAAACTTTCCCACCAGGTAGCCTCGCAAGGGGGCTCCCGCGAATGGACGCTCCGGGCATGCCATGTTCGCCGGCAAAAGGCACTATGCACTTTGTGTGCTGAGAATCGCAACTTGCCGAGACTATGCGCCTCGCCCAAAAAGGACATGTTGTGCAACCCAAACGTGCAAGAATCAAAACAACCCAGAAGGGAGTGTCCTTTTGTAGGGGGACCTCCCAAAAGGATGGTTTTCCTTTTGGTTTCCCCTTGAAACCAACCTGAAAAGGGTACCCTCAAAAAAATAACTCCCAAAAAAGTAAATCAGAATTCGTTGCATGCGCTGCTCCATCTTGCGCATCAAACGTGGAGCATGAGCAAATCTAAAGCCCAGCAACGAATGCACGAATCCTGCCGGCACTTTGAGCCAGGTCAGCTCCTGTGCTCTCGTTCTCCCTTTGCTATCGTTCTTTCCTTATTTATTTCCTTCCTTCCGGTCCTTCCTTTTTTTCTCTGTCTCTCTCTCTCTCCCCTATCACAACAGAATCAAGCAGCGTATGCTATATTGTTCATGCACATATGTAGCAAATATCGCAAGCAGGGAACATGTACACACACACACACTCTCACACACACACACATATCAACTGCGGCATTTGTTGGCACCTCGCCATGCCTATGTGAACATGCAATCAGGCAAGCGTGTGTGAGTGCAGAACCTGCACGCAAACTTCGCAACCGGCGTCGTGGACTGGCAGGTGTTGTGTTGTTGGGTGTCTATGAGCCGCTACCAGAAGACTGACACCTCTTCGCACAAAGCAGCAGAACTGAATGCCAAGGTGCCATCCGGCCAGGAGCAGTCCCACGCTTCTGCGATAAACTTTGCTCTCCTCAAGCAGCGGTGGGGATCCAGACGTTAGGGGTGTAGTCTATTTTAGTAGGGGAACCCTCCCCAAAATAGGGTAAAAGGGCACTACTGGGGGATTTGCCTAAACTTGACAAGTGAGCAAGCCTCTGAGTGGGGTTTCGTCTGCGAGCATTTGCTTGACATTCTTGGGCCGACTGTCTGCGTCCCATTTGGCCCAAGCTCGCGCTCTCTCACAGATCACCTTGGGACCTCACCACACACGTGCGAGGAAAAAGGCACCCCGAGGTGGGCCATTTATGAGAGCCCAGCCGGAAGCCGAGGAAAGGAGCGCCACCAAAAGAAACACAAAAACAGAACACGGGTGCGTTTTGCGTCGGGGAAAAACAAGACACGGGTATCCCCAAACAACTTCACTAACTCTCCTTCGCCGAGCCTCCACCACCACACCACCACCACAAGCAACTGTTCAAAAGAGAAGGGTTGGGAGGGGGCCTGTGACCCCTCAATAGCTTTAGCGGTTTGCTCTGACCCTGATAATGTTTGGGGGGCCTTTACTAACAGAAAGACTGCAGTATTTCCCTATGAATAGGCTACCAAAACACTACAGCAAAGCTGTCAGATGCGCAAGCAAGCCGGCCACGATTTGTTTCTACTGTGCGACGTGGTTGTTGGTTTGTGATCAGCTTGTTCCAGGCCGTGTCGCCTTGGTTTGTTCAAGTGAGCTTTCTTGGGCCTCTTGTCGCTGCCAGCCTGGCCTTCTGAGTGGCAGCTGGGTTCAATTCCAGTTCAATACTTCTACCCTGAGCGCGCACCTGTCAGCCCTAAGGAACTTGCCACTACAAAGTTGACAAAGGCGGAGGCTTTTCCTCCCCCTTTCCATGGGAGGCTCGACGCCCACGCCGATCAAGTTGGCCTTTTCTTTACCCCGGCGGATGCGCTTGGTCATCTGAGTGGCCGCGGCAGTTGAACGTGCTCATGAGTCGCAAATGGACTCCAACCAGTCCGAACGAAAAGAACCAACAGGGGTCTGCACCACCAATGATCAACCCAGCCATTGCAGCCGGGTCTCTTGAGCTTGGGCTCATTTGCCATCTTCTTGATCAGCAGTGGATCCATGGACACCTTCCGAGAATGCCAACGGGAGGGACGAGCTGACGTCAGCTCGTCCCAACAGGAAGAAAGGGGGAGGCTCCTGGCACCTAATCCCTTCGTTCTGCTTATGCCAGCTGCAACTTCTCATAGCTAAAGCAGAATTCTGTTCAAATCCCATGGCTCAGTGGAGCAAGCATACATGTTGGTGTCCATCCCATATTCACTACAAAGAATCAAGCCAAAATGTTAAAGCTCGACTAGGTTGATCTTTGACTCGATAAAGAAAGTCTTTGCTAGTTACGGGGGGAAGTAGTTTTCCACTAGCTCAACAAATACTCAGCTTCCCTCTAGTTAACTCTAGTTGGTGGTTTCGATTGGTGACTTGGATTGGTGGTTTGGGGTTGGGGGTAGGTTCCCAATTTGCCATCTACGTCAAATCCCCAAGCCACTAATCCAAACCACCAACTGAGGGTTGCCTGAAACACGAATGGTCAAAGGTCAAGCAAAAACGCAAAGCAGCCCGCCCCAAGCCGCACCTTGCCATCATTCCCTCTTGTGAGGGCGGAGGCCAAATCAAACCTGAAGCCATCCACGTGCATCTCGTCGACCCAATAACCTGCCGATGCAAGCGATCCAGCTAACTATGCCGGTTCTGCAAATGTATAAACAGAACCCAAAGGGGATTGCATTAACGTACTTTGTGTATGTACATTAATATAGCATGCTGCTGACTTGACAACGTGCATGCATCGAACACCGCAAGGCTACCAAGCTGCTCAGGCATTCCACGATCCAGTCAGAGCACATGGGGTCGTTCGCATTCACGGTGTTGCCGCAACCTCCAAAAGCCGTGCTGCGCCATTGCAACTCTGGCTTTCCCGGAAACTATACAGGCAAAAAGAACTACGTCTTATGCACCCACACTGGGCAATTCCGCGAGTCCTGGTGGCAAATGCTCCTTTGGGGTAGTTTAGGCCGGCCTGGCCAAGGTCGGCTTGGGAAGTTGAAGGGAAACCACCAAGGCTCATAGTTGGAGATGGCTACCTTGCAAGACATTCCCCAGTACCACATGGGCAGGTCAAACTTTGTAGAAGCAATGTTGGACATGGAAAGCCAAAGAGGCCCACAGCTTCGAAGCATGCGGCCGAGCGCAACAGCGCCTGTGTAGTTTGTGTCCTGGCCATTGCTGAGAATGTAGTAGCGGTTCTTGGCAATCGCCGCCCAGCTGTGCCAGAAATGCTCACCCCACGCACCTGGCGGGACTCGGACGAACTGCCTGCCCTGCCAGTAAACATGGAACCCAAAAAGGGGCCCAAGAAGGAGGTTCCTCTAAACATCTTGATGCTTGCTGGTCCCATGTTAATCAGCCGGTCTTTGTTCATACATTGCGTATGTGTCTATCATATGTGTATATATATATATATATGTGTATTATGTATGTTTTACTGCACGTCAGTATGAGTAGTTCAGTAGTTCCTCTTGTACCATGCATGTACCCGTTCTTAGGATGGACTCTCACACCGGACCCTCGGCGGTGTGGTTGAAGACCACGTCCAAGATCACCTCGATGCCTTGCCGGTGAAGCTCTCCTTGGGTCGCAAAAGCACCACGAAATGAGTTACCCTCCCTCCCGCGAACATAACAACTGACAGGAGGTCCCTTCAAAAGGAAGCTCATCTTCGAGGTACCTTTTTCCAGCTGCCATGTTAGTTGGAGGAAGGGTACCATGCTTGAAACCATAGTGTTGGTTGCTACTCAACCGGGGGAATTGAAGCATTCCAGGGCTTCTTTGGTGCTGCGAAATGGATTTTCTCCATCCACAGTAGCGACTGCCTAATGACGGTTCGACGCCTAGCGTATTCGTTGAGAGAAGAGCGTTGAGCCCAAACCTGGTAACCAGAATTTGTGAAGCGCTCTGATTGGGCTACATATGTTTCAACATGGATTGAGCAGTTTATTGCTCTATCATTGATCACCGTCATCTTTTTCCCTGGCAGTCGCCAATTCCAAAGAAATGTGAATACGGCTATTGGACATGTGCCTGGAGATAAACCAAAGGTGATACTGTAGCCAGAAGCAGTTCTTCCTGCTGATGGACGAAGTCCTGCACCACTTGGAAACCACAAGAAACCACAACGTTTGTTGCTATTTACGGGGAAAAAAACAGCCATTGCGAAATGGATTTCGTCCATCCGTAGGTGGTGTAATCGCCTTTAGACCAGCGTTAATGCTGAACCCGGATTCATAAACCCCCGTTCTTAATATGGGGGTGTTCCTCTCCAAAAGTGATGAATCCCCACTAAAACCGAGGACACCTTAAGATTAATAAGCAGGGGTTTATTCATCCGGGGTCAACATGATTTCCCCGAAACTCCCCGTGTGGGGCAAGCAGCTCACCAGCGTCTTGAAGCCCACGATCGCCGCGCCGATTCGGTCACCTAACAGAATTGGCCCTTTGGCCCATGGCTGGGGAGCAGAAGTTCCAGCACCATACGAAAGGTTTCTACCTTGGCTGTGCCTCACAAAATGGAATCCCTAGAATGGCCCCTGACACAAAGCCTGCATAACCCTAGCTCACAAAAACTCATTCCCTAAAATGGCACACAAAGACTAAAACCTGCGTACCCCTAGCTCTTTCAGCTTAAGCCACACCCACTTCTGCATGCTGTGCCCAAGTACACAAGCTGAGAGGCGCGAAGAGAAGCGCTGCATCGGCACGAAAAAGTTGACCTCACGTTCGACGAGCCCCGTGCCATTGGGTCCCGGATAAGAGGTCTACTCAAATATGTAGCCATGGCTCGGTGTTTTCACGAATCGGACTCCAAAAAAAGCCTGGCTTCCTGTCGGTGTCCCTTTAAAGCCCCAAACGAAGGATCCCTGCCCATCCCGCGTTTGCCGAAGGCAATGCTGCGTATTTCTTGAGTCTTTTCGGGTTGGATTTAAGGAAAACCACGAAACAAAAACACCATGTTCACGGGTGCCAGTTCTCAGAAGCCGAGGGAGTTTGTCACCTGGCCTCCGGTCGCAAAAATCCCTCAAGCGGTCGCGAACAGTTCAGCAGCTGCAACAGTAGTAGCCTTTTTCTTGATGGCCACATGTTCATTTCGACGTGACCAGACATTTATCAAGAGAACCGTGATTGTCTCTACTCGACTTGGCACTTGAACCTCCATCCAGGCTTGTGCCACTTGTGTCCTCAAATCCTTGGCAAATCCAGTTGCTTTGGGATACTTCTATCCCATTCTTTCATGATCAGAGTCATCTCCCGAGGACCGCATCTGATTTCACCAACAAAGCACGACCAAACAAAGTGACCTGGCCATGGGTCAAAATCCAAATCGTACCCCCAGTGAACATCCCAATTCCCACTAAAATCGA